>BDDA01000016.1:116438-172622 GCA_001662385.1 Chlamydomonas asymmetrica | reverse complement strand
AACCTTGCCCTAACCCAGGCAGAATTGTGCAATTTGGGCTCAATTGCGCTGCATATGGGGCGTGCGGCGAAACATAGAGTTTAAACCCTGTATCCATCCAACATGGCTGCTGAAGTACCTAAAGCTAAAACAAGTGACGTGTGGGACTTTGACAACTCTAGTGACTCAAGCATGGACAAGGATGAGGCTGGTGCGCACACTGCGGAGGCCATCGTCATCGACGGCAACATCGAGGACGAAGCAGTGGCAGCCCTGACTGGCCTGAAGTTCAGCATGGGCAAGGACAACGTTGATGTTGCGGATGCCCCTTGTGATCAGCACGGCCAGCCGCCAGCCAAGCCAGCCAGGACAGCGCTCGGTGGCAGGGGCGGCGCAGCTCAGGCTCCATTCAAGCCCCCGCGGTCCACTGCACTTGCAGACGCACAGGCAGCTGGGCCTTCTGCTGCTAGTGCGTCTCGTGGTGTGCTGCCCGTGGGCAATCAGCCATGGCCACCGGGACTGAATCCCTATGGCGATGAACGTTTAAACAATGAGGACGACGCACCAGGCGCACTTGATTTGGAGCAGCCAAAGCCGCAGGTCAGGGCCAAGGCTGAGGGCAAAGGCAAGGAGGCTGAATGCATGCAAGCGCTGCACCTTGCCGCTCCGCTGGTTGTGCATGCAAACACTGTAGCTGATTGTGCTGGCCGCTCTGCTGCTGGTTGCATGCATGCGCCGCTGTCGGCGCTTCGCTGCTGAATGCATGCAAGCGCCGCAGCTGGCCGCTCCGCTGGTTGTGCATGCAAACACTGTAGCTGATTGTGCTGGCCGCTCTGCTGCTGGTTGCATGCATGCGCTGCTGTTAGCGCTGCGCTGCTGAATGCATGCAAGCGCCGCAGCTGGCCGCTCCGCTGGTTGTGCATGCAAACGATTTAGGTGATACACGCCACAAGGATGCTGCAAGTGTGGTGCGATATTCGGTTTACACGGTGAACATGTCGTTAGGATAGCCCATCGGCCGCCTGCCCTGCACCGCGCCCATGTAGGTTTCATTATCATACACGGCGGGCTGCACTCGTACTCGAGCATGGCCACAAGGGCGAGAAACAAAAAGTAGTTCCTAGGCTTCATGTTTGAACTTGGTGGTATACAACAACATATGTGTGGGTTGTGTGGCTAAAGTTTAGGCTTGTCTGCCTTCCAGGCAGCAAGGAAAGTGATGTGCATCCATATGTGAATGCAACGGCTGCACGCGACCCGGTCAGGTTGGAATCCTAACCTAACCTGGTGGGAAAATCCTAACCTAACCTGGTTGACCCCTAACCTGACCGGGTGCATATGTGAATTGACCCTTACAGGCGGTGCTCTGACAGCATGCAGACGCTGGACCACGCATAAACCCGAAAGGTTCTGGCTGCTGACCGCGCATGCCATGCCGGACTTACAACATGCAGCTTGGCTCCTACTGCTGTATGTGGCATCAGGTAACGTGTCCTAGCGGTGTCCTAGCCCCTTTAACCGTTCCCGTCCCCCCCCCCCAAAAGAAAAACCGTGCGCGTAGCGGCACCTGTGCTGCTGAGGCGCCTCAGCATCTCCGGCGAAATCTCAAAGCCTCAAGCGCCTCGATGTTCGTGGTTACAGGCCCACAAGATATGAGTGCATGCACATGTTGGCTGCGCACTTACCGCATGCTGCATGTTTTGTCACACGCGCCGTGTGCGCCGGCAGACCCAACCGATGCCCATACGGCAGACGCCATGCTGCAACACAGTGTGTTGAACACACCAGTATACATGTTTCAATGTTTGCCATGCAGCAGAAAGCGTTGGCAGTTGGCAATGTGCGCCATGAGCTTGATGTATGCGCATTGCTCCTCCATTGATGTCCACACAATTTGACCCCCTGCCAAGGCATGATGACACCAGCGGTTATGTATATCAGGACGAGACATATTACTTCATTTGCTGAACTCTCTGTGAGGTGGTTTGCGCACATTACACAAACACCGTTTCCTCTCTACCGCCTTGCAAGCCCGCTGTTGCCCATAGCCACGCACACAGACGGAGCACGCCAATGCACGATCTTCTCCAGCGGCTCGGACTGATTGGGGCATACAACTATGCGGTTAAGCTTTTCATAAACGCCGTGGAGGCAGGCCTGATTCCAGACGCCATCCTGCGCAGGGGCATACGCTTCCTGCTGGGCAATCGGGCCGCACAAGTACGGCACAAAACGCTTGCACGAAACACACACTCAGGGAGCAATTTGCGTAACCCTGTCCTAGGCTGTATAGACGCACCCTGCGTTTCTGGACTGCGCAGGTGAAGCCTACACTGGAGGGCAGGGTGGCATACCAAGAGAGCTTCGTTGACGAGCTGAAGGCGTTGCCGATCGCAATCAACACCGCTGAGGCAAATGAGCAGCACTATGAGGTCAGACTTGGAGCGTGAACTTACAGTTGCTCAGTACTGCTGTATTTGCCGTGCCCAATTTGCCGTAGTGTTTGTCGAAGTCATTGGCATCCACCTCTGCAGGTGCCAACGGAGTACTACTTGCTTTGCTTGGGCAAGCACCTCAAGTACAGTTCCTGCTTGTACGCAACTCCAACGGATACGCTCGAGCAGGCTGAGGCGTATATGCTAAGTAAGGATTGGGGTGCTCCTGCAGTGTTGGTCTGTTCAGAAGGATGATTGCTGCACGCCAAGATAAACGCCTGCACATCAAGGGGATGAATGTGTTGTTGGTGCTGCAAACATAATTTCCGCGGCCAGTTGCGTTCCCGTGACTCTGATAGTCCAGTTGCGTTCCCGTAACTCTGATTGTCGGTTTCGAAGCTGCGCTGCTGGGGCCTCTCATTCACAAATCAGCCCTTCACAACTCAGCCCATAGCTAATTGTGTGTTCGATCTGCAGAAACGTGCTGTGAACGGGCTCAGCTGAAGAACGGGCAGAGCGTTCTGGAGCTGGGCTGCGGCTGGGGCTCGTTCTCGCTGTACGCCGCTGCGGCTTACCCTCAGTCCAGCTTCACCGCGGTGTCAAACAGCCGGACACAACGCGAGTTCATCATGGGCCAGGCGAAGGAGCGCGGCATTAACAACCTGCAGGTGAGGGAGGGCACCTATGTGGTGCTAAGGGTGTGCTCAAATGGTTCGCTGCATAAAACACGCGAGATTGCCAGCCGGCTGTCACGCACTGACACATTGTGCCACGTGCACCGACACACACACTGCCTTCCTACACTGCCAGGTACACTGCACACTTCTGCATGGTCACACACACCACTGTGTCAAGCCGCACTTTTGCTGATGGTGTCTGTGCTACACTTTCACTTGCACTCATCACATGCCCAAGCATCGTCGCCTCAGACTGCGTCTGCCCTGTCGAGGCGAGTCAGTTCAGCAAGCTGCCAGGCCAGCATGCTGCGATAGGTCCGCAGTAATGCACGTGTGTCCGGTCAATCAACCAGTCAATCAATCAATCAACAAAGCATCCACGTGTGTGTGCGCCCAACAGGTCATCACCGCTAACGTGGTGGACTTCCAGCCACCCGGGGCATACGATCGTATCGTGTCGATCGAAATGTTCGAGCACATGAAGGTGAGCTTGCGCAGGACGTACACAAATCTTGTGCGCAGCGCGCTACCGGGCGGTCGATGCTGCATGCCGCACCATCCTTGATGTATCCTGCATGTGCGTGCCCGCACCTCAGCTGTGCCCCATGCTCATCCCAGCTGCAGGCGCAACCATGCAGGATGTCCAACTCACATTATGAGTCTGCATGCAGGCTTACTGCATGTTCGTGTGTCCTGTTTCACTGTTTGGCACAAACTCTTCTGCAAGCATGCTTTTGGCTGCATGGCACGTCTCAACGGAAAATGAGTCTTGCATGCTGGTCAGGCATGGGCTGGGTGGCAACAGATTCCGATTTGGCGTGCGTGCCGCATGTTGCACAGGCTGGCAGCAGCGTTGGGGTGATGCCACTCACCCGGCGGTGCTTGTTGCCACACGCTTGCCCAGTGCACACGCGCAACACAGGCGCTGTCATGCACAGCGCCACCTGGATGCAGCGTTACGGCACATGCACGCGATCCAACTTGGATGTGGGCTGTGCCCCTCGGTTGGGCCTTGGGTGAGGCCTGCAGCAGTGAGGGATGCTGCTGCTGCAGCACTCTGGGCTGCAGCACGGCAGACTGCTGTACAACTGGCCGTGGCCGCTCGCTGCTCGTGCGGCGCGCCACCAGCAATCTGTACTGACCGCTGCCCCATGCGATCGCCCCATGCGACCGGCTTGCTGGCTGGCATGCGCTGGCTGCTACAGAACTACCAGGCGCTGCTGAAGCGTGTGTCGTCGTGGCTCAACCCGGAGGGCCTGCTGTTTGTGCACATCTTCCTGCACAAGTGCATGCCCTACCACTTTGAGTACCACGGGGAGGACGACTGGATGTCCAAGTACTTTTTCACAGGCGGTACGATGCCCTCCCTGGACCTCCTGCTGCACTTTCAGGACGACCTCGCCATCCAGAGGCAGTGGTAAGCAGGCCATGAGGGTGGTTCCAGGGGTGTCAGCCAGGCAGGGGCACGGCCCTGCAACCTGCATGCAACCGCCTTGCCAGTTGCATGGGGGACTGGTGCCCAGGCAGGTGAGGCTCGCAGTGCTACGGCAAATTGGTGAAAGCTTGCAAAGTATGCACAACTCAAGCGTGCATGATGGCATGACGTGTCAGCGTATTGCTTGGCAGGGCCGTCCCCAGATTCGATGTCGATACGATTGGGATGCAGGGTAGCAAGCCAGCGACACGCAATGTGGATTTCTGTGGTGCCTGCCTTGCACGCCGCCTGTGAACGCACGCTGCATGCGCTGCTGCCTGTGTGTGTGCAGCGTCTGTGCAACCACAGCGATGCATTCAGGCCTGACGCCCCTAATTGCCGTGCTATGCTCACCTGTGGCGTATGCGTGTGCGCGTGTGCGTGTGTAAGGAAGAGCGCCCAAGAGGCATGCAGTGTGATTCCCGTGGGGCCATGCAGTGAGCATATGCGTATGCGTATGGACAGAGACTGCACCTGTGCGCGGGTGTGTGAGTTGTGTAGGTACGTGAATGGCTCCCATTACTCGCGCACGCTGGAGGATTGGCTGGTGCGCCATGATGCCGCCAAGTCCAAGATCATCCAGGTGTTCAAGGGCACATATGGCGACATGGCCAGCGTATGGTTCCACCGGTGGCGCGTCTTCTACATCGCATGCAGGTGCGTGCACGCATGCGCACACACCGGCGTGGGGTGCCGTATGCGCGTATGCTGAGCCTCCCAGCAGTTGTCCAGTGCCGCCCGGTTGTGTATGTTACATATGTGCTGCAGGCATCATGCCTCATACAAAAGTCCGTGCTTGCTGCACCTGAGCATGCATAACCAAGTCCTGACTCCCGACGAGTCAAACTGGATGCATCACTATGAAAGCCGTGACACCATCATGACGTGCCACTGCAACCCTCACATGTTGTGGCTTGCCCATGTGCTATGCCTTCCATGCTGTGCCCATTCTGCAGTGAGTTATTCAACTACAAACAAGGCGAGGAGTGGGGTGTGGGACACTTCCTGTTGAAGAAGCGGTGAAACACTCTGTACACAAGCCCGGACGTGCCTGACTGTATCAATGTTGTAACACGTGTTTTGGGCGGCTACCCATGTGTATGGACTATGGATGCACTACTGGGATTTGTAATCACATGCTTGTGCTGGCAATCACATGTTCAACTGCTGGATAGGACGGGTGCATGATGCAACCAAGGCAGAGATGTGGCGGAAGTATTGATGTCTGGTTTGTCATTGCCACAGACTCCTGAAGGCTCATCTAAGCTGATGGACTGCAGCACCACACAACTTGCGTACAAGCTTGGCCATTCTGCGGCTCAAGAACGACTGCACTACACAGCCTCTGCGAGACACGCACTGTCTTTTGTGCTGACCAAGATTACAGCTCAGATGCACCAAATGTATAGCTGAAATGCCAGCGCACTGCATGGACAACCATCAGCAACAAGGAGGGTTTGACATCTTCAGCTGATTGCCAATATTGATCGCTCAATCTGCAGGCAATGCTGCGTGCCAACTACCACACAGATTGGACGCAGATGAATCGATTGAATAATAATGTTACAGGTTGCACTCTGGGCTCTCGGTTTATGCTGAGGGGGTGAACTTGGTTGCGTACGCGAAGGCGTTGTTGGCACCCGGGTTGGACAGGTGGGTGGACAGGTTCTCAAGGGGGCCCTGCAGGACATACCACAGAGTACAAGCATCAGTACTCTGTTCATATTTTCTGAAAACAACAAAGGACTCGACACACCCATTTAGCAGACAGTTGCACAAGCCTCGCACCAACACCAGCAACAGCAACTATCGAACAGTGTGTACCACGCCCAGGTCAGCAGCTTACCTTGCCGGTCACGATCGCCTGGATGAAGAAGCCGAACATGGAGAACATAGCCAGTCGGCCGTTCTTGATCTCCTTCACCTTCAGCTCAGCGAAGGTGTCCGGGTCGTCAGCCAGACCAAGGGGGTCGAAGCTGCCGCCGGGGTAGTTGACGTCCAGGCCCTCACCCAGGGGTCCACCGTTGACACGGTAGCCCTCAATCAGGCCCATAAGGATGACCTGCAAGTCACAGATACACAGGCAGCTGGGTCAGCATATGAATAGCCAAGGGAAACCCACCAGGCAGTTGCTGACTGGATCGCAGCAGGGGATACCGCAACATACAACACCAACCTGGATGCCCAGGGTGGCGCCGATGGAAGAGGCGTGCACCAGGTTCTCGTTGCCGAGGTAGTTCAGGCCGCCCTCAGAGAAGATGGCAGCGCCAGCCTTGAACCACACAGCGGACTCGCCGAACGGCACGCCGTTCTGCGCCAGCAGCTCGGGGACCACGCACCCCAGAGCGCCGAGCATAGCCTGCAGACCACGCAACACAAGCAGCACTTAAGCACAATCACACGCAACAGGCAAGGTAACCACAGGTGAGGTGCCCAGAGCTTGCTTCCATCAATCAGTCACCGTGCACACGCCTTGCACATGCCACAGTCATGTCAAGCGCACTTACCCAGCGGGCGTGCTGCAGCTCAATGATGCGGTAGCGAGCGAAGGTGGTGGGGTCAGCAGACAGACCCACGGTGTCCCATCCGTAGTCACCTGCGGGCATGGTAGCAGGGCAAAAGCAGCAGGTTGAGTGGGGCAACAGCAACGGCGTGACCTCGACCTGTCGTCCAGAGGTGGACGGACAACTCTGGACGACAAGAGCAACTCACGACAAGCTTCGAGGTCTGCCACCTTGCCACCCTAGGTCATGGGCTCTCCCAAGTCGGTCCAACATTCGGTCAGTGTCAAGGAACAGCGCCAGCAGCGTACTGACCGAGGCCAGGGACTTACCAGCGAACTCGCCGGTCAGGTAGGGAGGGGGAGCAGAGAAGGGGCCCAGGAAGAGGCTGCGCTCAGGGCCGTACCAAGGGCTGCGCCAAGAGTGCACAGACAAGACCATGAAGCACAGAGCAAGGTCAGAGCAAGTCTTCGATGAAGATGCAACGAAGGACTGAACAGACCAAGCAGGAAACCCCAAGGGCTGCACACGCTCGCTGTCGGGCTATGGCCGAGGGCATGTGAATACTTCAGGTCCACAGCTATCGCGGCGCACAACGCACGACGCATATTGGCTGGAAAGGGTCACCCAGACTGTTAGGCTCCGATGTTGCTCTGCAGGCCCGTGTCTCCCAGCGTGTTAAGCCAACGAGCTCAAGGCAGCAGCCGAGGTATGAACGCTAGTATGCTGCGCTCCTGTGTGCGCCCCGCTGACTCTTGAACCAACACCAGCGTGGGCTACCTTGGGGGAGCGGACTTGGCCTGCTTCACCGTGCGGCGCGCCTCGACGCGGACGGAGAGCTGGCGAGACACGGACTTAGCGAGGAGCGACATCTTGACTGGGGGTTTGGGGGAAGGGCTGCTGCTGTTCCACAACCGGCCTGCCCTTCCCTCCCCATGTTAAGAGACAGTGCACTGAACCAAAAACGTACGGACAGACCAGTGAGATGGAATCTCGAGCTCGTCCAACATCAACCACAGAGAGAACGCGCGGGAGACTTTCTTTTGGGCCTCTGCAACACTATAGATACTCCTGCGTGCAAACAACCGTATGGACACCCGCACATGTTCAAGCAAGACAGCTTGCATTCTGTCAGCCTCATCATCACGAAGATACGATACGCAGTGGTGGGATACCAAGACGCAGTGGTGGGGCAGTGCGGAGTTTCTGGTGACTTATATAACGTGTCTTGCAGCCAGTACATATGGCCTGAGCATTGGTATACTTTTGCCGTTCCACTGGGCTTGGCGCATCAAGCGCACACCCCTTCAACACGCGAAATAGAAACCATGGGAGGCAGCCGAACAACCACGACAAGCCCAAAAGCGTGACAAGACAGCAGCAAAACAGCAACCCTGCAAACTTCAACCCACATTACTAGCGCCAGGATTGTGCAACGCTGTTGTGTGCAATTGACTACACGTCCGACAGGCAAAGAGAGCTAAGGACGTTGAGCTGCCAGATATCTAGCCTGTGTCATGGATAACACACCATAAGGCTGGTGTGTACATATGACAAAACAGACGCGAATGCTCCCCAAACAGAGAGACGCGAAAGCCATATGCGCGAGACCAACGCGAGACCACTTTTGGCCAAAACTTCCCAGTGTCTGCCGAAGCAAGTAGGCACGCACAATGCTATGCCGTAGCAGCCGTAAGAGCTGGCACTATGCATGGTTGCCAGTTGGCGTTCTTCCGCCAGCTGGCGTTCTTCCGCCTGTCTTATCATACATGCCCAGTCTTTGCCCCGACGCTCGTGCAAACGCCAAGGACTGTTTGTAAACGCCACGCTCGCTCGAAATTGCGAGCAGGGAGGCCATTCTCACCTACACCTGCAGTGGCAGGTGTGAAATGCCTGTGCCATAGCGCCGCACGCGCAAGTTGTATCACTGGTCATCAGAACCTGCGTGAGCCGTTTTGGCAGTTTCGAGTGATGCCGTAATGCAGGAAAGAGGAACGCTGGGTATGTAAGAGGCTGGAGAGGAGCCCGGCAGGCATGCATGTGCAGTAAGTGCATGTGCGTGTCAGCGCTGACTGCACAACACGCAACGTACTGCCAGTGTCCCAGGTGGTGGGAGTTGATACTATTATAGAATTACCCCTACTGTTTGTGCTGTCTGATGCTTGATGCACCATGTTCAGCGTGCTGCTTCGTGCTCACGAACGGAGTTCATGAAGACTGGTGTCACACACTGCATGCACCGTCAGTCTGTCTTGCGATCTGGCGCATGCACGCCAACATGGGCGCAACATAAGCGCGCGGTGGGCCTGGGGCCACTGCGCGCCTATAGTAGGCGGAGATACCGGCAAAATACGCTATGCACGGGTGCAGTGCGCCTTTCACGGCTATCATCGACAGTGTCCACCTACCTAACCGAACACATACGAGCATGCCATGCACAAAGGGGCCATGCAATTTGCAAGCTGGCGCACATCGACATGCGTGGAAGAGAAAATACATACGCGCACAGCCATATGAAGATGCGATAGCATTTGCAGCCGCATGAAGCAGCATTGCAGCACCAGGGCAAACGAATTTGTGGCTCTGGATCTCTGAGGCATTGCAGTGCCTGACGCACGGTCCTGGAGGGGGGGAGCATGAGTGACCCGGCAAACCAACTGAAGCACATGCGGCAAGGTCATCGGTCCTGCCCTCTCGTATGATTTCCCTTGCATGTGTGATGCTGCGGTCCTCTCGCGTTCTGTCCGAGTGCGCGAAGTAAGACTGCCAGGGCATGAACGAAGGCATGCCACAATTCAGGCATCCAGTGATCATTCTGCCATTCTGGTGATCATTGGCTTGCACACCATACGTTCACAAGCACTCCGCCAACCAGGTGGACAGGAAGCAGGTACGGTAACTATACTTGTGCATTTCAAGGTTTACACACACTGCACCATCACGCATGTAAGCACACTGCACGGCCCCACGGAAAGCAAACTGCATGGCCCAACGGGAAGTAAATTACTTGAACACACTGCATCATAATGCATGGCCCCACGGGAAGCAAATGTTTTGAACACACTGCATCAGGCTGGGCACAACGTGCACAGTGGCCCGTGTCTGTTCCCGCATGCCCTGGTGACAGCGTGAAGCCGATAAAGTAGCCATCCGACCCGGGCAACTCTGGACCATAGCTGGTGGCTTGTGTGGTATACAAGACAACCACAAGACATGCAACCAGCCTGCACCTGCCATGGCACTATAGTTACACAGCCACGACCCTCAAGGTAACGCGTACCGCAGCTGCGTCAGCACGGTGTGCAGGGCAGTTTGTTGGACGCAGGAACGAGGTCCTAATGCATGGGTTTCCACACAATTCTTCAAATTGTGGCTGGGATACAAGGCTTTCTGCTTGTGAATGCTGATTGTGCCACAGACCCACAGCCATGCATGGCGTTGTTTCTGCACTGGTGGACGGGCACAACACTGTGCGAGCTTGTTTTGTCCACTCCATACCGAGCCACTACTGGCGGTGGCGCACCCTTGCCGCCCCACACCATGGCCAAGGATTAAGCCTCTTTTTCTAAAAGGAAAAAAGCGTTATGGCAGGCGGGCTGAAAATCTGACATCTGCACTGCATTTGCAGCGCTGCATGCGTGCGTATTGGGGACAGGGCCACAGGGCTGCACACCCTCGCGGAAGTCAGGCTGTCACCTTATCACAGTCATACCGGGGACTATGTCTATGTGTGTGCTGCCTGTTGCGCACAAGAGCGGGCATTGCCAGCTGGCTTCGCCAAGCGGCGTGTCACTTTGGCGCAATGGGGACATAACGTAATAAACATATCCAGCAACAACATTTATCCAGCGGCCCAGGAGAAGTACTGCTGCTGTTGCACAAAATATCTTCGTTAGTCCTCCTGTGCCTTTTTATGCGGGGGTGGTCTGAGTCATGTGCAGCGTTGCATAGGTGGATGCACAAGTTTCACACGGCGAGGCATGGCGGCGCTGCTTGCAGTGCTCGTTTAAGCCACGGCCCTGATCAGTGCTAATGACGGCACCGGCTGTTCTGATACATGATTCTTGGCTGTGGAGCTTCATGTAAGCAACCTGTGCTCGTTTAAGCCACGGCCCTGATCAGTGCTAATGACGGCACCGGCTGTTCTGATACATGATTCTTGGCTGTGGAGCTTTATGTAAGCAACCTGTGGCTTGTTACCCTCAAAACAAAGAAGCCGAAACCACAGGTTCCGTCCATGGTTTCGTTCTTTGCCTCTGATGCAGGCGTCCCAAAGTATACCGACTGATAGACGTAAACTCGTAGTGGAGGTTTGACGTCTGGATTGCCATACGCTTTGGTTTGGCCCGACCCAGATGGTGGCGGAGGGGCTCGTTATCCACACATACAGGTATGCCTTCACATAGAATGTTACACCAATTCCAAGGTTATTTATTGAATATTTACTCATCATATAACACCATCATTACACCTCCACTCACCAGCATACATCGTATGCGCATCGTCCCACTCGCGTACTTCAGTACTGAAACTCTAAGTGTGGAACGGTGGGCCGGACTGACCTTGCTTGGGTATCTACGCCTTACAAGGAGCAGAAGGTATCCACACTGGAAGCCCAAGTCTACACAACACGCCACACGGCATAGCATTCAGGCTTGATGCTCAAGCCTGTGCACGCACCACCACCGACGCACAGCCTGAATAACAACGCTCAGTGGGTTTTCCATCCTAACCAAAACACGCTCACAATGACCGAGCAACAACACTGCCTGGTATCTTATTCCTGAACCGCTCTCCGTTCACTTCTTTGTCAGCACCGCTGCAACATAGCACGTCAACATCAATCCTGGAATTCCTCCAGCTGGATAGCTGAGGACAAAGCACGGTGCATAGCAGATTTCGCTGTGCCACAACGCCAGGCCGGTGGGCGCGGCCTGGTCTGCGTTTGCTTGTGATGGGCGGCGCGTAACAGACCAGACTACGAATGGACGACCCAGGTGCCTCACATGCGTCGTCAAGCGATGCTGCTTATTTCAGGGCAGAGGAGCTTGCTAAGCGTGTAGTGGTGAGTGTTGGGAAGCAGGGCACATGCGAGCTGATGGCCAGCCTGCAGACTCGCGACACGTTGCGGGAAGATTGCAAGGCCACAACCTTCTCTTGAACGAAGAGGTGCACGTTAGTCCATTTATGCTATGCATACCAGCTGGATTTCCTACGTCCAGAACCTTGCGTGCCGAGTTTTGAAGGGGTGTGGACAAGCGAAGGCCCTCCTGAACAGACCGGAGGGAGACTCAAACCTGTTCATATCAGCCTGTCGTGGCACCTGTTAGCCTATAAGCGGCACCTGCTATGTGCTACACTCACCATGCAGGACTACCACCATTTGCGGGAAGGCGAGCTGCGGCAGCGTGAGCGCTTCACCCGCCACCACACCCGCTTTTCGTGGGATGAGGCCTGCACAGCAGTGCTGCAGGACGAGGTGCTGGACCCGCAGACAGCCTGTTTCCTAGTGAAGGAGCTTGCTTGCCAAGGTGAGCCGCTCATGGAACGCCCGCCCACACCGCATCACTGATATGTGTATGTGAGAGCCTGCACCTGTGAGCCCGAGGGCATGCACAGCTATGATGATTGTGGCATTTTGCATGTGCCTGCATACGCATGCAATCATGTCATACCACAGCTGCCACAGTGTCATGCTCTGCACAGGCGTGCCGTGCGGGTACTGCTGCTGCTGCTGCTACATGCAACAGCGTGCATGTTCGGCAAACGTGAAACGTCACTACTCACGCTCACAGGGCGTCAGTCACATCCTGCATAACGTAGATCTTTCGCTGCGTGGCGCATGCAGGCTGCGCTGAGCTCGCTCACAAGTGCGTGCAGCTGCTACGCCAGCGCCAGCCCAGCCCCGTCGATCGGCACGTGCTGCTGGCGGCGCTGGCGGTCGCGTCCACGCAGTGGGACCCGAAGCCAGCCCTGAGCTTGTACCGGGAGCTGCGAGACGCATCCAGCGGCAGCACAAGCCTCAGCTGCAGCAACAGCACAGCTGGCCCGGACGCAAGCGCAGGCGAGGAGGGTGCGGCCGCAAGCGGGAGTCAAGCGCCGCAGCTGCAGCCGCAGCAGCGGCAGGCGTCGGTATCATCAGCGCCGCGATACCCCCTGGAGCTGCACGTAGCCAACTTGGCCCTCACCGCGTGCAGCCATAGCGGCGACCTCGACAACGCGTTGTCTGTACTGCAAGACGTCCTGGTGAGGCCCGCGCCACCTAGCACCACACGGGGGTGTGGATGCCTCAACAGTCAACACAGTGCGTGGATACTGCCCGGATTGCTGGCAGCAGTGCACGCATGACAGAGGGATACTCACGTGCATGACAGAGGTGCTTGAAGATGCTTGCATACATCCCGCAAACTGCATGAATAAGCATGATCGAACGTGTTCTGCGGCTGCGGCACATAAGCAACGCCGACAGTGCTGGACTCGAGTTTGCTCGGATGCTATGCTCCTGATGAATACCGATGGATCTGGCCCGCACAGCGATATGTGCCTGACTAATGCAGCCTCTGCATGCATGCGCGCACGACGCCCCCGTCCCCTGCGCGGGCGGATGCAGGACGTTCCCTTACGGCCAAACAGCTTCACTGTGCTGATGATGCTTCAAGTCGCAAACTACAAGCGGCGAGGGCACTTCAAGGCGGCGCTCCGGGCGGTCAAGGTGTGTGACGCGGCTGATACCGTATGTGATGGGCTGACACCGTATATGATCCTGCCAAGCGAAGGGGAGCGTGATGTTGGAAAGCGGGCGTATGACCACCAGCCCAATCGCCAGTGCAAATGCCGGATGGGCTGGCACTGCGCACCAGGCAGCAGATAAGCCGCTGCACGTAACGCACTAAAGGGCACGCTTTACCATGAACGCCCCCAGCATCGCATTACAGCACAACGCGTGTGTGGGCCCCTCTGGCAGCAGTGCTGCGACATGGTCACATGGCACAACCGCGCTGATGTGCGGTGCTGGTGTGCTGCCACGCTGCAGGCGCTGGAGATGCATGACCTGCACTCGCTGCCTGATGACATCAAGGAGGGGCTGCTGCAGGTGTTTGAGGCCGCCATGCGGAGGGCAGCCAGCTTTGAGGATGCAGGTGGGTGGTAGGGTGAGGTAGGCCGCGGTAGCGGGTCAGCGAGATACAGTATTGACCGTGGAGGTGCGCGCTCCAAGGGGTAACTTGGGCAGCGCTGGCCGCTGGGCAATCTGCCAAAGACGGGGTTGGTCAGGCGATCGATGAACGTGGCCACTGGCATGGGGCCTGAAATGTGCTCCATCCAGATACTCAACACCAGCGGTGGTCAGTGCACGGGTGCGCGGGTAGGTGCACGCTGCCCTAGGCCGAACATAATGTGTTGGCAATTTGGCGTGATCATCACGATCACGTGATAGCCTCAGCCTGACTGCCAGCTTGTGTGCTGCCGGGGTGCCTGCCGCAGTGGACTTGTTCCTCTCCCTGCAAGCCAACGGCCTGGGCGACTGCACGCGCGCATACAACGCGCTCCTACGCGCAGCAGCCGTGCGCGGGCGGTGGCAGGACGCGCAGCAGTACTTTGTCCACATGCGACAGGACAACATCGACGCCAACCTCGACACATTCACAGCGCTCATTCAGGTGCGGGCGGCAGCACTGCGGCATGCAGTTCGACCGTATGAAACCTCATGCCCGCAATCCTTGGAAGCTGGTATGGTCGAATGGATGTTTCAGCGGATGTGGTCCATGGGTGATAGCGCCCCTTGCTGCACTGGTGCTAACACGGAGTGATGGATTGTACCCTTGACCGTACAATACTCAGTCAACTTTGCTAGCCCACTAAAGAATTTGCATCAGCCGGTGCCTTCTGACTGCGTGTCCATTACACATCAATACCCACGCCAGTTCTCAACACAGAATAGCGTCGTCCCGAGGTTGGATTTGCCTGTGATAACGGTAGCGCCGTCTTTGACCCGCCGCCGCTGCTGCTGCTGCTGCTGCTGCTGCTGCTCATGCTCGCCGCACCCACCCCAGGCGTGTGTTGAGGGTCGTGCGCTGGAGCATGCGCTAGACGTATTCGAGTTCATGGTGGCGGGGAGGGCAGCGCACGAGCACACGCCCGCCAACATCACCACCTACAACCACCTCCTCAACGCCTGCCACCAGGTGAGCATGGATGCACGCACAACCTCTGTCAGAGAGTTGAACATGGTGCCCCCACTGACAGATCCTGCAAGTGGTGAGCTAGCGCTTGCCAAAGCGGCAGCAGCGTGTGAGTGACTTCGCGCCTGCGATACAGTCCCTTGAACGGCGCGACGAGATGCACTGTCAGCCAGTTACGCAGGTAAGGGAGCACACGAGCATCCACGTTCAAGTGCATAACGGGCCTCTTGCTGCTCCTGGGGCCTCCCTGCTGCAGGCGGGTATGCTTGAGAAGGCGCTGGAGATCGCGTCCTGGATGGCGCACAGCGGAGTGGACTTTGACGACACCACGTACGAGGAGCTCGCGTCCACGATCGACATAGCCGGCCTGTGGGACGATAAGGTCCTGCGCAGCAACAGAAACCAAGCGGACTCTGCAGGGCCCGGCGGCCATCACCATCACCATCAGCAATACCAGCAGCAGTACCACGGCAGCGGGCGGTACGGGCCGGGCGGGATGGCGGGCGGCGACGGCCTGCCCGCCAACGCGCCGACGCCGCCGGGGCAGCTGCGGCCCGCACCGTTTGACGCCATGCGTATCATGTACTTGGAGCACCTGCCGGAGCTCAAGGAGGAGGAGCTGCTGGCGATGGAGAAGCTGGGCGAGCCCGCCAGCTGGGCGCCACGCGTGCTGACGCGCGGCACCGTCACCCCGCGCGGCGCGGCGCTGGAGATGCCGCTCTCGTCCGCGTCCTCCCCCGGCGCCATGGCGCTGCCGCAGGAGCCGCTGTCTCCGGTCGCGCTGTCCCGCATGCCCTCCATGCGCGGGCTGTGGAACCGCACGTCCTTCATGGGCCTGCCGCAGCAGGCGGCAGCTGCACAGTACACACAGGCGCTGGCGGCGCTGGCGGCGCAGCAGCAGCAGCAGAGCCAGGCGGCGCTTGCGGCGGCGGCGGCCGCCGCCGCCGGGCAGGCCAGCATGGGAAGCTTCCTCGCGCTCGGCGGCGCGCCGCCGTCGCTGTACCGCATGCCCTCCATGCATGAGGCCAACCGGCCCGGCAGCCTGTCCTCCATGCTCCCTGCGATGCCGTCCGGCAGCAGGACCAGCGTCAGCGGGGCTGCCGGCATGGCAGCAGCCGGCCCGTCCCGCATCAGCAACGCGGGCAACGCGTTTGCGACGCGCTTCGGCCGGCCGAGCGGAGTGGCCGTCAGCATGGGGCTGGCTGGGGAGGCGTCTGGAAATGCCTTGGGCATGGAGGCGTGGGGGGGGCTGTCCCCCTCTCGCGAGGGGATGTTGATGGGGGCGTTAGGCGGGTTGGGGTCGCCGGGGGCGCTGCCGCGAAGCCGGGAGGGGGAGCGCGAGCGCGCCCCGGTGCCCAGTGCTGCGTCCGCGCTGCTGGCACGCCTGCGGGGGCCGCCGGAGCTGGTGGGCCATAGCTGAAGAGGAGGACAGCAGCAGCGCACACGCTTTGATTTGATGTGTGCGGTACAGGCCGAGACCTCAACGCGTGACGCCTGACATGAGGCATAGGTTTGCGGTTAGGTGTGTGACCAAAATGTTTTGGTGTTGCTCATTTTGTGGCATTTAGTCTGTGGCTCTCCCAGACCAGCTGTGTGCAAACAGGCCTGAGCGCCGGCTGGGTGTCCTACGTGCCCGCGAGCAAGGCAGTGACACAGACACGTAGCAGTCCGAAAAGGATGCATGGCTTGAGACAGATGAATTGTGGTTTGCCGACATTCAACGCACAAGCGTTTCAGGCTCCACTTAAATGTCTGGTTGAGAGTATCCAACATGACTTGTGACATGTGCATTGTGCACCAGGCGCGCACCCACTAAACGATCAGATGAGCGGGCCTGCCTGCGTACATGTGTCGTCTGTAACAGTGCCAAGGCTAGCGAGCTGGCACAGTGTTGCGAGCTGATCTTGTCGATTCAAGGGGAGTCCCGCATGCCGCCGTACCTCAATCTGCGTGTCAGCGGTTGCCACTGCAGTCAGCACTGCGTGGTCTGGGGTTCTGGTACTGCTAATGACCTGCGTATTCTGCATGCAAACGGCCGCCGGCTGTTAAGCCCATGCAGGGAATCAATCAAGACGTGTTGATGCACATCCACATCAGCATGGGTCCACATCAGCGGGCTGCAGTGCAAGCATCATACACGCTGCACACTTCACAGGCACAGGCTTCAAACCGTCTTGAATGCATATGATTGCTTTAATGTGTCGATTCACTGTGGTAATGTGTCGATTCACTGTGGTACCCTGTTGATACCCTTTTGTCAA
Organism: Chlamydomonas asymmetrica; assembly: GCA_001662385.1. Classification (NCBI taxonomy): domain Eukaryota; kingdom Viridiplantae; phylum Chlorophyta; class Chlorophyceae; order Chlamydomonadales; family Chlamydomonadaceae; genus Chlamydomonas; species Chlamydomonas asymmetrica. The sequence goes on along the minus strand of BDDA01000016.1, from coordinate 155,115 downwards.
GTGCTGCAACCTAACTGTCTCATGCGTTTCGCGCACCTGACTGGCCTGCTCCTGGGCTTGGCACTGTTGCCTGTCGGTGCAGTCAGCGTGCTCGTGGCTTGGGTCACCTTGGCAGTTTTCTATTACCCTGAGAACACCGGCAGGTTCTGGGCAGCCTTGTGGCGCACACGGTATGTACCGGTATGCGGACTGGGCTGACTCACCAGCCAAGTGACCACACAGTAACGAAACTTTGTCTGAGTGTGCTGCAGGCTGTTCGGACCTTTACTCAAGCTCTTCCTCTTCCCACTGGTTCCTTTGGTCACTCTGCTTTGGGTTTTCCGCGTGGCAGTTCTTGGAGTAGCGGGTGGTGAGCAGGTTTTGTGAGGAGAGGAACCACGGGCAAGGACAAGCCCAGTTAGCAATTGTGCAGGTGTCTCAAGATAAACACGCACACATACAGCTATAATAACACGGAGTCTTTGTTTTCTGTTGCAGGCGCGTTTGTTGTCGCTGACGCAGCAGTGCAAGGCACAGCGAGCAGTGACAAGGGTGCAATCCTCGGCTTGGCAGGTAATTCCGGTGGTGCTTTGGTTAACGAGCGCTTGCGTTGTGTGGCTTGTCTTGAACGACCTTGTGCAAGGCTTGGTTTAACCGCCCCGAAACCATCGGTATTAATGCAGATGGCGTTGCAACAAGCTACCGCGCCGTTGTTAAGCTTGTGCACGAATTCCAGGACCTATGCACGCGGGAGCTCGCCACACAAGCGCTTATGCTGCAGAACTACAGTGGGGGAAAACACTACGCCTGCGAACCTGAGCGATTCCTGGTAGCAGCGTTGGTCGCCGCTCCTCTCGGTGCCGTGTGCGCAGCTATTGGAATCATCTTCATATCTTTGCCGAGGATACCAGCAGCCGTATGGATCTTATGGTGCTCCATATTGCGCTGGAATGGTTTCGGCGTGCAGCGCAAACGGGCCAGCTCAGTCCACGACGTGGCCAATAGTTCTCAAGGCGCAAGGGAAAATGCTCATGCTCAGTCCGCAAACCTTATGAGCGGACCTACACCGGGTCAACTGCCAGCAAACGTCACATGTCCTGCGGCAACAAGTGCAGGCAGCGGGGGCCCTGCCGCTTATGTTATCGTGACAGTGCTTCAACCAGAACGGAGACTTGCTGGAGTGGAGCCCCCAGGTTCGAAGGATGCTGCAGTGCCTGCAATCCTGGGTTGTGCTGCGCCAGATGCAGGCAGCGGTGTTGGGGAAGCACGGCCTGCCGACCAGGCAGACGTTCAAGCGCCTTCCCTTCCATGTGCGCTCCAAGCAAACCTACCGGCTGTCGCAGCGACAGAGCACGCTGAGCCCAGTCCTGTGCCGCAGCAGGAGCAGCAACGGCATGGCAGAGGTATCGCAACACGACGCGCAGGCTGCACTGCAGCAGCCAGCGCCTGCTATTGTACGGGCCTGACGTGGATTGTCAAGCTGCCAGCGCTGCTGGCGGCACCGCTGTTGCCGCCGCTTGCATGCATGGTGGCTGCTGTAGCATGGCTCTTTGCAGGAGGCGTGGCCTGCGCGCAGGCGGCATTCGAGGCCCCTACTTACCTCGGTGAGTGGCAGCACAGGGGACGGTGACAGCCTATGACAGCCTGGACACGCCAACAGCATGTTGCCAGCAAAAGCACCTCGCTGATCAGCCCAAGTTTGGTGTGGTTGCTTGCCACCACCCCTCTTGGGGGCGCGCAGTTTCTGGCCTTAGGCATAGCGGCTGTGCCACCATCATCGCATCATCACAAGTGCACAGCGCTGTACATGCTGCTATCAGTGCCACTCCCCCACAAGGACCATGCCCATGCAATGATGCCACACATCCGGCCATGCGCTGTACTGTGCAGTTCTCGGCTGTCAGCGGCTATGGCGCAGTGATGCTCGTGACAGGACCATCCCGCCGCCCTCGGCAGCTTCATCCCTCACCAACACTATGTAACCCCCGTGTACCCCCGACGTAAAGCACATAATGACATTATTCACATAAAGCACACTGGTATTGGTACTGAACCACTGCACTGTTATCCTTTGCCACGCGTGTAGGTATGATCCCAGCCGGTGTGGCGTTTATCAGGGATGCCCTGAAGGACCTTGCGGCCCTGCTGGATGACGTCCTGGCAGATGCTGCTGCCGGCAGCCGCAGCGGTGATGGCAGCAGCACGCCTGACGCGGCCGCTGTGACACCAGCAGCACGTACACATGAGGGCAGCAGGCACGGCGGCAGCGCGGCGGACAGCTGCAGCTTGGATGGCAGCCCGGCCAGCAGCAGCAGCAGCAGCAGCAGTGACGGCGGCGGCAGCGTGGTGGGTGAGCTGCGAGTGTTTGCCAGCAGCAGCAGGAACCATCAGCAGCAGGCCACCAGCCATGCCGGTACCGGCGCTGGCAGCCAGGCTCCGCTGCTGACAAGCGGAACCCCGCTACCGCTGCCTGTTTTCCTCCCCCGACTGATGCCGCCGCAGCAGGCGCCGGGCCGCCCCGATGAAGCTGCTGCTGCTGCTGCTGCTGCTGTACAGGCAGGCGCTGCATCAGCGGCTGCACCGACGCACCCACACGTGCCAGCTGTGCCGCGGCGGCCGCTAGGTGGTGGGCAGTATGTGCTAGAGGATGTTTGATGATCGGGTTGGCGAGAGCTGATGGCGGTGCAGGTGCTGCTGCCGGCATGGGCAGTGTCGGAATTGCAAGCAAGCCACGTGGGCGTTGTCTGTTACGGTGAACGGGAGGCATCTCGCTTCTGCACCTGCACCAAATTGCGGACGCCCGCGATGATTGCGCAGCGCTGGGCGAGCCGAGTTTGCCGGCGCTGCTCACATTAGTTCATTGAGTGAGCAAGCATGACACCTGCGAAAAGCTGCTGCTTGTCACCAACTTAAATTCGCTAACACTCTACCAAGAGTGATGTACTGATGTATTTCCAACCCCTGGCGAGTGGTGGTGCGCCTTTGACGGCTGTAATGTAGACCACAGCCGCAGCTGCCACGTTCCTGACATGGTTTTCGCGATGTGGTACAGCATCCTGGCTGCATCCCTGATTACTGTGCCCCTCGGCAACACAACCTGCAGCCGTGGCTAACCCCTCGTACGGGCGTTACAGCAGAAAGATTACTGGGCAAAATACGCACACTGTCATGCATATGCGGCAGCGTGGATGAGTGGAAACTCCACCATCAATACTGGTAAGTGATCCTTACAGCGGCAATACCATACGAAGATGTATGTACGGACCCTGCAGTGCTGATGCTTGGGTGCAGCGCAAGCACAGGACAGGCGCTGGAACGAATGCCGGCATGGCTGCGGCAGCAGTGAAGTGCTCACAAGTGGCTGTACGGACACATTCAACATGCAAAGAAGCCAAAGCTCACACAGCCAAGTCAGGATGCAAGTTCTGCTAACCCAGCAATTGGCAACTCTGTTCTCTCCAGTGGGCGCCGCCTGGTGCCCAAGCGTAGCAGCCAGGTTCAACAGTAGCGCAGGTGCACGCAACCTGGGTCTAGAAATTCAGCCAGCCTCAACGGTATACCAGCTAGGCTAGTCGTCAAGAGACATTCCGCAGACCGCCCTGCACAGAAACAAACGCACATGCATGCACGCAAACGCGCACATGGGCACAAACAGCCCAACAGCAGACAAAGAACGCGCATGTCCAAAGGATGGCCGGACAGAAAAAAGTAGGATGTGAAGAAGCGGATACCCCACAAAGGGCATGCGTTGTCGCCTGATCAATCACCTGAACTGGCTCAGATGCGCTAAGCGGCTGGCGGAGCAGGCACAATTGCATCACCCGCATAGGGACGGGGACGGGGCGCACCGCGCGGGTCATCATGCAAGGCGCGGAGTAGGCAGTGCGTTACGGGCATGCAATTCAATACGGTAATCGGGGACGACGACAGCCACAGCTAGTTGCTTTATGCCACACCAGTAAGCCCGGCCGAGCAGTGCACACATGCAGGGGGCTCGTCGTGCCAGCGTGTGTGTGTGTGGTTCACATCTTAGTGCCCCAAAACGTTGTCGGTGCATCACTTCCAGGCGCGTCTGTGGTATAAAGCGCCATGCCCTACCACCCATTCCAGCCTGACCCCGACGTCACAAGGAGACATTATGATTAGCCGGTATGGCCCATGAGGCTCTGCAGGAGGACGAATGCCTGAGAGCACGGTGCCAAAGCACGGCCTGTTGTGCCGGCAGGCGTATGGCCCATATGTGCATGCGTCGAGAGGCAGAGCGAGCACCGCACAACAGTGCGTGCGTGGGATGAGGTGGTCAAAGTATTGGTGTTCAAAGAAAGGCCCGCCGGCTGAGGGGCGGTGCCAGCGTGAGGGCCACGCAGGCCAAAACCACGTGCACCGCTATCGCGCTATCCCCCCCACCGCAGTATCCCTTCAGGCTGAGAGCCCGCCCGGGTGAGGCGACTCGCCTGCCCTGCAAGTACCATTTCGTACTAACTCAAGCTAGGACCAAGCTAGGACCAACACATGCCGGGTATGCACAGCCCGGCGGGGCAGGCAGTCCATCGTCCTTCCTGTCAGGGGACAGCCCTGCCTGGACTGGGCCGTAGGGCCCTGTGGGGGCCTTATGTGGGGGCCCTGTGCGGAGGTAAAGCAAACGCACTGAATGTACGATACTTGAGGTAGCGTATGATGAAACTAAGCACGGCGACATAGCATGTTCTTGTGAGGCGCTGTCGGTTAGAACAACCGACAAGCTTTGAAGCTTGGAAATGGACGGCCGGCCTCGGAGCGCGGTGGATTCCCCTTCCCGACTTTCACCATTCCAATCCAAGCAATTCACTGCTCCATGGATTGACACGCGGCAGAACTTGGGGGGTCAGCGTGCCGGACGCGATATTGCCGTTGCTCATCTACGGCGAAGAGGATAAGGCGTTGGGCGCGCATGAAGCCGAGCTCGATAACAGCAGTGAAGGGGGGGACATGCGGTCGCATTGATAGATACTTGGGAACTGAGGCGTTGGCTATATCGACACGTATGATGTTATGATAAATGTGAATGTGTATGCGTGTGTGGTGGGTGTGTTTCTCGGGGCCATGCCCTGTGGACCTCGTGCCGACCGTAGTAGTCTATGGTACTGCAGGGCCACTCTGCGGTACACGGTACATGGCAGACGGATTGTACTGCATGTACTCCAGCAGGTATGGCGTCCACGCCATCAGGTTGATCAGGTTGTGTTTGGCATGCGAGCGGGGGCCGGCACAGGGGGGGGTCCGGCGGGCCGACGCAGAAGCCCAGGATGATGTGCGCGTAACAGCGCAGGGGAAAGGGGACAGCTGCAGCACGCGGGGCGGCAGAGCGCCCGCCCCATGGTCCATAAATCCATTATGCACACACATTGCTGCTGGCTGTGTTGTGCGGCGAGTTCTTCAGCTGCGACCTGCGCAAGCAAGCGCGACCACCACACAAGCAAGCGCGTTGATACACGCCAGGGCATATACAGACACGACCCAGCACATCACACAACCTTGTGCCCATATGTGGATGAGCGCTCTGCAGCTCTGCGCTGCAGGCCAAGCAGCAGCCGTGCAAGTGTGGCTGGGTGCATGTTGATACGCTGGCTTGTGGGGGGCAGGCATCAAGTTCGCCTCACGGCGACAGTCAGCGTGCCTGCCATCACAAAAACACATACCCATATCTGCATTACGTCTGGCATTACATGGGGCGCTGGAATGCAAGCAGCACCTGGCTCCGCCGCAACCCAACACATGCCACAGGAAATAATGGACCGCAAGTGTTGCAAGTGCATTCAGCAGTGGCGCAGCCTGTCACGACGACGCACGCGGCTGGGCTCAGCACCACTGCTGTGTGCGGGTGGATGCTTAATGCGCTGCATGAAGTACCTGATGGCATTCTCCATGCTCTGCAGCTCTGAGATGATCTCCGAAAATGTAGGCCTATCCTGCGGCCTGTGGGCGAGTCCACACACACACACACGCACACACTCAGCATGCATGCACGCACACCCAGCCCTCACACTGCGTGTGGCACCAGTCGACCATTGCAAGGCACACACATGAAGCCACAGCATCAGCACCGCTGGAGCAGCACAGATACTTTTTACACACTTTCACTCTGACCGTTTTTACTGCAGCCACCAATTCAGAGCATCGGACCGCTGTCCTCTTCGCGGCAGCCGCCAGCTGAGCTTAGACACCTGGCCACCCTCAGGTGCAGTTCTCATCATCACACATACGCACGCTGCACGGCCCCACGGAAAGCATACTGCATGGCCCAACGGGAAGGACAATACTTGAACACACAGCCACACAACCACATGCCCGCCCAGGATGATGCATACAGGCATCCATGTAAACAAACATTTCCACCATGCGGATGCCTATGCACAGATGGCTTTGGTGCAAGACCCTCCCCAGCCCTTCCCTCCGTTCCCCAATGTACCGGGTCAGGACCAACGTACAACGTGTACGCACACGCACAACGGCAGCTGTGCGCTGCCATGTTGATGCAGCAGCATGGGTCCATGACGCACAGTGTGAGTGCTGAACAGTGTGAGTGCTGAGCAGTGGTGGTAGGTGCAGAGCAGTGGGGTGGGCCCCTGCCAGAAGTCTCCAGTTCAGTCTCACCTGTGTGCCCAGCAGCGCTCGCACAGCGCCGGCAGGTGCGGCGGCAGGTCCACGTCCGGCGGCCACTGCGGCCTCAGCCTACCAGACAGCACCCCCTCCAGCAGCTGGCCTGCGCTCTCACACCATGCAACATGCAACCAAATGAAGGGTGCGCCAGCATGCGTGCCTCAATTGGGTTGTGTGCGCGACGCGTATCGCCAGCCACGGTTGGTGTCAACGGGTGGCTACAGGTATACAGCTGTGCAGCACGCAGTTATCACTGGAAGCAGGCCTGTGGCAGGGTCTGGGCTGTGCTGCAGACAGATCCTGCTGTGTTTCACAACCTGCTGCTGTACGGTCTCGGACGTTACCTGTACGGCTGTATGCCACATCTGGGCTTCGGTGCGCTCAAACAAATGCGGGATTTCACAAGGAACATCGGTGTGTATCTTATCACTACATCAGTGTATGAACGTGTGTTAAGGAGTGTTTGATTCCCGTGGGGCCATGTAGTATGCTTTCCGTGCGGCCGTGCAGTGTACGTGTGTATGGAAGTGGTAGTGTGGAGTGCGCCTGCCTGTACCTTGCATGATGCCGCGGTAGGGCGGCTCCCCCACCGCCATCTCATACAGCACCACGCCAAAGCTGTACGCGTCAGACGCGGTGGTGGCGGGCCCCGAGAAGCGCTCCGGCGCCATGTACGCCATGCTGCCCCGAGACGCCGCCTCTGACGGCAGCGTGCGGATCAGCGCCGCCTGAATGCTGTCAGCCGCTGCCGCTGCTGCGGGGTCCCGGGCTGCTGCCGCGTCTGACTGCGGGCTGCCGGCGCTGCCCGCCTGCAGCCAGCGGCCCAGGCCAAAGTCGCACACCTTTGCTATGAAGCCGCGCCGGTCCATGCGCGAGGCGGTCAGCAGCACGTTGGCCGGCTTGAGGTCTGCATGTGGGCAGTAAGGGGTGCGGCCACGCACACGTGCAAGCGCAGTATGGAGGCAAAAATGTGGTTAGCGTGCGGTTGGCAGCAACGTCCACCCCGGCCATTACCACCACGCTCCGGCTTGGTTGGCAGTGGGCATATGGTCTTTATGAGGTGTGAAAGCAGAGTGTGTGTGGGGGGGGGTTGAGCTGCGCACCTACCTCCGTGCACGACGTTGCCGAGGTGCAGGTGCGCGACGCCTGTAGCGATCTCGGCCGCGGTGCGCAGCAGGCCGCGGTGCGCGACGCGCTGAGACCAGTGCTTGTTTTGCTTGAAGATGCCCTTATGCAGCAGCGTCGCCAGCGCGCCCTATTAGGACAGCAGCAGGGCAGCACAGCGATCTCAGGCCACAGCAGGCAGTATTGCTACGTACATCCGCCAGTACGTGTTCAGACGCTGAGGTGGGCAAACATGATAGTGGACGCGGAGGAAAGAAACAGAAAGGCAAGTCAAGACCAGACCTGTATCCAGGAATGCAAGAGAGCTGTGCACACAAGGCCAGCATACCTTGTCACAGTACTCCATGAAAATTGCCACCAAGCACTGGCCCGCCTGTGCGCCAACTGTCAGTGCTATATGGCGAACATCCAGTTTGGACCTGCTGTGCTCGCCGTATGGGTTGCCTGCAGTACAGCAGTACCATAAAGTGCAGGCTGAGGTCCAAGTCAGGAGCGTTGTACCGTACACGTGACTGCACAATGGGGGTGAAATGACGTGTGACCGCACCATAATGACGACACACAGAATGCAACACCCCTTTGTCCTCTCGTAAAGGGCAGGAAACAGCAAGCTGCAAGTCAACAGAGCAAGTCAGGGGGGCCTGGCTGCAAAGGCAACGCTCACCGAACCCCTCGCCAGAGTTAAAGCTCTGTGTGATATTGGGTGGGGTTGCACTGCCCAAGTGCGCATGCAGCTCGCCCAGCAGTTGCTGACACTGTTGCAGCTGCTGCGCTGAACTGCAGTCCACACCAGCTGCTGCCCCGTTTGCCCCGACAGGATTGTGCGGCTGCTGTCCGGTGCTAGTTGGGATGGCGTGCTCCGCTGCTTGCATCGCTGACAGAGGAAGGCGCCTAAGCAGCTGTGTCAGCATGGGCGGCACTTGGCTCTCTGTCAGGACGGTCCAACGAACAGTGTACGTCTGCAGTACGTTGGGGTGCGCCGCATGTGTAGAGAGCAGCTGACTAACCAGCGCCTCCCGCACAAACGGGCTGTCACTCGCTGCAGTGTGCAGGACCATGAACTTTATGGCCAGAGGCGCACCACGCCAAGAGCCTGCACTCGAGCGGCATGGAAAGTGAGGGAACGATGCCAGTTCGGTTGAGTGCACAAGAGAGGGGCGCTGCAGGAAAGCTGGCAGGAAAGGGCAGGCCTGAAGCTTCAACTGTTGACACAGCTACATACCTTTGAACACAGCACCACGGCAGGTCTGCCCCAAGAAACTCAAGTTTGAAACATCCTCTATTAACTTTTCTGGCTCGCACAACTGCACGCGCCCGGTGCCTTCCCGGCCCTCTGAGCTGTGGTGTAGGCTGCCATCGGTCGCAAGCAGTCCGTTTAAAGAGCCCAACTCTGGCTTAGCAGACAGGGTGCTGTACAGCAGGCTTGCTCGTGGGGAAGCGTTGCTGATTGTGCTTCCGCTCGCGTTCAGCTTGGTGTGCACCGCAGGCTCAGCCACAGGCAGGCTGAGGGGCCCAGGAACCTGCAGAAGTACGTGTTCGCCAGCAAGTCAAGCGTGGTGCAGAAGCGCCCCCAACGAACGCGTCAGCACAACGGCCTCCATATGGTCAGGGCTTACCTCCTGTGCAGCCTGCACTGACTTTGAAGCACCAGAGTCCGCCGGTTGAGATAAACCATTAGCTGTGTGCTCTGGCAGCTGCCGCTCGTCTCCAGGTACACCCAAGGCCGCTCGGACTGCCTTCAGCGGTTCTTGTGTGGGTGCACCGAGCGCACTGACACACTGCGGCTCCTGCTCAAGCTTGAGAGAGGGCGTGGTTGAGCTTTCTGCAGTTGCTGCAGCTGTGCGGGCTTTGGAGGCAAAGCACCTAGCTAGAAAGCTCATAGTCTCCGTGTGGCGCGCTCATGGGTTGGACGCGCCCTATGGAAGTCCTAACTGGTGAACCCTGTCATCACCTATGCCTCAAAAGCAGTATGTAGGAGTTTTCTATCTAGGTAACACGCTGTTCTACACTAAAATGCGACGTGAGTTGAAGTGCATACATGTCGCGACATCAGATACTAGCCGAAGCACAGGATTGACCCGTTACAAGCTCCTGTATTATACACACCACTGGCATGTTGTCTGCCTAGCCCCCAATCCTATCTGCCTCAGTATAGAGCTCATCTCCGTGGTGCGTGTGCCTAACCACTGACGCTTACTAAAGGCTACCAACTGATCGCTTGTGCACAATGCCGTAGTGCAAGTCCACAGCTGAACTCTCGTCCTATTCGGTGCTTGAGCTGTGTTTACTTTTGACTCATATATCAGGAACGGGAGGGGAAGAGCATTTGGGGCGCGATGGCATCGGGCTGGTTCTCAGCCTCAGGTTCGAGTGCGAAGCCAACGCCTGCCGAGGAGACCATGAAACGCAAGTGTCGAGCCTTCTACCAAGGCCTTGAAGCTTGCCGGAAGGCTAACCAGGGTAGCAATATGGACATAGCTTGCCACAACCTCCAAATGAAAGTGGTTACGTGTATGGCGGAGCAAGCCACACCAGCAGAAGCGGATGCGCATAGACGCTGCTACACTTCTCTGTACAAGGTATGGGTTCTCACTGACCGTACATCTGACTGCCAGCGTTTCTTGTTTGCGGTTTTCTGAATCAAGCCTTGGTTGCAGTGCTGACTCAGTGCGTGGCATGCCTTGCCTTGTAGACGGGCTTGTACAAAGGGCAAGGCCACTGCATCGAATATGAAGACGCGATGAAGGCTGCGCTTCGCAAGAAGAAGCTGTACCCGGTGTGAACCTGTGCGAACAATTCTGTGCATGCCACAGCCCTAGCACTGGCACGAATGCAGATCTTCATAGGTTTAGCAATGCGCGCATAAGAGGGGGAGAACCACATGAAAGGAAAAATGCGTAACGCACATGTGTATGGAATGCGGGATTTGTTCACAAAGGCCTGTAGTCGATCCATGGCACTCATCATCAAAGTCGATGCTAGGCTGCTGCATGGATGATGGATGCACGTACAAGTGCAGTAATGCTGTACAGTACAGTGATGCTGTCCATGCTGCCGCTTGGACTTCAATCATGTCACGTTAACATTGGAAAAAGCGCTTCATGGGCCAACTCATAGGAGTGGGTCCCGGCCTCGGCAGCCAAGGAGTGTGCTGGGAGGAGTGAGGCAGGGGCAGGGGGTCTAAAGCGTACGCTGCAGCAGGATTTCCTCTAGGCCTCAGATGGGTCGTCGGACTGCCAGTAAGGGACGAACCGGCAGATGACCTCGATCAGGCAGCGCTTGCCGTTCTGGTCCTCGCTCTCCTCCATCTCCACCAGCCGCTTGTGCATGTAACCAAACTCCGGCTCGCCTGTGTACACGCGGGTCGCACACGCACAGCGCATACGCGTTGGTCAGCCCTTGCCTGCCCATGTAACATCAAGCACCACGACTGACGTGCCAGTGCGCAACTTGCCGATACGCGGCAACAGCCACATGCTGTACAGGCAAACGGTGGCGGCCACGGTGCCAGCTTGTGCTGGGCGCAGGCCAAACCTGTTACGGGCACTGCTCGGTTTGTTTATTTTCCAGGCCCCACCGTATACACAACCCCTGTTGCAAACAGCTGAACAGGCACAACAATACTGCTGCGTAGTGCCGCTGTGACTGGTCAGCTGTGTGCAACAGGGCAGTCCCGTCCCCCCCCCACACACGCACAGCCTGCTGCGCGCCGCACAATCACACTTCCCCTACAACTGCCGAGTTGCACCTGGTCACACGCGCCCCGGTTCTCACCTGTGAACATGTTGATGTCGCGAGAGCCCTGGATCTCGCTGACGCCAATATCCAGCCTGCCCAGCTTCTCGTTGGCGCTCGTCATGCTCTTCTCCATGATCTTGATCTTGACCTCGTCCGTGTTGTGGACGTTGTAAAACACCGCGGTCGCGTCCTTGTCCGTCTGAAGCAGCCAAGCAGCAAGGCAGGCACACGCATACCTTCAAATACTTACATCTACACTCATGCTTCAGACAGGTTGCGGCAGGTCTAGATTTTGACGCTTGAGCACTTTGGCATTTGCGAGGCCGGGGCAAGCAGGCGCGCAGCTTGAGGCGCTTAGTGTTGTTCATGTGTTTGGTCGTTGAATCAACGCCCCTCCGCTATAATGATTGGCCGCCGGTGTGTCATGCAACGCACATACAGGCGAGGGTGCGGTCTAGTAGCGCACCATGACCCTGCCCCCAACTCATGACCCTGCCCTCGCCGCAAAACGCTGGAGCATTGCGATGCAGCAGAACGGCCCCCCCCTGAAGATGCCACCAAAGTTAACGCAGTGCATGCGCCCCCCCCTTCCCCCCAGGTGTGACTCACCGAGTAGTCCAGGTCGACATCAAACCAGCCCCGCTCCACACGCAGCCGGTTCCGCTCATAGGCCTGACACGCACACACCGCAGCGCAGCACTGGGAACATGAATGCGTGGACAAACACTTGTGCGGAGAGATTGCACATAGGATGATGTGTAGGTCCATTCCACGAGGCCTTTCATCATGATCCGCCAGGACTTGCACACTTTGTGCTTATGTCACTTGTTGTGTTCGCTGTGGCCTCAAGTGGACTACACACAGCGGTTGGCATCTACCCCAACAGCACCTTGAAAAAACACCCTTGTCCACAACCGCAAGCGTGGAGGACCAAAAATGCCACCCATGCATGCATTGCATGCATGCATGCACATGTCGCCAGCGACAGTGCGGTGCTGGCCCCACACGCGCGCACCTTGAACTGCTCGCGCATGCCCGGGTCGTCATCGACCAGGTCCGCCAGGTGGTCGCGCCAGGGGGAGGCGCGCTCCTCCTTGCCGCCGCCCGGCACCTCCAGCACCACCTTCATGTCCACCAGCTTGCGGAAGATGTCGACGTTGAGGTTGTTGGCGTCGCCCTTGAGGTCCTTGCACTTGTCCACCGCCCACTGCAGCAGCTCGGGCTGCGGATCAGGCAGCAGAGGGGGTGCACCACACACAGGCGTGATCGAGGGCGGCAGGTTTGCATCGTGGTATATCTGGGTTTGTATCTTTAAGCGTGAATGGAACTCGAATGTACAGGACGGATGCGGTAATATGTTGCCTGTGCGAGCGTGGGCGTGTCATGTGCAATGCTGGCTGGGGCTACGGGCTCAAGCTCATTCACCAAGGAAACGAGTGAGTGGCTTGCATGCGTGCATGCTTGCGTTGTGGGCGCTGCAGGCCTCTGCACCCCGCTGACTGCTACTCCACCCCACAACCTGCCAGCCGGCGGGTGGTGTGGAGCAGCAAACGCTGCTGCAGGGTAAATGCGCACGTCGTCTGTACCAAGCAACCAGTAGCGTGCATGTGCGTGTGCGAGGTCACGGTGCCCGTGAGCAGGGCCTCTGCACTCACGTCCTCGGTCATCTTCTTGTTCTCCGCGAAGGTGTACAGCGCGCTCTGCAAGCCCCGGCAACAGCATGGACAGCCACACATATCCACAATGCACATTTCCATATAGATGCGTGACGTGTCAGTCTAGGATCATGCAACCGTTGACATACCAGAGTGGGTAGGTGGAGGAAGCAAGCTTTACGATATGCATAATCTCATTGACACGCCCATGGGTGCACATGCACTGTCAGACCAATCAACGACGCAACGCACCGCGATGGGCTTGGTGGCCCACTCGATCTTGCGCTGCTCCGCCGCCAGCGACCAGAAGCGCACGGGCAGCTCGTCACGGTCGCCTTTCTTGTCCAGCTTCACCACCGCAGACACGGCGATGGCCGCCTGCTCGGGCGCGCGCGCCACGCTCTTCAGCTGCACCAGCCGCACCAACACGATGCCCTGCGCGCAGAACACGGCCAGCAAGGACGGAACCGAGGGTCAGGCTCCAACCGTATGAGTAACGCGTGTGCTATTCCGCAGGCTGCAGCTATACGTTCCAAACGAGGGAAATGTTTGCCGTACAATGTTGAGCACCGACACACAGACAGGGCTGTCTCTCCATTAACCTGCTATTCCCCTCCACCTGTCGCTCTCCCCCCCCCACCAGCAATGTCCCCCGTGCCCCTTCCTCATCCCTGTGCAGTTGAGAGGCTGGCGCAAGTGTGATGGCACTATGGCAGCGCTTGCCGGCGTGCCTCACCTTGCTCTCCGGCAGGTCCAGCTCCGCCTTCTTGAAGTCCTGGAAGGGGCGGTACTCGCAGCGCAGCAGGATCTTGCCGCAGTTCTTGCCCTGCGCCACACACAGTACACAGTACACAGGTAGGAGTGAGAGGGTGTAGGAGCACCTCGGTAGGGCAAGTGCCTTTCAGGACCCATGTCATCTGCTGTGCGAATGCTACCGTGTGCACACAGCGCGCACACAGCACGCACACAGTACGCAGCACACATGCAGCGAGCCCAGTAATGAAACTTCCACGGAGACACTCGCCCCAGAAAAGGACGAACACATTCACGCATCACACATCAGCGTTGGCTGTTCCAAAGCCCTCCGAGCGTGTCGCCTCAGCTACACCCCCATGTGCGGCCGGCCTCGCTGCCGCTCCCGCTCCCCCTTCCGCTTACCGGCCCTCCCGGCAGGCCCCAGTCTCCTGCGCCCAGCGGCTCCCAGCCCTCCAGCCCCGCGCCCCCCTTGTCGCCTGCGCCCTTGCGATCCGCGAACTCGCGCGTGAACTTGTTCAGCTTGACCAGCGAGCGGCCAATCAGCTGGGAGGAGCCCACCACCTTGGTCACCTGTGCGGTGTTCAAGTGTTGACATGCAGACAGCGGTTGGTGGGTGATTGCAATTGGGCTCTTGCCAGTGGATGCCAGACAAGGTATGCCCCGCATGGCGGGAAGGGCGCGTTCTGGGGCGTGCATACTGGCACACTCAGCGCAGACCAGGACCTTGATGATGCACGTGTTTGGCACTGCATCACCGCCTGCGTACCGTATGGAGCACGTGCAGTGGCATTTTCAATGCCAACATCATCCGTACTGGCATCGCTGCCTTCCCATTCACACATCGTCAACCGTGTGACGGGGCCTATTCCTGCAGACACCTGCACAAACGTGTCATGCTGCCCAAGTAGCATCACGGAACAAGTAAAGGCCGTCGTAGACAGGTGCAAGCCCACACCTGCTCGGTTCGCCGCACACTCCCTTGCAAGGCACGCATGGAGGCTCCCCAAGATGCAATGCAACACACGGGTGCGTACTGGCGCTGCGTATGGCCACGCCGCCTTACCTGCCCGGACAGCAGCTTGCCGGGCGCGATCATGTCCTTGTCGCGCACGCTTACGCGCATCTCCTGGCTATCGGGCTCCTGTTGGGGCACCGTCAGCAGCAGCACAGTGTAACAACTGACGACCAGGCGCACTGCCGCATGTGTGGAGGTGAGAGCCGCAAGCCAACATGACATGACCAGTGTCGGGCAGCAGGGGCCATTTCAGTCAACTCATCGCTGCCTTATGGCACGCCGAACACATGAGAGTGGCGCAGCGTGTGCCAGGTCCCAAGGGCCGCTGTGCATTGCCCCGCAGCACAAGAGGCAGGGCCCCTGTGCGCTGCGCAATGCTGCGGTGCTGTGCCGTGCCGCCACGCTGGGTCTGACCTGGACCAGCAGGAAGAACTCCTCGTTCCACACGGGCTCCGCGCCGGCGCCGCGCTTGACGGCGGTGCTCACAACATACTGGTTGTCGGTGGTGAGCTCCGCGAACGCGTCGTTCCTGCCGAACGTGTCCTTGTTGGGCTGCAGGCGTAGCAGGTGCAGTCGGCCACACAGGCAGCATTACACAGCAGCAGTCACGAGCGTGAATGCAGCAACACTCCATTCGCCTTGAGGCACCCCCGCTGCTACGGTACGTTGTTGCTGCTGAACCCGCGTCAAATGCAGGGTACCACACAGCTGCAAACGGCCTGTGGGTGCGGCAACACCCACGTGCATGATTACTACCAGAGTCGTTAGCACTCATCAACAATTCATTAACATTGTGCGGATCATGCGCCGGCCGCCCTCCACACCGCTAGTGCCCTGCGACACCGTCAATCGCCTACAGGTATGCGCACCCCTCCACGCATGGAATCACACGAAGCCATAAACCAAACTCGGGCCTTTACGCTCAAAGCCAGCTGCTTGCCAATGACAGGCCTGCCTACAACCTGGCATCTCTTGGCCTGGTGCGCATGTTGCCCCGGTTTAGGCGCAGCTATGGCAGCTTCACCCCAACAGGTGCGTGCTCCTGATTGCCTGCTGCTAAGTGGCGCTGTGTGTGTTCAGACTAATTTGCTTGCCCTGCGTCCATGCAGTGTGCTTTCCGTGGGGCTGTGCAGTGCGCACACAGCCATTTGCGGCTGTGTATGTGAGCATGCACCCGCTCCCGCTCCTCACCAGGTCCTTGGCCTTGATGACCTTGACGCGGATCACACCCTGCGAGCGCAGCTGCAGGCGCTGCACCGCCAGCTTGTCTGCATCGGTCTGCTGGATGATGGGCACCACCAGGCGCTGCGGCCACACCAGCATCTTGGTCAGCGTATCCTTCACAAAGTAGTTGACGACCGGCACCACGGGCGCCGCGACGTAGCTGCCGCCCAGCGCCTTGCCGAAGTCCAGGCGGTACTTGATCAGCGGCGGCTTGAGGAAGGTTGCCACAGCCGCGACTGCGCGCGTGAGAGGAGCGGGGCGCACAGGTCAACATGCAGGGCGGCGGTCGAGGCGCCGCTTGCGGTGCATGCACGACACGCATGTGCATCGGGACCCCATCACGCGCCGGATGCAAGCCGGAGTATGATGCATGCAGGATGCATGTTGGACGCATGCAAACGAAAGCCCAGTTGCATCCGGCCATCCACACGTTGTACCATATGTGCACTTGACACACTGTGCGAGGGGACTGCAGTCCAGGTGCACACGACCTGGTGGACGCTGCTTTCCTGCCTGTCACTGAGTGTCAGTGTGGCCCGCCTGCAAGCGGCACACCTACGACTGGGGCGTGACCCACATCGTGCATGCCACTGCACACTGGTACTGAAGCATCAATCAAGCCCCCGCCCCCGCAGCCGTGCCCCGTGCACGCACAGTCGGCCACCCACCAAAGCCCGGGATGCGCTCCGTCAGCGGGGTGAGCGTGATGCGCATGCTGCCGACGAAGACGATGTCGGTCACGCGCGGGCACAGCTTGCCGGTGGGCACGGTGATGGCCAGCGTGATGTTGGGGTCGCCCGCGTAGCGCACGTCAACCTCCATCACCAGCGACTCCTTGGTGTCCTTCTCCACCCAGATGCCTGAGCGGGACGCACAAACGCACCACAGCTGCAACACGGTGTGACGAACAGCAGCCAAAGCGATGGCACCCACCAAGACGCGAGCACATTGACAGCAGGTCTGGCCTTCGTAAGGGGCCCAACCAATTGGCCTGGTTCAGCGAGGTACATGCCAGCGCCCATGTCGAGGTCCAGAGCAGCATCAGGTGCGCACCCCGGGTGGGGTGAGGTGGCAATGTGGCATGCATACACAATTACATGTGCTTGGACCTTGCTTGGTATCCACTTCATGCCCTTTGGAAGGGAGCGTTGCCTATGCTGCCGTAAAGCATGAGCGGCCAGGGCGCCCGAAAGTTCCCATGCACCCATTGCGCATGTGCCAGTAGCGCACCCAACCTGATCGGGTCGGGTTGGGTCGCTCATCAATCGGCAGGCGGGAAGCTGCACCGCATCGCAGGCCCCCTGTCCTTACCTTCCACGCGAAACGGGGCCCCACCAAATGTGAGGTGCTTAAATCCGATCGCCTTCACAGCCGCACCCAGGGCCTTGTTGGCTTTAAGCACCTTCGCTGTCTCTTTTTCGGTTATGTCCTGTGGGGGAATGGTTGGCGGGGGGGGGTGTTTGGCGGGCACCAGGCTGATGTGTGCACGAAGCAGATAAAACGTGTGTACAGGGCCACAACAGTACGCTGTTGGCACCCTCCCAACCGACCGCTACGTACTTTGATCATGGCCGAGGCAGCTTTGTCAACGTACGGCCAGAGCTCCTCGATAATCTCGTTGAGCCACTGTTCATTGGCAGACAACCAGTTAGGCGGGTGAAGTTGTCAGGTTGGCCAGTTGCGCAGCACTGGTCGGTGGGGCGTTGCAAGGATGTCGTTCCACTCACCTCCATTTTCTCGCGGTCTGATATTTGGAACCATGTTGGGAGGAAGCCCAGCAGGTGCTGCACACCCTTTTGACCCAGGTTGAGTTGAAGCTGCACCACAGAAACGTGCACGTATTTCAGTGTGCAACAAACTGGGCAGAGGTACGATCAGGTTTGAGGACTGGCACACCCGCGTTGCACGACTGTCGCAGGACACCCCAGGGGCTTACCACTTGGTTTCGGATAACCTTGTCACGCTTGTTTCGGTAGTAAATAAAGCTGAGGCCTAGGCCAGCAACCGTGCCAACGATGAGGTACACGAGGAACCAAATAAGGTTTGGGCGGAAGATGAGGAACAGGAGAATCTGAAAGCCCAGGCTCAACATGAACAGGCCAGACATGACCTGGTCCAGCGTTAAGCTGACTGGCTCCTTCATAAAGGGCAGCGTGGCCATCGCCTGAATAGTCTTGGCCGCTGCTTTCCCGCCTGCGCCCGCCAATTGGAAAGGCAAGCCCAAGCAACAAAGATAACCAACACATCTATGAGCGAAGTTTGCGTCACTTAACAGAACATATAGCAGTGCACTGCTGCTCGGTGTTCGCAACCCCCCACCCCGTTCGCGGTGCAACAGTGCTCGAGATGCACGTGCAAGCAGGAGCATACGAACAAAGGTGCGTGGCTGCCCCAACTCTGGTCATTGAAGGGCTGCAGGGACTCCACAATACAGTATACAAGCTGCTTTCCAGTGGCCAGCACGGTCAGACGAGTGCAGTCAGGCGGTGAAACAGTCGAACTCTCTCACCCTCAACATAGTCCTTTCCAGCTTGCTTCACAGCATCCGCCACATCCTTGCCTGTTAACGTCGTATACAAGCCAGGAAGTATTTAAGCCTTGGCTGCCCTCGGTTGCCACTGCAAGTGAACACGTGTGGCGATCCGTACACAGCAGTTGCTGGCAGGGGCGTCGCCAACCCGCCAAACTCTCAGCGCAATGCTGTCCTGCCTATGACCATGCCGTCACAGCATTCAGTCCGTGCCAGTCACATTGCAGGTTAGCACAAGGGTGGAAACTTGGGTTCTCGTTCAGACCCCTTGGCAGTACGCTTCTTGCCTGAAAGCTTCAGCTTGGTGGAGTCCTCCTCCGCCAGGGGCTTCGCTGGAGCATCTTTCTGCACGTCAGAGAAAGGAGATGGTGCTGCGGCAGCTGGCACGGCCGCAGGAGCAGCAGCAGGGACTGGAACGGTGGTGATTTCGGGGACGACTGGTGCAGTCTGCACTACGCTGGGGACAGTAGTCAGGGTAGCTGCGACCCCAGTGCCGTTTGCTTTCGATGGGCTGGGCTTCAGGGACACGACCTCCTTGATAGCAGACTCCGCTTCCTGCTGCTTTTCTGGGACAGCGGTGCTGGCCACTGCCGCGACGACTGGCTCCTGGAAAACAACTTCCTTTGGTGGGACTTTGACGCTCGACGACACCTCCAGGATCGACGGGGCAGGCTCCTTGCTCAGCGGTGGCAGCTGGCCCAGGTTTGCAGATGACGGCGTGGCAGCTTCTGCCGCAGCTGGAGCCTGGCTGGGGGCGCTCACTGACGCAGAAGGGGCAAGGCTTTCCTCTGCCATACTTGAAGGTCCCGATGGCAGGAACACAATCACAGAGTTCACGCACCGCGTTGCATGACAGGGTTGTCGCGGGTAGTCTTATGACAAGGACTGGTAGCAGTAGAGCCTATATTTCCCACTGATCTCCTATGAACTATGAACTTTGTTCGCATGCCCCCCGCCGTTGACTCGATTAGCTCTTGTTGATGGTCAAGGGGACAACTAAGCATTCCCACACTCACACTCCCCTGAAGCATTTGAATTATACCTAGAAAGCCAGCAAAGGCGCTGCGGACCACACACACGTGCACACACATTAGTCACACTCAACTGCCATGGTCCACAATCAACGTTAAAACGGTCAATCAGCGTTGCCCACGCTGCTCTCAAGGTTCTGGTTCTTCGTTGTGGCCCTCGTACTTTCTACTCCTCTGCCCGTATTAAAGAAAAAGGGTGGGATTGTGTCCGGGTCCGCTGGCGGTGGTGGCGATGAGTCTTCCACGCTGTCGCTGGGACCGATGCCCTCTTGGCTGCACGCACGACGAGCAGGCCAGCGAGGCATCAGATGCAACCAGTGAAAATACCGTTGCATAAACCCCAATAAGATAGTATGAAGAGTGGGAACGCCTGGCGAAACATGGCAACCAACCATTCCAATGCATGGCAGCCTGCAGGAGCGGGCAACAGTTGACCCTCAGCATCACAGGCGCGCCAGCAGGCGGGCTCGCCCCTCATTCACCGCGCTCGCTTCACTTGCGGAGCCCAGTCTGTGCGCCCACCGAAGGTCACAGCGGCTCAGAACACAGCTCCCAACCCTCGCCCCATGACTGTGTGTCAGTCGCCAGACGCTTCACCTGCCATACAGCAGGCATCGTCGCTCTATGGCCCATATATTCTTGTAAAACCGGCCGCCCTACAGCCCACGCCCTTCTCCCTGGCTTCATCCACACCCTCACCCTGCCACCCACGGACCTCACAACCCCAGCAGCAACAACTCTACCCAGCAGCAATAACCCTAAACACCCTCACCCTCCCACTGCGGGCCTCACCTGAAGCTCAAGACCACAGCGCCGGAGTCGCTCACCGCACTGGCCAGCCTTGACCGGCCAATGCCTGGCATGGAAAGGTTCCGCTCCCTTGGAGACTCCTCCCCGCTCGACGGCGTGCCCTCCTCGGCCACCCCGAACCCCAAGCCCCCGATGCAAACCGACGTGGTGGACTCCGTGCGGTGCATGCCGCCGCCGCACGACAGCGTCGGCACCGACATCGCGGACTGCGAGCGGTTCATGCGCAGGCCCCCGGGGCCGCCCCCCGCCATGAACGTCGCGCTGTGCAGCCGGCGCACGTTGAGCTTGCTGATGCCCATGGAGAGCAGCATGGCGTTCTCGCGACTGCCTGGGGAGCAGCCGAAGCTGCTGTTGTCGTCAGGCATCGATTCGTCGTTACCGCCGCCCGCAGACTGCTGCGGCCCGCCTGCTGAGCCCGGGGTAGCGGGGTGGCAGCGCACACGGAGACCGTCGTAGCGCTGGTGCAGCTCGCGCCGGAACTGCTCGTGCTTGACTCCAGGGGGCCGGGAGTGCGCAAACGACTCCAGCGCGTCTTCCACCGACAGCCCGCACTCCTCTATCAAGTAGCAGCACACCACAAAGCCCGTGCGGTTGAAGCCTGCGCACACGCAATGCACCGCACAAGCACAGGCGCATGTTGCGAGCAACCAGGGGGTGGGTGGGGAGCAACAGTGCACCATGACTCCATATGAGTAAGGTACTGCGGGTTGCGGTGGCAGGGCTGAGCGTGCCTGGGCGGCTGTCCTCAGGCACCACGCTCAGGCACCATGGCTCTCGATTCGAAACCACGCAACTCGGTGTGTGCACGACTCGTGTGTGTTTCCGCACCCTTGTTGCTGTGTGGAAATGGCGCAAGGATGGCGCCAAGCGCCTTGGGCCAGACACCTTTGCATGCACCCAGGCACCTTTGCACCCCAGCTGCAGCAGCCAGCTGTTGCTGTCCCATCATCTACAGGCCTGTGGCAGGAGGAGGGAGCCTGCCCTGTCGGTCGTGTATGGAGCGCTCTACCAAACGCATGCTGACATGCACGTTAGAGCCAGGCCTTGTGAAGCAGCCAACCTCAAGCAACAACATAACGGCAGCCGTTATGCTCGTTTATGCGCGGCCATGAATGTGCACAAGCACTCGCATGCACCCTGATCAACAAGCTGGCAAATGGTGCGATCGTCACTCACGCTGTCTGTTCATTATGTCCAGCATACATCGCTTGCGCTCCCAAACCACACGCTGCAACACCGATGCGGATACAACCAGGGACACAACCATAAGGCAAGCTTGCATCGCAGCGGGTGCACTTGGCGTCCACCGGGCAGGTGCAAGTAGGCAGGCCGCTTGGCTTGGCTCACCGTAAGCGCAGTGGATGGCGATGTAGTCGTTGGGGTGCCGACGCCAGAACTTGTTGGCGGCTGCAATGACGAGGTCCACAAACTCCGGCGGGGGCAGCTCCTTGGCGACCAGGCGAATGTGCTGCATGGAAAGTCCAAAACAATGTGGCATGAGCCAGGCAAAGGCACGCCGTGAGTGTTGCTTAGGCAAGCTACGGATGTGTGTTGACCGGGGCAAGGGGGGTCAGGCATCTGAGGTGGCGGTGAAGGGGCCAACCCGTCTGGGGCGTGGCAGGAACGGGGGAGGCCAGTGTGCGTGTGCATGGGCCTCTGCACGCTTAACATGCACGCATACCTCGCCGCTGCTGGTGCAGCCTCTTACAGACTCAACGGTGTTGGGTGCACATTGCCCAAGCATGCAAGGCCCCCCAATCTCCATACTTGAGACAAATCAGGCCATGCACGGCCGCTAGTCTGGGCGGTACGGTGGCTTGCTGCATGTGAACGTTCGCGATTGCGTGCTGGCGGACCATTCGTACGGTGCCTCGCCTGAGGGAGTGGCTGCAGGCGCTCATGCGGCGCAGCACCTCGCCGCTCCAAGCCTAGTTGCACAACACCGTCTGGTGCACGTTGCAACGCGTGCTCTGGAAATGATTGGTTGGCTTTGCATCTGGTGGCCTTGCAGGTTATGGAGACGATGACTGAACGTGGTGTAGGTGGCACTGACAATGAAGACGATCATTGGTTCGGTGATGCCACTTGCAGTGTGCATGAAGCATATGCGGTCATGCAACTGCCCGATGAAAAAGAATGCAGCTCGGGGGGGTGCTGGGGGGGTGATGTCACTGAGGTGTAAATGTGGTGGCGAGCACAACACATGTGTGCAAATTATGTGTGTGCACACAGGTGAGCAGCGGTGCCGCAGCAAACGTCGCTCTGACGCCATCAGGGCGTGCTGTGTCCGCCCGAACCACGCACCTGGTAGTCGATGTAAGCGGGAATGTCACTGCTGTACAGGCAGTCGTGGTTAGCCAGGTCCAGGATGCACCCGATGTGCTTGCCCTGCTTCGTATAAGCTGTTAGCACATCCTTGACCGTCAGCCTGTGCCTAGGGGCCTCTGGCAACGACCAGTCCCTCAGTAGCTCGTTGCTCAGCGGGGTCTTCATCGGGATGAACCGTGTGGGCCACACCGGCTGCCCAAAGCTCTCATAGTCACCCCTGTTGGGTGTAAGAAAGTACGTTTGCAGGTGGGAACTCGTGCACCTCGTGCACTGATTCAGCACGCTGTGCACCATACTACCTGCTGCATACTACAGCCAGCACCTGATTGCTCACTCCAGCCGGTCCTTCGCAACTCCAAGGACAGGAGCTCATAGCTAGCTCACCATTTTTGCAGCTTCTTGAGCACAGTGGGCGCATCGCTGGTCCCCGCAGACTGCGAGTGCGCATTGCTGGGGTCATCCAAAACGCCAGGCGGTTGCCACCCTTGACACACAGAGACCCACAAGAACGTGCAACAAGCCAACGTTGAAAGGCGTTGTATGAAGGCATGTACGAGTTCAACAAGAAACGGCTGTGTGAGTCCCAATTGGCATATGACAAACTCGGCTTACTGTGAGTTCGCACGCTAAAGAATGCAAAGCGCAGCCAGCTCACCAGGGTCGATGTCGTCCAGCTCCTTGGTCGTGTGGTTGTCCATTTAGACCTGAGCCCAGAACGTGCACCGTCCTTTCCGCCAGGGCACTACCAACCCCCACCGATACTACATTATGGTATGCTGTCTTGAAGCACGTGTGAACCACATCGTCAGGCTCAACACCAGGTAGGAGTCTTGATTGATGGGAGCTGCGGCCGGTCCTGTGGCTAGCACTACGTTGCAGTGGCGGGGGAACGGGTGTGAAGTGACTTGGTGTGTTGTGAACAATTGCTGCCGTCAACAAGCAGGTGGGAATGAAGTCAAGCTATAGCTATACCGTCGCGCACTCATCGTGTGTGTTGGGAACTACGACATACTGACACCCACTGCTGAGCATCAATCGTCAGCATCAATCGTCATCAGCAAGTGTGAATGGCGGCGCCACCCGAGTGCACTGCTCTGGCTAGTCCGGACAATGCAGTGCCATTTTGAGCAAACCAGGCGTGGTTCATTAATAATGTCCACACTACCTCAAAAGCAAACACGCTCTGCTTGGCAACCCTAGCTCAACGGCCCGCAGAAATGTCAGTGCAGGACTTGACCCCTGACGAACTGGGCGTGCGCAGCACGCTCCTAATAGACAAGCACGCAGAATACATCAGGTCGTTTTCTAAAATATGGGAGGTGAGTATGTCTTCTTCGTGTGCTGAAATTTACAACGGTGTGTGTCGTCACCATGTGAGACGCACTGAAAGCGCTATCCCTTGTTGACAATTACCCACTTGCGTGCACACTGCACAGAGCACGGACAAAATAGAATTTGTTGCTACAGAGCACTTCTGGATGAGCGGCATGTATTGGGGCCTCAGCGCTATGCACCTGATTAACCGCCTACACGAGATGGACGAGAGCGCTATAGTCGCCTGGGTGCTGCGCTGCCAGCACAGCAACGGAGGGTTTGGTGGCAGCGAGCGCAACGACCCTCACATGCTGTACACGCTCAGCGCAGTTCAGATCTTGGCGCTGTACGACAAGCTGCACTTGCTCGACGCTGACAAGGTCACGCAGTGTAAGTGTGCAAGGCCCATGAGGGGGATGGTAGCTGTGACTCTCAGGAAACAGCACCCCTAGCCCTGGACTGCCTCCAGCACAGTCCCGTACAAGTCTTGCTTAGTCCGGCAGTCAGGCCCTGGCCGCAGCTGGCGCAGAGTGCACAGGGGTTTGGGAGGGGCGGAAGGCACCAGCAGGCGTGGGAGAGGCAGCATAAGGTCGTGCATGCATGTTCTTATACTCTAGCTTCTGATTTCAATACCATGCAACGACTGCTCTCACGTGCGTCTGGCAGCCAGCGTACGCACAAGCAGAGCAACCCTATGTGCTGGAATGCCACAGCGTGTACATGGTGTGTGCTCTTGACCCCCGCTCCCTGATCCATTCTCATTGACACATGCAGATGTTGTCGGTCTGCAGCAGGCCGACGGCTCGTTTGCTGGGGACGAATGGGGCGAAATCGATACCAGGTGCGTGCCAGCATGCAACCCAAGAGGCATGCAGACATGATGCAGTGCATGCAACGTGCGCATGGCCCTGCGGCGAATTGTCATCTGGATACAAGCATGCCACTTATGATCATCATCATCAGCAGCACGTGCATGACGAGAGAAAGCTGTGCACGCCCCTCGAGTATCCAAATTGTCGAGGGTTCGTCGTGTGTGTGAGGGGCTGGTGGCAGGGGAGGGGGCAGGATGGAGAGTAAAGCTGAGCACCTGTAACGTGAGATTCCCATCATGTACTGCTGCACTGAACGTTCTGAACAGCTGGTGACGG
Organism: Chlamydomonas asymmetrica; assembly: GCA_001662385.1. Classification (NCBI taxonomy): domain Eukaryota; kingdom Viridiplantae; phylum Chlorophyta; class Chlorophyceae; order Chlamydomonadales; family Chlamydomonadaceae; genus Chlamydomonas; species Chlamydomonas asymmetrica. Next base: position 129,823 of record BDDA01000016.1, on the reverse strand, counting down.
GTCATAATCGACGCACCGTATCGGATAAATCAATCATGATAAATCAATTAATCATTATCAATCGCAACGCCACCGTTACCTTACTCTCCCACGGCTGGGGTTGACCTTACATCTTGACAAGTTGCACACGAGATGCTGTCTTGCTCTTTCAAATACGCGGTGGGCTCACCGATGCAATCACGTGCCGTGTGCCCGCGCAGGTTCTCATACTGTGCGATCCTGTGCTGCTCCATCCTGGGCACCACATCAGCGCTCAACATGGCGTCAGCGGTGGACTTCATCGTGCGCTGCAAGAACTTTGACGGCGGATTCGGCTGCACGCCAGGTGCGCAGTGGACCGTCACTGGCTGTGTCGTTCATTGGCTAGGGCCCGAACACACTTTCACTACGGTCTCAAGCGGCGGCGAGGGCCTGTTGCTGCTGTCCATGTGCCCACAAGTATTGAAGTATGCATTGAGATTCCTGCTGCTGAGCCTCCTGCTGTGTATTCGTTGTGTGGAATGTGAACGTGGCCGTGGCTGTGCAGGCAATGAGTCACACGCGGGCCAGGTGTTCACGTGCATCGCTGCGCTTGCGCTGGCTGGCGCGTTGGACAGGGTGGACCGCGACCTCTTCTGCTGGTGGTCAGTGCGTGATTGCGGGCCGGGTGGAGGGGGGCTTACAGGTGTAGGCGCTCGCTGCTCAATCGCTGTGCTGTTGTGCATGCTGCACGTGAACTTTGGATTCAGCGTGCATCAGCGTGCTTTGCGTGCTGCGTGCTGCGTGCTTGGGGCGGCATGCAACCGTCGCAGGTTGTGTGAGCGGCAAACAAAGAGCGGCGGACTCAATGGGAGACCGGAGAAGCTGCAAGATGTGAGTGGGTTGGTGGAGCGCCAAGCATGCGCCTGCAGACTGCTGCGTGGCACCATGTGTGATGATTGATGGCGTGATGTGTGAGGTCCAGGAGCCTCCGCCCTCAAAACCTGCGCAACACCAGCTGTCGGCACCTTCCCTGACTGCTGTGCCACAGCCCACCTGCAGCAGTGTTATCAAACCGCCTGATGGCAAGGTCTACCTCCATGCCTGCCCTGCACCGGTATTGCAGGTGTGCTACTCATGGTGGTGCTTGTCATGCCTCAGCATCCTGGGGCGGCTGCATTGGATTGACTCACGCGCCCTCACGCGCTTCATCCTGAACTGCCAGGTATGCCTGCTGTGAACCCCTGAGGGGGAGACCAGCATGCAACGCATGTGTACACACAGGGGGGTGAGGACGGGACCTAGCCAACATAGGAGATGTACGGGGTATTGTCAGCAGCACTCCGCATGCAGAATCTCATGCCGCCCAACCCAAGCCATGCCCAGCAGCAGGTTATGTCATTTAGGAGCGACGTAACGTGCGAGAGCGTATCAGTGACCGATGGCCATGCGCCAACCCCTCCTCCGCACGCGCACACGCTAGCTACGTCTCACCTACGCCTGATGCCGTTACCAACTTAGCACGTTCAAGCTTCCATGCCCTTCTCTAGGCCGCTGACCTATTGATGGGCTCATTGGCTATTGTTTCATCAGGAATCACAGTATCGCCTGCACCTGTCGCACTGTACCGCAGGACGAGGAGGACGGAGGCATCAGCGACCGGCCGGAAGACATGGCCGACGTGTACCACACGTTCTTTGGTATCGCAGGCCTGGCCCTCATGGGCTACCCCGGGTTGAGCCAGGTGGACCCCGCATGGGCGCTGCCTGTGGATGTAGTAGCACGCATACAGCAGCGGAAGCAGCAGCAGGAGCAGGAGCAGCGATGATGGCTTCATGGAATCATGGATGGATGCAGCAGGATGCCGCGGGGATGAGGGAACGGAACGGCAGGATGAGAGTGAGGGTTGGGGGCAGGCATGGAACGGCCGAGCCATCAGGAGCCGCCAAGCACAAAGCGAGCGCTGAGGACTGCATTTGACCAAAAGCTTGGTCTTGCTATTTGCCTTGCCCGTGTCCGGGAAGTTTCTCAGCCTAGCCTGATGTTGAACAGCTGTAACAATGTTTTCTCATCACTCATTGGTTATCCGCTCGATTTTGCATGGCCATGTGCCCTTCAATCCTTTCATCCGGAACGTAATCGGTTTGCATGATTCCCGTGAGGCCATGCGGTGTGCATGTGTGCTAGGGGAGAGAATACATCTCAACATCTGACAAGGGCACGGTGTCTGGGCTGTTCTGGCGGCCGCGGCACAATGAACGACAGTTTGATGGTTTCAGACCGTGCCTTGACCCTGCTGTTGTGTTGGTTTGTCATCCTGCTCTGCGTACCTACTGGCTTCAGCTCCACCACCACACCATATCCTGCTCGGCTGTTCGCATGGCCCCAGCAAGCGCAAGCACTGACCACTCTGCGCCCGACGCATGTTGTTGTACAGGACAAGCCCGATGCAGCAGTACTGTCATGTTTCTCGCCGCTTGCCCCCAACCTCCCTTGCACTTGGGAGGAGAGCCGCCGAGTCATATGCATGCGGGCTTGCGCACATCCTCAACCGCTCCCGAACGTCCCGATCATCCATGAACGGCCTGTGTGTTGTATTCTATCAATTAGCAAAGCAGCAGGTGTCTACCGTATAACATGCTACACCACCCCCGCATGACCCGACCCCTCTCTGCACACTGGCACGATTCCCCAATCCCCACTCCTCAGCAACTCCATCCAGTGCCTCCTGTGTAATGGGGTACCGTCACTCAGAAAATGAGACAAACTGTGCTGGCCTCCACCCCCGTTGACCTCTCCTCCATTATTGCCCAGCAACCACCGCCGCCTCTTGCCATTACAAGGGATGTGACTGTAAGCGAAAGCACAAAAATATAGCGCACTGCCAGTGCAATGCAAACCTGTGAGCGGTCGTCCTGCAGAGGCATCTCTTGCCGCAGCACAAGGTACTGGCAAGGCAAATTGTGTTTCGTGTCACCATGCGCGGCAAATCTGTGCCAACTGCCAAGCACCCAATGCATGCGTTTCTGCTCATGCGGCAGCCACCACGGCACCAGATGATGCTGTGGTTCATCACACAGCGCACGGAACCTCGCTGGCTTGATTGCAACCATGTCCAGCTTTACTGCATTGATACGGTAAGCCAGCCGCTTCGCATTTGCACGGATGTTGGCCGTTTTACTGCAGGGTAGTCAGCACAATGCAAAAGGTTAACCAACGTTGAAATATAATGGGAAGATGACGCTGTCATGTGCTTTACTGCCTTTGAGCTGTGGCTTGCCACAGCAGTGCAGAAGTGAGTGGCAGTGCGTTGTTTGTTCGCATGCACGATTCGCATAGTTGCTGTCCCAACATGTCTGATGCGCAGCGTACAACACATGTTTTAACAGCACAAAGTGCCACTCCAGTGTAATGTGTTGTACAAAGTTACAAGTTTCACAAGATCGCTGCAAAACGCATCACACAGAAGTGGCGCTTGGCAATCACCCTAATCCGATGCGTGCGTGCAGATGGTGCATCAACACCTGTGCTTGCCCCACCACTGAGCAGCTGCGTCACGGTGGGCGGGGTTCACAAACTGTCAAGCCCCCCCTCAGTACTCGGACCATACGCTGCACAGCGTGCATACACATGAAGCAACGCAGCCTCGCTTATAATCCGTCATCGTTGTCGGAGTCGGTCCCTTCAGCGTCGGGCGGGGTGGGGTCGCGCACGCGCTGGCATATCCACGCACGCTGCTCCTGGCTGACCGCCGTATCCCCCCACTGCATCCTCCCCATCTGCCCCCACCACCAACACGCACCAACCCAGTACCGCTGAGAGCTGCTGTTGGCGTCGGTCGGGTGGTGCGCATCGCCGCTGCCGTTGCTGCCGCCCGCCTCACCACTGGGGTTCGCGGCGGCGCTGGCGCTGGCGCTGCACGCCATTGCAGTGCCGGCGGCATCGGACAAAATGTCCAAGTCACGCTGTGCGGCAAAGGCAAAGGCAACATGCCCATATGCAGCCACATGCAGACTGCGAAATGAACTAACAGGGCCCTGCTTGATAACGCGTTAGCTTGCACCGTCAGCATCCAGACAAGCCCGAATCACTCACCAACGGTGCTGGTGAGTGTCAATAGCTTCAACTGCAAGCCTGAAAGATTAAGCTTCTGCTGCGTCGCCTCCACCAGGGCCTGCAGCTCCTTGCACACATTTCTGAGCTGAAACGTATCTGCAGGCCCTAGCGCAGTAGTAATCAGAGCCCATACGTCTAGGGGCAGCGACAACAGCAGTGCAGGGCCCGTCATGTCACTGCACACCGCACACACGCTGGCGCGCGCAGTGGCAACTCAAAAAAGAAAGCGATGAAGGATCGCTTTTAAACGCTGGACAGGTGGGGATATTGGCATGGGATCGACCTGGCCAGGCTCCCTGAATTGCGTGCATTGTGCTGCATGCATGTGCATTGATGCTGCAGCGACCTGGCGTACTGCTCAGGTGGGGGATACGAGGGAATCAGAGGGCAGGTCCTGTTGATGCCATGCTGCCTGCATGAAGCGTACGAGTGCAGCCTACACATGCACTTGTACATGGCGCATGCACTGGGTACAGTGTTTCGCAATCCATGCTTGCGGTTCCTGACAATGCCCAAAGTGATGCATTATACCATCAAGTTGTGATTAAGCTCGCAGCACATGAGAGGGAGTGGAGAGGTCAAGGCGTAGCACTGCGTGAGGAAAAACCGTACAGGAATTCCATCGTGCCAGTGCCTAGGCAATAACGTACATTATCGTAATGCAACTAGAAAGTGATTGCGGCTGTGCAAAGTACAACACAGTGACGGAGATGGTGCATAGCCTGGCCAACATCACATTGCGAGCTTTGATCGCGAGCCCTACAGCACTTTGAGCAGTGCGGCGGAAGCGGCTTGCGTGGCCCTGTCAGGCAGCACGCGCCGCCGCCCGCGCGCCACCTCCCTCAGCACCTCCACGCCCCCCACATGTGCCCGCACTGCCCGCACGCCCTCCTCACACCCACACAGGCAGTCGATCGCCTCGGCGGCAGCGCACGCCAGCGTGCCTGCCCCACCGTCGCCCTCTGATGGAGCGACTGGCACCGCTGCTGCTGCTCCTGCTCCCGCCACGTTGGCAACTGGTGTGGAGCCGGAGCTCAAGCGGCTGCTGCTACCGTGGGATGACGGTGAACGCGCCAGCTTGTGAGCTGGGATGGAGCCACTTGTGGAAGACACACCGCCCTGGGTTGAGGGCGTCGCAACGCGCCCGCTGCTGGCAGCGGCGCTGCTGTCGGTCATGGCGGCAGCGGCAGCGCTGGCTGCGGAGAGCAGCGCCAGCAGCGGCGCCACCGCGCCCGCGCGCACCACCACACTCGCCGGGCGGATCGTGGCCCCTGCGGGGTACTGCGCACACGGCCCCAGCGACAGCTTGGGCGGGCGCGCTGCGGTGGCGAGGGTATCCGCTATCCAGGCCTTCACCCGCACCGAGCCCGTGTCCAGTGCGGTGCCAGACGATACATCCGTGCTGCTGCCGCTGATCACGGTGCTCCCGCTGCCAATGACGCCCCCATGGCTTGTGGCGGTCAGCAGCTTGACCAGCGGGTCCAGAATGTCCTCCCCGAGCAAAGCCTCCCGGCCGGCCGCGCCGGCAGAGAGCAGCGACCAGGCGAGCGCTGCGGAGGCCGCCTCCTGACGCGTGCCGCGCACCAGCATCTGCCGCAGCGCAGGCACGAGGTCGGCACGGCTGGGCGCGTGCAGCGCCTGAGCCGCCAGTGCCCCCACCACCTCCTCCCAGGCTGCGTGCAGTGCCTGGTGTGCAGCAGCGGCCTGACCCCGACGGGGCGCTGCTGCCGTCGCCGCCGCCCGCACCACCTCCACGAGAAGGCTGACGCCGGCGCTGGCATGCACCTGCTCCTGTGCGCGCACTGATTTCTTCGCCAAGCAGCCGATGGTGCAGGCGGCAGCCGTACGGAGCTCCAGCAGCCATTGCGGCTGCAGCGCTGCCAACAGCCCGGCCACGGCGCCGGCTTCCACTGCAGCGTCTGCGTTGTTGCCGCTCGGACGGCACACCACGGCCAGCAAACGCACCGCAATAGCTGCGAGCGCACCGCCGCCGCCGCCGCCGCTCCCTCCTGTGCTGGTGCTGCTTGCTCGGCCGCCACCCGCAGAGCGTATTGGCGTAGAGGGTGGCGGCAGCACGCAAGCACGAACGAGGACGGCCACACGCTTCACCGCACCTAGCTCTCCCAGCAGCACGCAGGTGGAGGACACCACACCAGCCGGCACAACCACTGGCGTCTGCAGCGCTGGGTAAGGTGCACCGCCTGCGTTTGTGGCTGTGGCCGCTCCGCCGGCGGCTGCGCTGGCGCTACCATTGGTGGCGGCGTCGTCACCTAGCACTGTCAGCAGCGCAACGCATGCGCTCGCTGAGAGCGCATGGTTGCTGGATCCCAGGAATGCAGTCAGGCTGACGCACACCTACATGCGCAAAGATGAGAATGTACAGGCAGGAAAGGGCGAATGGGGCGAATGGGCCGTCATCATCAGCGCCTGTCAAAGTGTGTGCAACATGTTGGTCTGTGCTCAGCATGCTCAGCTCTCTTGTGTGAGAGATTGCGCTGACTCATCCATAACGTGCCCGTCGTATACTGACCCCAATCGGGAGCAAAACTACATGTGCACAGGTGAGCACATAATGTCCCTCAGCAAAAACACACGCGTGCAAGGATGCATGGGTGCGTGTGAGCTTAGTGTACACACCTGTTTGCGCCAGCTTGCATCTGCAGCTGCCAGCGCCGCCAGAGCCTCTGCCGCCAGCCGTGCGAGTGTCAGCGACTCCAGGGCGCGCTCAGCTGCAGGGCTGGCGTGCGTGTCATCCGTCGGGCCAGCCAGCAGCGCTGCGGGGTCTGACAGCAGCGTGGTGACAGTGAACGGCACTGCAATAGCCTCCAGCTTGCAGCAATCCACAAGCTGTGTGATGGCGTCATGCGCCACTAGCAGCGATCGCGCGGCATGCTCGCCGTACACGCACATTGCATGCACCGCCATCAGGCCTGGAGGTGGACGCATGGGCAGAGGGGGGGGGGGACGTTGTACGACCCAAAGCCGCATCAGCGATTTATTGATACCGGCTGGATACTGGCACTTATCCTGGCATTGCAGCACTGGAGTACTGAAGCAAATAAAGCAATGAGGTCATGCTTATTGTGCAAGTGTACAGAGGTTGTGTTGTGTATGTCCATGCACTGACGAACAGTGCCAAGATCAGGGTACCGTAATGACAGCGGCAACACTCCAAGCGTTATGCGGTGTGGTAGACGCGTTACCTGCAGCGCGGTGGCCCAGGTGTGAGCTGGCAAGCTGTGGCAGCAGCAGCGGCACCGCCTCCGCCTCCGCACACTCCAGGCAGGCGTCAGCGGCAGCCTGAAGCACAGCCCGGTCCCGGGTGCTGCCGCCGCTTCCAGCCGGGCGCGGCCTGACAGCCGCCGCCAGCAGCAACGACAGGTGCGCCTGCTGCGTGGAGGTCCATGCAGCAGCGGGCTGGCGCTTCTGCATATCGGACCATGTCTGCAGGCACAGGCACGCACAACGGCAGCCAGGTCGATTGCTGGTCGCGAAGTTTTGGGTAACATTAACTTGCACGCTGCATATCCTTCCTGGCCACAGTAGAATGGCAGTGCTGGTCACAACGTTGCCACGTGTGCCTGCATGCTTGCACCAGACACCCACAGCGCTAGGTCGATGGTCTTGGCTGCACTTTCCACCTGCACAACAGCTTGTCTGACGGCACCTGTGCCACCCGGGTCAACTCCTGTACGCACTCCTGCATACGTACTGTGTGTTGCACAATTAATCTATACCGTAACTGATCATTGATGATGACTGCATTTTGGCCCTGCCTGTGCAACACGCCGTGCCACCCGGGTCTGCAGCTCCTCCTCCGCTGCTAGCCGCCGCACAGCAACAAACGCAGGCACGTAGCCGCCCGCTGCCTGGCTCACAAGCGCCGCGACACCCTCCTCGTTGGCCAGCGCTGCCGACCTGGCCTCATAGCTGGCCAGGCCCTGGGCAAGCATGAGAGCTGCCTGGAGCGCATTCTCCGGCCCTGCCACCCCACTGATGACAGTCATCAGCGCATCAGCGCTGGCCGCGCTACTGCACGCCCTGCCCAGCTCGGCTGACGCACGCGTCCCTGAGACACATGGCATGCTGCCGAGTGCAGGCACAGGTGCGCCCGCTTGCTGCACTGCCAGGAGTGGCGCTTCGCTGCGGGTGCACTGCGGGGCAGCGGGCGCGCCGGCGTGGTGCAGGATGGCGGTCAGGCAGATGCACGCGGCATCAGCCAAACGCTCTTCGGGCCTGCCGGGAGGGTCTGCTTGCGTTGCTGAGGATGGCGTTGACGGTGCCGTGCTGCGTGCTGCCGAGGTGGCCATTGCCACGAGGGGCAGCAGGGCGTCCAGCTGCACTGCCTGTACTGCCGCCTCCGGGCTGCCCAGCAGCGCTGCCAGCGCGGCCATGGTGGAGAGCGGAATGTCTACGGCGCTCCAGCGGGACCAACAGGACCGCAGGGCGCTGACCAGGCCTGGCAGCACGCCTGCAGCTCCCACCAGCTCCTGCAATGCAAGGGTACAGTGCGCATTGCACTTGGTATTATCTGGCGGACACAACTGCATCAGGCAGCCGCCAGTAGCAGTCATGAGTCACGCTACCCGCATCACCCGCACAAGGTGGCGAATCAACCCTCCAAGAGCTCCACATGCCTTTGGAGGCACATCACATGGGGCAACAGCCACCATTTGCATGTTGATGTCTGATTACCTCCCAAGCATGCATGACCCAGATCGTTTGCGTGATGCGGCGGCAACCTACCCTGCATGCCTGGCACAGGGCTGCCAGCAGCTGCGCAGACGCAAGGCACAGCTCAGCTTGCTGCTTGGGCGGCTGCACAAGTGGCTGTGCATCCCCGCCGCAGGCCCCAGGAGACAGGCCTTGGCCCGGCCTGTACGGGCTGCCTGCACGCGCGCTGAGTGTGCGTGTTGGCACTGGTGAGTTGGCGGCAGGCTGATAGGCGCCAGGTGGGCTGCGGGGCGGACGCTCGTCCGGCCCTCCCTGGTTGCGTGCCGCTTGGCGTACCGCAGTCTGATGGGGCGGGGGCTGCTCCAGGGCCTTGGCAACGAGGTGTGTGAGCAGGGAGGGCAGCTTTGCCGCGACCATGCGAGCAGCGCATGCCTGCGTACGGCAGTTGCCAAGTGAAGGCAAGTGAGCCGCTGGATGGCAACAATGATGGCGAGATGGCAAGCGGTTTGAGGCTGGACAATGAGCTGCTGAATGTAAGCTGCTGAATGCAAGCTGCTGAATGTAACCTGCACAGGGAGCTCCATCAGCAACATCGCTGCCAAGTGATGCCATTGTATAAATGTAACTGCAGTATATATGTAACCTGATGTTACTGCAGTAGTGCCAGACGTTGAAGTGTTGACTGCGGCACGCGGAGTGGGTTCAGGGATCCAGGCTCACCTGGCTGCCAGCCAGATGCAGCAGCGCCTGCACTGCGCTCAGGCGCAGCTCGTCGCTGAGGCCCGACAGCTGCAGCTGCAGCACCAGCGCCTCCACGCCACCGAGCTCACACAGCACGCCCTGCGCACCGATTACACATACCCGGCCATGCGAACCAAAAAGTAGGTTGAGTAATGTGCCGGTTGCAAGGCACACCGAGGATTTCAGCAGCATCCAGGATTGCCAGCTTGGCAACATGCGGCTTGATAGGTGCCAGTAGGCCTTGGATGATGCTGTTTTGTCTGGGCTGGTTGTCCGTGATCGTACATGCTTTGCCAGTTGGCTCAGGGTGCACTATGCTCAGGGCATGTGTCATTTTGCCGAGCGGCATGGGCGCTTGCTGGCACGCTGTAACGGCGAGCAGCCCTTGTCACCCGCCCCTTGCGGCCTTGCTGGGAATGCGCAAGTGGTTGCGGCCTGCACCATCACAGATTACTAATGCTGCTGTATGGTCTTGTGACACAGGGTGCACCAACATCTGTGACTACACCGTTGCACTGTTGGTACCTGGCATTCTGGGTTGCTGGCTAGCGCCGACATGCACGCCATCGCCTGCTGCCTCTGGTCTGCGCTACACGCTGCTGTGCTGCCTGCAGCTGACGCCATGCTGCCGCCCTGCCTGCTGTTGAAGCTGCTGCTGCTGTCAAGGTGCAGGGCTCCCACCCGGCCGGTGAGGTGTGCGATGGACAACTGCAGGGCGTGGTCTGCATCCGCCTGCCTGCCTGACGACGAGGTTGTGCGGTGGTCGTGTGTGAAGCCAGAGTCTGACGCTGACGACCTGCCGTCACTGCTGTGTGGCGCCGACGCGGCTGCATCAGCCTCGCTTGAGTCGCTCAAACTGCGGCCCAAGCGCTGCTGGAGCGCTTGACCGGACTGATTGGACAGCCGTTGCTCTATTGGTGCTGGTTGATTGTTCAGCCTGCGTGGTGCACCTGGCTGCATCGTCCGCAGCGGTGAGGCACGAGGGGGCTTGATAGGCTCCAGGACCAGGTCCCGAGGAGAATTGTGGGGTGAAAGGATGCCTTGTACGATGCTGAGGGCCTGACGGCATAAGAATGCAGAGACGTGGCGCCTGCGTGCGTTCAGGTCTGTGAGCCTGCTGGCGAGAAACGTCACATCGGCCTGCAGTGCCTCCGTGCTGTAACCGTGCACCACGCTGGCCAGTATGGCAGAGAACTCAGACCCGTCTGAACGGTTGCAGCGTACAGCCTCAGCCTGTAGAGCACCACCACACGGGACAGCACCTTGTTCAGGTGAGCGTCAGCAAAGAATGTCAGCCAGGATGGCAGGTGGGTGCGCGCACAGGCCTCACCTCCTCTTTTAGCTCAAACAGAGTTCTCTGGAGCTTTGAAAACTTGGCATATGGCACTGCACTGGCTCCCAGCTGGCGCACAGCTGCTCGCAACGACTGGTTCGCTGTGGTGGTCAGCGCCGCGCTCCCGCTGCTGCTGGCCACAGCCAGCAGGGCCTCGCCTGCCCGACCCAACTCCACGCAAGCATTCGTGATGTCCTCCACGATTTCATTGCACTGGAGCAGGAGTTTGATTGGGCCCGCTGATGCACAGTTCTGTATTGCCTCAAGCAGGCTACGCAGCGCAACCTGTGCCGCCAGATTCCCCACGTCAACATAACGAAGTGATCTTAGACGTTAGAAATTGCTTCAGTATGAATATAAGTGCATACGTATGCTTCTGCCCCGTGTTGTGTCCCTCTTGAGCTTTTTTGGATGAATGGTAGCACAGTGAACTTCACTTGCGTTGACTTTGACTGTTGACTGGCACCGTTCACCTTCTTCCCAGGCTACCAGGCAGCACCTACCTCCACTGCATCCACATCACTGGGTCTGTTTTGCTTCTGCTGTAGCTCCTTTAACGCAGGACCAACAAGTTGTGCTGCCGCGTTTGCCCCTGCTAGCTCGCCAGCGAACGGTCCAGTGGCCCTCCCAGAAGTGTCCGCAAGAACCTTCAGGCAGGACGCCGCAGGTGTCATGCTGGGAATGTGTGTGGAGGGTTGGTCCCAAGCAAAACAATTCGCTTGGTAATCAGTTAATGTGATGGGTCAAGCAACCGGGTGCGGTCGCCGTGTGTCAGGAGGCCAAGCAGGCATGTACATTAGTACATTCTCCCCTGTTTTTGTATTGCTAGGTGGGTCTGAGCGCAGAGCTTAAAGGCGCCTAAGGGTCATATCCACATGCATGTTCTGCATGCTCCGGCCGTCCAGCGTGCACATCCGACGCCGTGTGACCAAAGCATTTCACATGCCAGTCATGCGCATCAGCCGTCCATGTTTCATGTTTGCATAATGATGGGTTCCATTGTGGCCCATGCTAAGCCAGTCAGGCGCCCGGTTGGTGACTGACGTGCCTGTTCGGCTGTTCCCTGAGAGTGAGAGCGCGCAGACCTATGTTTCGGTCGGTGGCCATGTCGTGAGCTGGTGAATAGCCTGCAACTAGGACCCTCTACGGGTCCTCAACAACTGCACCTCCACAAGCAACACTCTCAGTGTAATCGCATCAGTACCAGCAACCGTGAACGCATGCGATTATAATCCATGCTGACTGCCTTGCTGCCGTTTCGGGCGATGCAGGCATTTTGCTCAGGGAACCGCGTGGGAGATGCTGTGTATGTACGCATTGTGTCCTGCTTGAGCATTCTTAAGCTTAGTGTATCAACACTTGCGGTAACGATACGACCGCCTTTTATCGTGCACAACCCACCCTTCCCGGCGCAACATGCTCAACCTTCGGCTGCTGCCGATTCGATCTTTGCTGCAACACTCTCAAGCAGTAGCTGCCTGCGGTGGAACTCTCCCAGCGTGTGATCCTGTGGCAGCGGCGTTTCAGGGCACTGGCGACTCCGCCGATTGCACGAACGAAGGGCCCTCGACTTCGTGTTCATGGGTCCAGCACCGATATGCCACTAAGAAAGCAGGAGGAAACGCAAACCAAGGAGGCCTTCAACGACCGAAGAACCTTGGAGTCAAACTTTCGGACGGCGAGCTTGCGTTTCCTGGGATGATTATCGTCCGCCAGCGCGGCACACGCTTCCATGCTGGCTACAACGTTGGCTTGGGCAGGGACCACACCATCTTCGCTACAACACCTGGTTTTGTGCGTTTTGATAAGGAGACCACATCGCTTGGCAAGGAGCGGCGTGTCATCAGCGTGGAGCCTGTCACTGGCGACTGGACGCAAAGCTACAAGACAGTAGCGGACGAGCTTGTAACTCGACGGGCACAAATAAAGCGGTCCATGCTTTCCAACACCCCCCTAGAGCCAGCGCTGTACTTCCCGCTGCGTGCTCGCACGGACGGAAGAGGACTGGCGGGTTGGCGCAGCAGCACCGAGACTCCGTTTGCGACACGAGCTGCGGCCATTTTGGCGAAGCAGCAACAGCAGCAGCTGCCACCGGCACAGGGGCGAACGCGTAAGGCGGCACGCCCATCGCCTCCGTCGTGAGTGCCCTATGTTTACCCACACACCACTCCGCATGGGTGCACCGACGCATGCGGTGCGTTGTTAAAACACTTGCACACGTGCTGCCTGGTAATGGCATGCACAAGCAGCATGCATGTACACACGCTTATTTGTGTATCTCCTATTGGATGCGGCATTGCTTCACTCACATGGCCTATTTTGTTTGGGGACCAATTTAACGCATGGATGTGGGTGGAACGGGTCAGGAGTGGGGACCGTCTATACTCTATAGCATTGGATAGATGGCAATGCACCGTCTATGCATGTCAAGGCATGCACTGCCTGCTATGCTAGTCTATGGGCCTGCAAACTGCGATATGAGCACTGTAATGTTCCACACGTATTTGCTCGCACACACTGATGAGCGCGCGTGCACCGCTGCGCACTCTTATCCTGCTTGTGT
>BDDA01000016.1:49450-115509 GCA_001662385.1 Chlamydomonas asymmetrica | reverse complement strand
CTGGGTGTCAGTACCCGCTACACATTCACCAGCTTGCCCTTCATGCTCAGGCTGGCCACTTGCTCGCCGAGGTTTGTAACGTCTCGGAACGCGCACTCGCTGACGCTCTGCGGAGACGTGCTAGCAGTGCTGTTTGCGTCCGTTGAGCCCTCAGCGTCCACGTCCATGAATAGAGGGTTCTCGTGGGCGTAGTTGAGGGCAAAGTGCGCCTCCTGGGCCTGGGGTGTTCCGAAACCACGCGTGACGGTGTCCTGGGGGTCCAGGCTGCGCCACTCACAGACCGACGTAGACGTCTGCCCATCACTCGCCTTAGTGCTGGAGGGCAGGAAGCACTTGGCGGGCTCATCGCTGTAGCCGTGATGACTGCAGCGCTTGCACTGCGGGCAGTACTCATCCGTCTGCGTGGAGGCTTCAGCCAAGACCTGCAGCAACATTACCATACAAACGCAACGCACAGGACTGTTTGCCACTTGTCAGGATGGCCTCAAAATCTTTGGTGCTCAAGCCAACTGCAGTTTGACCTACACTGCCGGCAAACGCTAGCGCAGCAGGTTCATGCAATGTGAGCTGCATCTGTTGCATAAACGCACCTTCCTTGCACTGTTTGAGCTGATATAGGACTTGAGGACCTGGAGCTGTGTGACAGCAAGGTCCAATGCTGCCTGTAAGGGGTTGGTTCCATCGTGTCGACTGGTGCCTGTCACGGCGTAAAACAGGTCCTCCATCCTGCCTACACGCGAGGGGCCAGGCAAACAAGAACAGCCCTCCCAAAGTAACGAATTGCAACAAAGGGCTGTCGGTGGCGCCCTATTGGCAGAGGTGTGTGGTATGTAGTGGATGGTGTCAGGAACAGCTTGCACAGCAGACCGTGATTTGAATCGCTGGTCACATCTTCTACTTTGCATGCGTGCAGCTAGCCTGCAACCACTGAAGCCACCGCCTCAATAAAAGCTGCGACTGTGCAGGGAATGGAAATGCTGTATTGCAGGACTCCTTGAGCGTGTTAAACGCAGGGTTCTGCAAGCGCGGTCGAAGTATGTCCGCACCGGTGTTGAATGTGCTACGCACGGCACGCCTGCCTATCCTGCACCAGCTACACCTGGAAGAGGCCTTGCTACGTGGCACCAAGGAGAACTGGCTTATCGTGAACGACGGGGCGATGGTGCCTGCTGTCGTTATGGGCATTTCTGGGTGCGCACTATCTGACGCCGCCGGTTGCACAAACCTACTTAGTTACGAATCCAACAAACAGTTGCATGGAACTGTCACAAGCAAGCTGTATGTATGATGGAACGCAGGCGCCCTAACGAGCTAATCAACGTCGCCGCCGCCCGCAGCTGTGGCATTCAAGTACTGAAGCGCTTCACGGGTGGGGGAACAGTAGTCGTTGACAGTGAGACACTGTTTGTGACACTCATATTTGAGGTGAGCGTTGGTGACCTCAAGCTTGCTGTGCAATTGCAAAAGCCTCTGCCTCCCGGTCTGCACGCTGACGGGCAACTCTGCTGGGCGCGCAGGGTTCAACCTTTCCAGGAGTGGAGTGCTACCCGCAGCCCATAATGAAATGGACAGAACCATTCTATCACCGTGTCTTTGAGCCATATGGGAACTTCCGCCTACGGGAAAACGGTATGCTTGGCCTGGCGTACTAGTGTACCAGCAGTGCGACTGTTCGCGTGATGCTGGCATGGCTTGGGCGCTATGCAAACACATTCTGTGCCATGCAAGCTATGCTCGGCCTTCAAGTGCCTGTTTGCATGCTGCGCTCGTTGCAGACTACGTCTTCGATGAACGTAAATTCGGTGGCAATGCACAGGCCATAACCGGCAAGCGCTGGCTGCACCATACATCGTTTTTGTGGGATTATGAGCCTGCCCGCATGAAGCTGCTGAAGCATCCGCCCAAGATGCCGCAGTACCGCCAGGTGATGTACTGACGTATAGGCTGCTGCATTGCCATCTCCCATGCAGGGTTCTGACCCAGTTGTCCTCTGCCAGCGCAAATCCCGTTTGCTCATGCACCCGGCAATCCAGCATGCGCGAACGCATTGCGCGTGCCACGATGTCCGTGTGTGACCCACATCGCTCAGGCTGCTGTGAATGCACGCACTATACGGATGAACGATCTGCAGGCACCCGGCGCCTTGGTGGTGGCAGCAGCTCTGCTGACTGCTCGTGGTGCATCTGCTGCGGCTGTCTTTACCTCGTTCTCTTTCTTGTTTTCTGTGCGTTGACCATTGCAGGACCGTGATCACACAGAATTCGTGGTACGGCTACAGGACAAAGTATCATGCAGCAGACCTGCCTTGGTTGACAGCATCGTCCAGTCCGCTGCCTTGCTTGGCCTAACCATGCAGGTGGGTGCAACGACTGCTGCATACTGCATAGATCTGTCCTGATAGGATGATTGAACCCCTATTTGGTCTCGTTTTTGAGACGACCTCGACCGCAAAGTGCGCGCCGTAACACAGTGTGTAACTGTGCGTAGGATGCGTGACCTGACGAGTGTTTGGCATGAACGACAGGTGCAAGGGGAACGCAACAGGAAAGGCAACTGGCCCGGCACCCACTGATCGCACATCCATCATCATAGACGGTCACATTCGGGCTGCGCTTGCTTGGTGACTTTCCCGTTGCCGTGATCGCCTCCGCTGCAGGAACGCACGATAGGGGAAGCGTCAGCAGCGCTGGCTGCCGGAGGCGTCCTCCTCGGTACAAAAGTGGTCAACCTGTCCGATGCTGATGAGGTGCCTCCCACAAAATGACCGGGCCGAGCGTCACAAGTGTGCGTGCCGTCGATGGGCACAAGGGGCACGCACAGGCATCAGCATGCCACACGGTGGTGCAATGTGCCGGGAATGCAGCCACATGCTGCTGCATCATGCTGGCCATTACCTGAAGTGTTTGTGCGCACTCTGTCCGTGGTAGAAGCAATATCCGTCTAATTAAACTGCCTGGACTGTCGTCCTTTTACCTAGGAACTCACCTCTCAAGCTCAATCATCACAACGATTCAGGCGTACTACGCGCACCTGCGCTGGCAAGGGGTCTGCCAGCGTTGTAACTGGTCGTCCAGCGTCACGCTGGACGACCTCACCGTGAATAGCATTGCACATCAACTACTCCGGGGTACCCCACCACGCACACATACCCACTGCTTGCATTCTGTGTGCGGCGTGAGCCCTCCTGCAAACTGTGCCGTGCATGTGGCCACCACCACAGCACAGGTTTGAGCACCAGACTTGCATGCTTCTGATACAATGTGGGGTTGCATGCATGCCCGCATGCATGCTGCTGATGCTGTGCTGGCCTGCTTGGCACTTGGAAGTGTGCACGGCAGCAGCACCATCCTTCAACGCATGGTCGGTCAGGTGCCTGGTGCGAGTCTTGCACCGCTGCTCTCTCAGCACTGACACAGTTGTGCACACATGGCACTGGCTTGTGCAGCCCGAATCAACCTGCATGTCTGGGTGTTGGATAGTGCAGGGAGGCTGCAACCAGGTTACAAACGGGAATGACTCACATTAGAAGGCCACACAACGATGACGTGTGAACACACATCAACCTTGCATGAACCCCTGTGGAAGGACTGTAAAAAGTTACTGAAACGTACCGTATCTGAACATGATGCGAACCAAGCCTAGATGCATTACATCTCTGCAATTTCTTCATCATGGATGGGTGATACTCCCTCGATGTGTTGAGGTAAAACTTGAAACACTGCCGCACATGCCACACATCATGCATGGCACTGCTCAACGCATTCCATGCACTCTCCGCGTGCATGCGTCACTCGTCTAACTGCGGTGTTGCGCTTCCGCATTGTCACCAGATACTGCGCCCTACAGGGTCGCTGCAACAGGGTAGCTATTCAGCTAGGCAACCAAAACATAAGAGGCGGGGCCACGGTAGGGTACAAACCATCAAATTGCAAAACCTCACAGAGAGTGGGCGTGATCGGTGCTTGCCACGACACACGCAGGGCTCGCATCGCTTGCTAGAATGAAACGACTGTGTTGGCCGACGGTCTTGCCCACATAGTCAAGGCAGGAGGGGTCACAGAGCGGTACGCAGGCCCGGAAACCTGGTCCAGCAGACTGTATGGCGTTGCGGACTGGCGATGAAATGGATATTTGCGGCAATGCACGAGGTCGAAGGCGATTCACACGGGTTTCTGCAGGGACGCGGGGATGCGGGAATCCCTGATGAGGGGGGCAAACTATTAAACAGCTAATGATACACGCCGGAACGGGTGCTCCTGACAAGGGGAAGCACGTCTCTCGCAGTGCAGGCTGAAAGTGCTGTGCAAAAACGACACCGCAACAATGGCATCAACCTGCGAGATGCAAATAGCACCCATACATGCACAACAGCAGCCCGTGGTGGTGGCGGCGGGGAGGGGTCTGAAAAGCGCCAAGTGCAAGCACGAGCGCCTGTGTGTGTGATGGTGTGTCATAGCATCCAGGGGAGGAGTACCCACACCCGCTCATGAACAAAGTACAAGGCGTACTTGCTGATGAACTCCACGACGCCCATCTGAATAGCGCTGTCCAGCTGCGGCAGTGCAAAGGTGAGCACACGTGTCATCAGTCACAGTGATCGTTCCAAGTGCCATACTGAAAGAGCACCGTGATGTGAGGGTGGTGTTGGACAGCCGGCCGTGGGACCTGCCCGTACGCGTGTCTGGGCCTAACTGCCTCGGTGCACTGTGACATGGTTTGGCGGGGCGGGATGCTGATCCCTTGCTGACAGGCGACATAAGTGGCATCAGTGGTAGCCCAACGACAAGGGCAGTCCAGCGCCTTACCTCTATGCCTTCGAAAATTGCCAGCGTTAAGATGATGGTGGTGGCTGTTGAGAACACCCTCCAGGATAACCCTTTCACGGCGCTTCTGGCAACGCTGTCGTGGAGGTGCTGCAATATCAGTAAAACAAACAGTATGCTTTGGCACAGCGCTTCAACTTGTACCGGCTTGAACAGCAAGCGGCGTTCAACTAGGGTTGCGCACTTTGACTTGGCTTTTCAGGTCTATGTCAGCGTGATGACAGCGGCAGCAAGGACGCTTGCTCACCTGTGGCTTGCATTCTACTTCTGGGGCAGCTGTGAGATTTGAGGCAGCTTGGAGTCCATCCTGCAGCCCATAGAAGGAAGCAACAGCGAACGTTTTGAACTGAGGCACAATATTGGTTTGGGTGCCAACAAACCCCGTCGCCTTAGCGCCCAGGTGTGAGCAAGGAAATACAGGGATCCACAAACGTGCACACGTAGCTGTGAGACAGGAGCAGTGAAGCACAAAGGACCAGCAGGCAAGCCTACAAGTCTGCAATAGACAAAAAGCCTCCTACAGTAACATGGGCCTGGGTGTGCGCCCCAAACCCCAGACTGACGTCAGTCGAACCCAACGCTCGACAGAACTCGCTAACTTGATGGAGTTTTGACTTTTGTAGTGCTCTGGTTCACTCCCGGATATCCGCGCTCATATGCCAAGCACCCATGTTGGAAGCCGGGCCATTCACACTGGGACCGTCCCACACAGGCGTCACGAATAGGCGCCTGCATGTGTTACTCACCGTGTATCCGCGCTCATACGCCTCGCTTAAGAGTCCTTGCACATCAAGAGGGACCGTCTGCACCTGTGTTGTGTAGCCCAAGTCCACTCCTGCTGGCAACTCTACTCTGGTGACGTCTGTCAAGAACTGCGCGCGACGGTCATCTAAGGCTGACGACGCTTTGCAGGTTCCCACCAAACGCGCCCTCCGCTGTGTCCGGGACAGAACGCTGTTGCTGTGCGAGAGAGATGGGTGCCTAGCAAGCCGCATCTTTTTTGCCCCAAAGGTTTACTCTAGAGGAGCGTAATGTGGCAGCTGGCCTTGTACTAGAACGATGATGGGAGGCCACTTCTTGTTAAGCTTTTGCAACTCTAAGGCTGCACAATCATTTGCGCTGGGTGCGGTCTCAGTGCAAACTTTTACGGATGTGCAAAATGTGTGACCCTCACAGTGCTCACTCCGTGCTCTGCCTGATACATGCACGGATGACGCATGCGTTTCATCGTGTCGTGCTTATGTTTGGTGTGGTACTGATGCTCCTGCACACTCTCTTGTGCGGTGCTTAGAGCTTGTCCCTGCCACCTGTGTGACACCAGCCGCTCAACGTTGTCGGTCAGCACCATGGCGGTGCTGTCCAAGCTGGATGGCAGTTCAGCAGTGATAGCTGCTGGTGACTTGATACATCCTACCAAAAAAAAATTGATGCCTGTGCAGCGCCGAAACCGTACGCATTTGTTGGAGCATCGATTGTCAGTACTGGACTACATTAGCAAGTCTTCATCTCATAATCTAAATGCGTGTAAGTTCAGCACCAGCCTTGATGAGCTTGCCAAACACCGTGTGTCACTACCCCCACGGCCCTGCACTCTACAATCTGCACCAACAGGTGCACGACAAAGGCATAGGTGTGGCTTAACTAAGTGATAACCATAAGCTTGGTTTGGAGCTGGTTGTTCTCTAGTCAGTGGTGCTTCGTGTGGTGTGGCGATGGCCGCGGACCTTGGCACTGCGCAGTCCTTGGCGTCAGCGCTTGGCGTGGATCCTCGGGGCAAAGCAAACGACGCCGTCAAACTCCTCAGCTTGCTTGGTTCTAGCCGTCATGAGGTGCGTGTCCCCAATGGCCTTGACTATACCTTGTTTGCAGGTGGTGTGCTGCCGGCTTGCCTGCCACAAAGCACAGACCGTTTTTGAACAGCAAGAGCCACTAACTAAGTGTTCTCACGGCCAATTGCTGTTCACAGGGTGCGCTGAAGGCAGCGATTCAGGCCCTCAAGCTGTTCTTTGTTGGGGTCAGTCACGAGGGCGACCTCAGCAGCAGCAGCGGCGGCGCAAAGCGTCAGAAGGTCAGAACACCACGGCAACCCTGCAGCTAGCTTACATCAACACCTTTTGCAGGCAGCGATGTGTTTCGCTGTCTAAGCGTGTGTGCGGTGTGGGGAACGGCACGGCTGCCCGCCGCCGGCGTGACGCTGCGGATGATTCCTTTCACATCTGGCCCTGCGTGTGCTGCCTGAACGCAGACGTCCGTTGATGATGCAGTGAAGGTGCAGCCTGATGATAGCACCGAGGGCGTGTTCCGTGCGTGGGTTCGGCGTCAGTATGACGCGTATGTCACACGGCTGCTGGAGATGGTATCGACGAGCAGCTTCAGCGCGAGCGTGCAGGTAAGCAGGGCGCCGTCGGATAGCTCCGCAGACACTGGCAAGCTGCGTGGGCCTTTTGGCGCTCGCGGTGGCTGTGTGACACCTTGCCTGCACGTGCATGTGCGCAGGCAGCGCGTCATGCAGCCCGATAACATTGAGCTCACGGGTTTTTGTTGGGGGGCCCGGGCTGCACACAACAGGCAGCCCTGGCAGGACTACTGGCAGGCACACTCATGCATGGCAGCTTGGCATGCGCAGGATGCATGGCTAGCATGCACCCCTCCATAGAACAGGGAGCAGCCCTGCTTAGGTGGTGCTCCCTGTGATGCACACAAGAATTCATGCCATCACACGCGCAGTCACTGCACAACTGGATGCCGGATGCCCCAACTGGGTTCTATTCCATCAATATGCACATTGTCTCACGCAACACACACCTGCCAGACACCTCGCCACCCTCGGGCACAGTTTCCACCCTCACGAATACGCACACTGCACGGCCCCACGGGAAGCAAATCGGTTGAACGCACATGCACCTTGCATTCGTCACTAGCCCGAAGGGATACCTCCAACAACCACACACGTACGCACTACGCGTCTGCGCCGGTCTGGTGAGTCAGGCTCGTGCGGAGGTCTGGCAATGCACAGGTTACAGGCGACACCGCCACCACCAGCACGGCACATACCCCATGGCACGCACTGACGCTGATGCTGATGCCACCACACGCCGCGGCGCATGGCCCGCAGGTGTCTGCTGCCGCCGCCGTAATGGAATGTGTGCGCTGCGAGGGCGGGCCCGGCAGCTTCAGCGTGGAGCTGTACGAGCGCCTGGTGCGCGCGGCGCTGGCGGCGGCGGGGGCGCGGCCCGAGGTGATGGCGCTGCTGCTGACCAAGTACATCGCGCTGGCCGACGTCAGGTGAGCACGCTGTGCATGCGTGGTGGCGCAAGCGGTCATGGTAAGAGTTATTCATTCCCGTGGGGCCGTGCAGTGTGCGTATGCGTGAGGTTACAAACTGCACCTGGCAATGGCGAGGGGTTTGGGCTGATTTGGTGGGTGCCACACAACGAACAGCGGTTTGATGGTCGCCTCAAAGTTTGAGGCTCAAACGGAAGCGGGCATGCATGTGTGTGGTGCATGCAGGTACTACACTCTCATCGCCATCCGCAACTTGCTGCCACGCTACGCGCTGAGCGCCGCAGCAGCGCCTGCACAGGACTCCACGCAGCAGCAGCAGCAGCAACAGCAGGCGACGACGAATGGCAATGGAGGCGCTGGGGCCGCTGGCGGTGCTGCAGGTAGGCCTGCGGATGAATGGCCCATGCGTACAGCCAGCATACAGCCAGCCAGCCAGCACCCGCACAATCGCCAGACTGGCCCAACTGATGCATACAAGACATTTGCTTAGCAGTGTTGGCTTTGGGAGCCCTGTAGGCTGCAGCAACCCAAAACAAATATGGTGTCACCATACCGGTTTAGCTCGTGCACGCCTGGTGCTCCGTCACCATGTGCCCTGTGGCTGTGCAGCAGGGATGGTCGAGGGACGATTCGGTGACGAATTGATTGTTTCATTGGAGTAAAGAAATGCCTGCGGTGCATTGACTCAACCTGTGATGTCTGGGTGCACCTCGACTGCATCACCTTCACGGGGCAGACGCTGATGCCGATGTGGGGTCTTCGTGCATGTGCTTCCTCCGCAGTGCCGCCTTCTGGCGCCAGCGCCAGTGCAGGTGCAGGCAGCGGCGGCAGCAGCGGTGTGCTGGAGCTGGCGGTAGCTGACGTGTGCCGCAACGTGCTTGACCTGATGATGGCCATGCCTGACAGCCTCAGCGAGGACCCCCAGGAGCTCACGTCATGGTGCGGGACAGCGGAGGTGAGGCCACCTGCACTGCATGTGCGCCATTGCCAGCTGACATGCATCACAGCGGTTCTGCATTAGTTTGGTGATTCAAATGCATGGAGGCATGTGCTTCGGAGCAACAACCCCTGTGGAGCGAATGGAGGCCGAAAGCCTTGGCGTATGCAACGGAGATTGCAGCGCGGCGGAGTACGGTGGCATCAGCGCAGCACAATCGCATCAACACAGTATGGTGCACACGTGGCAACACCGGGGCCGTGCGCTGCGCCCATTGGCCGTATGCGGGGAGCCACACAGAAGCTATGGCTATGTGATGCCCTGAGCAGGTTGGCCTCGTTGTAGCGGCGCCCGATAAGAACGAGTCGGCCAAGAGCCGCCGCAAGCGCCAGGCGCACGAGCAGCAGCAGCAGCAGGGGGGGCCTGACAAGGCAGCAGCAGCGGCGGAGCAGCGCGCGACGTGGGCCAGCTCCAAGAACCATCGTAGGGCGTATGGGTGAGTTCTGCCGGCGTCCCTACCCTGAGGGCGTCTCAGGAACCGCCCCGGTGCGTTGTAAATGTGGAGAGGAGCATAGTGAATGCGGAGCGAGGCGTAGGTTAGTTCATGAGCCTCACCACCGCAAAACCTTTTAGTATATGAGCTTGCACGAGTGCCGCCTTGGTGATGTGGATGGATTGCACCTGCACCCTCAGCTGCGCCACGGCAATGACTCATGCGCCTCAAGGCCTATCAGACCTGGTGGATGCTGTTTCTGTTGGGCGGCGCGACACCTGCATGCCGGCCGCAGCGCAGGCTGGCGGCGTCATCCTTGCAGTGCGACACCTATCACCTATGTTCTTCCTCCCGCACACTCACGATATAGGCGCACACCCACACGTCTTGCAAACCAGCGCAGGCCTGACGTGTGGTGTTGCGGTCCACTGGCTTTCAAAACCCTCTCCTGCCACTGGCTGCAGCGAGGCGTGGCTTGCGTTCCTGCGCCTGCCGCTTCCGCCGGACGCGCTGCGCAAGGTGCTAGTGGCGCTGCCGGGGCGCGTCATCCCGCACATGAACTCACCGCTGCTGCTGTCAGACTTCCTCACCTTCACGCTCAACCGCGGAGGCCTGCTGGGCGTACTGGCGCTCAACGGCCTGTTCGTGCTGGTGAGCAGCCGCTACGCTCACGCGCGGTGTGTTGAGAGTTATGTGCTTCCT
The DNA here is from genome assembly GCA_001662385.1 of Chlamydomonas asymmetrica. NCBI lineage: Eukaryota > Viridiplantae > Chlorophyta > Chlorophyceae > Chlamydomonadales > Chlamydomonadaceae > Chlamydomonas > Chlamydomonas asymmetrica. Next base: position 105,269 of record BDDA01000016.1, on the reverse strand, counting down.
GTGGGGCTGTGCAGTGTGCATGTGCGTGAGGATGGAAACTGCACGAGAGGGTGGTAGAGGTGCCGAGGTGTCTGCACACGCGGTGTTGGGCTGCGCAGCCGGCCACTGAGCGCCACACAACTGAGGTGGTTGGTGGCACGTGCTTGATCGGCGGCTGCTTATGCTTGTGTGCAGGTGACCAAGCATGGCCTGGAGTACCCAGCCTTCTACAAGCAGCTCTACCAGCTACTGGTGCCGGACGTGTTCGTGGCGCGACACCGCTCCCAGTTCTTCAGGTGCGTGCGTTGCGAAAGCTGCACATCGTCACCCGTCCAGCAGGACGCACGGGTGCTGCGTCCGCTGCTCCCCGCTGGTTGCCAACTTCTGCATGTGGTTTCCTGTATGGCAGTGGACACTAGGAATGGTCGCCATCTCAAGAAGGTCTCCGCCGCATCGGTACCTCTTGTGCAATGCAGTTATGGACGAGCGGCTGCTTCAATTGCTCTCTTCTGTGGCTTTGTGCTTGCTGCAGGCTGGTGGACATCTTCTTGTCGTCTGGCCTGGTGCCCGCGTACACGGTGGCCGCGTTCGTCAAGCGCTTTGCACGCCTGGCGCTCACGGCCCCGCCTGCAGGCGCCATGATCGCCATGGGCTTCATGCACAACATGATCCGCAGGTGGGTGATTGTTGAGTACCAGGGAAAACGGCAGGTGGAGGACCAGGGGCGTCCAGGCCAGTCAGCTAGCTGGCGAGCCTGTTGAGTTGTTATGACAGCGGTCTCGCGCTGGCCACAGAATTGCCGTAGGGAGTGCGTTGAATTGTGGCGGGCAGTGGCACAGCAGTGTTTACTTGTGTTCAGCTTTTGCGGTGCATTGTGTATCCGGTGTAGGGTTGCTCTGCCTTGTTCGTGTGCCGCTCCCCACCTGCCCTGTGTCGTTACCACACCCTCTCTGTCTTTACTGTGGCGAACCCTTGCGCTGACTCTGACAGGCACCCGTCGCTGATGGTCTTGGTCCACAACCCCAAAGCCGCCACCAAGCAGCAGCAGCAGCAGTGGCAGCAGCAGCAGGCACAGGAGGATGCCGGGGACGATAATGAGGGCACGGGTGCAATCCAGTGTCAGACACAGCCTGCGCAGTGCATCAGCAGTGCAGGCGACGATGTCTATGATGAACTGGAGCCGGACCCCGCTCATAGCAGGGCTGTGGAGAGCAGCCTCTGGGAGCTTACTATGCTCCGGAACCACTACTGTCCGCAGGTACGAAACACTCGTTTTCTGCTGCTGCACTGCAAGCAGGCGTGCTAATGTTCATGTTTGCTCAGGCTGCTACTGCTCCTTGTGCTAGCACATGTGGCGGCTGTCTTATGCTAAACGTGATGTAAACTCCACACGTGCTGGACTTGCCACACAACGCCAAATCCACAGTGTTGCTGATGTTATGCCCGTAGCCTTGTTTGCAAGAAACGCGGATTGTTTTTCCTTTCAGTTCAACAGCACCGAAGCATCTTGAGACACCGTAGTACCGTGCGTGGCGCGGTTCGTACGTCCACGCCCACGTAACGTGACTTTGGCTGATGCGCGTCCTGTGCTGCTCAGGTGTCTACACTGGCAACAATTTTCGACAAGGACATTGGAGAGCGAAAGAAGACGGCCGAGGTGGATATAGAACCGCTGCTGACAGCAAGCTATGCCAGCTTGACCGCTGCCGAGGTCACACGGCGACTCAAACAGGTGCCCACAGCCTTTTATGCACAGGCTCCACAGCGTCTCTTTGACATTAACGCCACGCAAGACTTCCTTGGCTGGGACCTGGGGCTGCCGGCGGAGCAGGGCCTTGCAGCGGCGATGTGATGATGATCCCTTGTCAGTGCACAGGTTGCGCAATGCACGTCTGGTGCTTACAGGTGCTTGTGCCTAACTGTGGGTGGCTGCACGCCAGTTGAAGCAGGCTTGCCTTGGTACCACATTGACACTGACAGTGCCAGTGGCTGACGCGATTAAACCATTGCTCCCGCCGTAATCGCCCTTTGCATGCGATGTGCCACACCGCGCTGTGCTTTAGGTGCTATGTCTCACAGCCTGCAGCACTTCACCTGCACAGCATAGTCTGCTGCACTCGAACCGCCTTTACCAGCCTTGCATAGAGCCATGGCAGACCCAAGCAGCGGTGCCACGGCGGACGACACATGGGAAAACACAGCGACGGCACTTGCGGGTCTCGAGCTGAACGGAAAGGAGACAGTGGCAGAGACCACAGCCTTAGTTGCTGACACTGCTCCTGCCTCGGATGCTCAATCAACAGAGCAGGCTTCTCCCTCCACAGCTGCGTGAGTGCATAGCAGCAGGCCTGTGCTGCTGTGAGGCTGAATAGTCCCATGCTGTCCTACTCTTGCTGACCGTTCCTGGTATACGCTCGCCGTTGTGACACGTTGCAGTGATGGCGCCGACGGGACGGCCCAGGCACCCCCCAGTTCAGCTGCGGCAGCCAGCGGCGAGTCCACAAGCAGCACGATTGCACCAGAAGCTCAAAACATAGACCCCGCCATCAAGCAGGCGCTGGGCGATCCCTCGCAGCGCATGGCAGGTAATTACATTAGCGCAAGTAGTCTCTCTCAATCCCAGGCTTGTAGCCTGTTTTTGCGCCGAGCCTGCTGCAGTGGGTCTGCCCCTCTGTTTTTTTGTGTGGAGCTGCATGAGCGGGCCGAGGAAAGGCCTGACGCGCCGATTGCCCGCCCTGCTTGGGTATGTGCCCGCAGTGCTACGTATTGAGGAGCTTGTGCTTAATTTCCTGAAGGATACGTCGCAGGATGCCCTGCAATTCCCCGTCAACTTTTCCAGCTACCAGGTGGGATTGGCCCAAAACAGTCGCCCTGTCCCACCCATCAGTGGGACTTGCTGAGCTTCTCAGCCTTTGCATGCACAGTAGCCATCGTCCAGATGATACCCTCTCATTTGCTGGGCTTTCATCTGGCCAGCTGGCCCAGCAGGTCGCATACAATCAGTGCAGTGGGTCGTGCGATTGCAGGGGCGTTGCACCGGCGTCGTGACGCGGCTGTGCATCACACTGTTGGTTCAGTGAACTGCCCTGCCCTGACCAAGTTATTGGTACTCCTCCTATGCTGCAGCGTATGCTGGCGCACCGTGTGGGCCAGTACTATGGCTTGCAAACCAGCACTGTAGACTACGAAGAGTGTTCGGGCAGGGTCGTGGCGGTTCGCACCAGCTACTCCACAGCAACGCCAATGGTGAGTCTGTGACTTGGAATTGCCTATTTTCGACCAGCTGCACAGCACCTAGCAGCAGGTATGTGCTCTAGGCGCGTTCGCGCCATCGATCGAACGGGTGCTGGTGCGTTGATTCCCGCCATTCTCTGCTGATGCACAGCCATAGCTCAAACGCTGCTTCGCAACTGCTCTGCGCAGAAGCTCTCGTCGCTGGAGGTTGCACGAGTCACGTCGACGAGTGCACCAGCGATGCGTGACAAGCCCAAGCTCCTGCGTAGAAACGAGGAGGACCGCACAGCCAGCACGAGCGCTAGCGAGCAGAACCAGTCTCCCAGCCGCACAATGAAGGAGCGGCAAGAAGACTACATGCGGGCAAGGGAGAAGTTGGGGTTGGGCGGGCCGTCTGCGCAGGATGGCAGCAGCGCCGGTGGTGGGCGAGGGGGCCGCGGCGGACCAGCAGGGGGCCGCAGTGATGGCGGGCGGGGGCGAAAAGCAGTATTCAAAAACAAGGATCAGGACCTGAAAGACCCGGACTACACTCGCGGCGTGCACAGGTGCGGGCCCTTCGGCTTCTGGACGCTGTTCTCTGACTTCGTGTGCATCAACCTCGCTTTTGGACCGCCTGTTTGGCTGCCTTATCGTTGCTCGTCCTGGATTGACCTTTCACTTGTCTGCCGGCTGTTATGGCAGGTTCAATGGGGCTGCACGGTTTGACCCAAACTACCAAGCGTACAGCAACGGGTTGCAGGGTGGGATGTACCAAGTGCCCTCATACAGCACAGAGGTGAGAGCTGAGGACCGTTGCAGCCTGCACACTGTTTCCCTTGCCGGCGTTTACCCTTTTCCCCTGCACCAACAACTTTGCCTTGGCACTGCAACGAGGCTCGACACGTTCCAGCCGCAGCCTCCCCCACCAACCCCACACCACCTGCACTGTGCTGTGTGCACAATGTTGCCCCTATGTGCAGTTCCCGACCCTGGGCGGCGGCGACGTGCAGGGTGCAGGGGGGCCTAACAAGGGGCACATGCAGGGTCAGCCCGGGTCTTGGGGCGGCATGGCCCGCCCGCCCCCACCTCCACCCCCGAGCGGCAAGGGCGCAGGAGCAGGGCTGTTGGGCGCGGGGGCGCCAGCAGGTGCACACATGGCACCCTATGGCGGCATGCCCCCTATGCAGCCGTACGGCATCCCTTACGGCGCGATGCCGGGGATGCAGGGTATGTATGCGCCACCGGGTGCATACTTCCCGGGCATGCAGCCCTATGGCTACATGCCTGCCCCGGACTTCCCCGCCTACCAGGGCGCCGCGTACCCCTTTGCTGGGTACCCCCAAGCACAGGGCGCTATGGCCATGGGCCCTGGCGGCATGGCGATGCGGCCCCACGCTATGGCGATGGCGTACAGCTACGACCCGCAGCAGTTTGCGGCGATGCAGCAAATGCAGTTCGCCGCTGGGATGCAGCAGCAGCAGCAGCAGCAGCAGCAACACCAGCAGCAGCAGCAGCTTGGCCACAGTGGCAAGGGCCAGCGGGGAGGCGCTGGGCACGCGGACACCAACGGGGCAGACGGGAAGCAGTGAACCCCTGACGCAGGTGGCGCTCTGTAGCACGGACTGCTTCGTGTACATGCACTCTGCAGGCAGCGGGCTGTTCCTCCCGTCTCTGACAACACGCCACAGCATAACATGGACTTGCACATTGCATACACTCTCGTCAACTCGACTTACACACAGCCTGACAAACGTTTACGCCTGACACAACGAACACGGCTCTACATACACCATAATCCTCACATACACAAGACACACGCTGCCAAATGCAGCCAAACCATCTGCCAACAGACCTATGACTCGCACACGAATGTATGTAACCATGCATTTTTGTCAAGAGGACCCATGCACAAGTCGTTTCACAATTTACCACAGTTCACAGTGTGTATAACCAATCAGTACCCTGAGTTCCCTTGAATTCGGGTCCGAGCATCAACCTGGCCTCTTCTACACTGGAATAAAGCATAGCGAAACGTCTCGCACTCGGGCGGGTGTTCAGTCATACAAGTCTTCAGATCTTTGTGCTCCACCTGCACAAACCCAGCCAAAAGAAGACTTCACTAGGTTGTCTGGCGGTGAATTGACCCGCGGTTAGCCTGGCAGCCAAACGCCCAGCTCACCTTCATACACTCCGAGTTGCGCATGCACTCTGCATACTTGCTAAGCAGCCCCTTGCAGGACGTGGACATAGCTTGTCAGTTTTGGGTGGGGCCAAAGCCCCAGGCCAGCTATCAGGCCCAAGGGCAACTGACGTGACGTGTAGCAACTTCGAACGCGCAATCAAAGCCTCTGTCAGCAGTGGTGACTGGTGAGCGAACTTCTCTTGATGAAAGCTTGCAGCAGACGGTGGATTGGTTCCTAACGCTGTGGTAGTCTCCTTCTGTGTGGCGAGCGTCCCTGTTTCCGGATGAGCCAATGCAGCGCCACCGCATCGGTCCCTGGGCCCTGCTGGCGACCCTTTACAGGCCGGGGGTGCACCGACATGCATCTAGGCAAGGCACCCATGCACTTGGGTGTTGCGCATCGCAATTCGGCGATTGCCCAGCTCGGGTGTGTGCATGCTTGATGGAGGCGCTTACACGTTGGCTGCACCTCCGTCCATGCCGCCTACGCTGTGCGTACTCCTTAGTCTTTACCAGTAAAATAACAGGATTCAGTTGAAACCAGAACATGGTTGAACAACGTACAACCCATATACACACTGTGTTGCTTGAGACAGCCTCATGAATCGTTCATATTGTACAGTCCGCAAACCCTGCGCGCACGAAGGGACACGAAAACGTCCGATGGGCTTAAAAGGCACCGCAAAATTGGAGAGGCATCACGCTTCAGCCTTCACGTGTCCCAGCTGTTCAGGATCTTTGATATCTCCTCTGCCCGCACGAGCTCTTCCAGCGCCGCGCGGCTCATCCCCAGCAGCGCCACCTCCTCAGCCTGCAGCGCAGCAGCCTTGGCCGCACGCTTGGCCGCCGCCGCGGCAGACACCCCGCCCGCCTTGCCCCTCCCTCCCACACCCCCAGCGTGACCGCCTGAACCCTGCTGGCCATCCGTGCCGGCAGCAGCAGCGGTTGTCGCGCTGGTGGCGGCGCCGGGCGCGGCCGCCGGCCTGACTTTGTCGGGGTGGAAGCGGACTCGCGCCAGGCGCAGCGCCTTGCGGAGCGCCTCCGGGGTGGTGGCGGAGGCTGCAAGAGGCCGCGCGTGCGGCGGGAAGGGCAGCGCCAGAGCGGGGGCACGGCGTGGCAGCACACAGACACAGCACAGGGACACAGCACATCAGCAGCATGGCAGCAAGCCCCTGCATGGCAGCATGCCACCCGCCTGTCCCGGTTGTGCCGACCACGTGTGCATCGTGCGTGCAGCAGCTGCCGAAGCGAAACCTGCTGCCACCTGCACCGCGAAGCTTGACGCTGCAACATGCATGCGCACTGGTGCGAAAGCGGCTGCCGACCGCGCCCGCCAGGCGTCGCTGTCCATCTGCCGGGCTCTCTCACTCACCCTCCTCCAGCACCCCCAGTGCCCTCAGCAGGCGCGCCAGGTCGCGCTTCTCCAGCGCCCCCTTGAGCTTCTTGTGCAGCGCCTCACGCGTCTGCATAGCAGCAGCGATGGTGGCCGCACGGCAGCGGGGCGGCAGGTGGGCACCGTAAACACGTTGTTGTACCGACATGACGTGCCATTCCTGGAAGCGGGACCGACCCTTATGCCCTTCACTCGGCTGCGCAAGCAATGGCACTCCTTGAATACTAAAGTGGTCATGCGCGACTGCAGTCGTTGGCTTTTTGATAGGACAGGCGTGGGGAGGTGTGTGCGGCACAGAGGCTGGACCCAGGGTTGGGTCTCAGGCGGCCAAACGATGCACGAGCGTGCAGCATGCGTGCATGCATTAGAAGCGGTCAGTTGAGTGGTGCATCTGTCTGCCTTCACGCGCGTGTGGTGAGTGCGCGGCAAGGGCATAGAGTGGTGGCCAGCAGGCTGCCGCCACACGCGCCTGCAAAGTCTACCTGCACGCGCAGCTTCTCCTTGGCGTCCGCCTGAGCCTCCTGGGCCGCCTGCAGCAGCACAAGCACCACCACAAGTCCATCATACCAGGCCAGAACCAACCACGCATAGCATGAACGAACAGGTACGTAACCTCAGGATCAGCTTGCCAGCCCGTCAACGACACCCGCTCCGCACAACCCTTTCGCAGGACTGGGAGGAGAGCAAGCACCGCGCAGTACGACCTGATAAAAGCCTTGGCATAGGAGGCCATGCTTACAAGGACTTGAGCCTACCCAGCAGTACAGTACTGCGCTTGCTGCCAGCAATGACAGGTGCGAGTGAGCGGCCTACCGTCAGCTGCTTGTGCTCTGCCAGGCGCTGCTGCACCCTCGCGTCCACGCCAAGCGGGGCCGGAGCTGCTGCTGCCGCTGCCGCTGCCGCCCCGCTGGCTTCCGCCTTCTGCTGCTGCATGCGCTTGAGGCGCAGCGCCTCGCGTGCCGCCGCCGCCTCCGCGCGCTGCGCCGCAATCACGCGCTCGCGGGCCGCCCACTCCCGCTGCTCCACCTCAGAGCACCGCACAGGGGCGATGTGCACGCCAGGATCAGCAGCACCAGCACCAGCGGAACCAGGCTCAGGCTCAGGCTCAGGCTCAGCGCCAGCTGCAGCAGTGGCCGCCTCGTCGGCACCGTCAAGCTGTTCGGTGGCGTCACCACCAGCTGGTGCCTTGGCAGCGGCAGCGTCCCCGTATGGTGCGTCGGGGCCGCCGTTGGGGACGAAGCGGGGGCGGAGTGTGGGCTTGAAGCGCCTGTCAGCAAAAGCAGCAGCAGCACTTCAAGCTAAGCGGCATGACTGGACAGCGGCCGGCAGCAAGGCTGCAGACGTTTACAATCATGACAGGCAGCAGATGAAATACGCAGGTGCCGAGGTAGCTCTGTGCATGCGGCGTGATGCACTGTTTGAATGCATGCAAATCACTTGCACCCAAAGCCTGAGCGGTTAAAATGCTTGATTTGTATAACCGTATTACATGCAGTGGGCTCGCACGCCTTGGCGGATGCGTTGCGTTGTGCCATCTCATGCAGGCCAAGGCGTGTGGTGCGCGGTGCCCACGCGCACAAGCAGATAGTGATGATGATGATGATGCAAGTGGTGTGGCCATGTCGAGCGTGCTCCCCAAAAGGCCACAGACCAGACCAAACTTGAGTGACCAGCTGTCTGGTGGCTCCCGCAGCCATCCGTCCACGTACCTGCTGCCCGGTACTTGCGCGTCTGTGCCGCTGGAGGGCGCCCGCCCCAGATGGCCATCGTCCCCTCCCTGCTGCTGCTGCTGCTGCTGCTGCTGCTGCTGCTGCTGCTGCGCGCCTGGTTCAGCGGGTGCTGCTTCGGCAGCGTCCATGCCATCCTCGGCATCGGACGCGCCTGCCAGCCCTGCGCTGGTGGCCGCCATGCCAGCTGCGGCTTGAGCACCATCAGCCCCCAAGGCATCCGGGGCTGGGCTGCCGCCCTTAGGGGGCCCGGCCTCGTCAGCACCATCGGCCGTGCTATCCCCTTTCCCTGCCTCCGGCGCCACCTCCTGCATGTGAGCCTGACCCTGCTCATCCATGATGAACACAAAGGCTGCTGCCGCATGCGTCTGCTCGCTGGATTTCTCCTTGCCACGCCTGTGCCGCTGCTGTTGCTCTCGTTGCTGCTGCTCCTGTTGGCGCTGGTGCCCTTGCGCCTGCTGCTGCCGCTGTGTGTGCTGCGCCTGCTGCCGCTCATCTACTGCGCCTTCTTTCAGCCCATCGCCACAGGCCAGCACCTCTGGTGGTGCTGATGCACCACCCGGGCCACCTGCTTGTGTACGACCTACAGCTGGCTGTGGTGCGCTGCCAGCACGGCCCGCCACAGCTGCCGCCTCACCAACAGCCGGCGGTTCCGCTGCGGGCGCAGCGGCTTGGCCAGTGTATGCGTTGCCCACCGCCGGCTGGGCATCTGCTGCCTCTGCGTGTGTGGCAGCGGGGCCCACATTGACAGCAGCAGCAGCAGGAGCAGCAGCAGCAGGAGCAGCAGGAGCAGCAGCAGTAGGTGCACCTGCAGGTCCATCTGGTACCGAGCTGCCGCCATCAGCTGCTGGAACCCCACCAGCAGCAGAAGCAGCAGCAGGTCCAGCACGGACGATGGGCGAAGCTGGCTCTGCCTTGGCCCGCTTCTTGCCGCTTGAAGCTGCGCGGCGAGCTTTGGCAGCTTTCGGCCCAAACATCGATGCCAGGAAGGACGCCTCGTCAAATGCCGGCGCCTCGGGGCGGGCAGGCGCTGTCTGCAGCTGCGCGCTGCCAGCAGCCTTCTGGCCGTCGGTGGCATCCTTGGCGGCACCTGCTGCATTTCCAGGGCCTGCCTGCACCTTTCCGGCCTGCAGCGCTCTGCGTTTGTGAGGCGATGAGGCGGCGGCGTCTGGAGAGGGCATTGCACCAGCGGCAACGCCGGCGGCGCCGGCAGCAGCAGCGCCTGTGGCAGGCCGCTTGCCTGCCGCTGCTGGAAGCACACGCTTGCGTGCAGCTGTTGTTGGCACGTTTGCTGCTGGCGCTGGCGCTGGCGCAGCCGCAGCTGCAGCTGGCTGCTGGGCGCGCATAGCAGCCGCCACTGCTGCTGCGATGACAGCGCTGAGGACGTCTGGGGGCAGCTCTGTGCACCCCGCAGTGGCGGCGGCAGCTGCTGCTGCTGCTGCAGCTGCCGCCACTGACGTCTCAGACGGCGGCGCACCTGCAGGTGCTGCTGGCGCTGCTGCTGCTGTTGGGCCTGCAGGCATGCTGCCAGGCCCAACGGGGGGCCCCCCAGCCGGATCGGCCGGCACCTTCTTGGGCAGGCGCTTCTTAGCAGCAGACTTGGCAGCCATCGCCACTGCAGCGAGCCTCAAGCTACCTGCAGCAGCCACACCTGCCGTGGGCTTGAGGAGCGCTGCAGTTGCAGCTCCTGCTGTGGTAGCAGTGGCTTTCTGGGGTCCAGAGTTCGTTGGGGGTACTTGAGCACCATTAGGAGCGTCGGCGGCACAAGCAGCTGCAGCAGCAGCCTCATGCGTTGGCGCCGGCTGCTGCTGCTGCTGCTGCTGCTGCCCCTGTGTCACACCAGGTGCACCCTGCGTCACCACAGGGCGCTTCTTGGGCACCTTCTTGAGCTTTGCAGCGGTGGCCACGTTTACCCTCGAAGCAGGTGACGAAACAGGGTTGGTGTTGGTGGGCAAGGCTGTACGTGCATCGCCGTTCGGCAGCGTTGCTGCACCTTGTGGGGCGAGCGTCCCTTTGGGGCTGCGTCCGTCCGTGGCCTGCACATGCGCCTGCTTGCGGATGCGCCTGGCCAGCGGGAGGTCTATGTCATCAGAGTCCTCGTGCTTGTCTGCTGGTGGTACTGGTTGCGCTGCAGGCTTGCCGGTCGATTGATCCGTCAAGGCAGTGCCTGACGTGTCTGCTTTGGCCTGCTCCCCATAGGTTGCAGTAGTGCAAGGAGTAGCAGCTGCAGCGTTGCATGCTTGAGTGGGGCCAAGCGGCAGGATCCCTGCTTGACTATGGTCGCTTGCGCTTGCTGGCGGCGCTGATGCAGGTTGCAAAGCAGGTCCAGCAGGTGCTGCAGCTGTGGCTTTGCACGAGCTGTTGGAAGGTGCTGTTGCACAGACGGATGCCGAGGCAGAAGCTGCTTTGCTGACCTTGCTGCGTTTCTTGCTGCGCACCCTGAACGGCACTCTGAGGCACAGCGGCATATCTTCGTCTGACAGCTCGTTGACGTCCACTGCAGTGGCCACGACGCTTCCCGGCAGGTTGCCAACGTCCTTCTGCTGCTCTGACTCAGCTTCAGCCAAAGGAATCGCCTGCTCTTCCTCGTCAACAGCTATCGCCAAGCTCGTGCTGGGGTCCACGCCATGCTGCGTGCGCTCGCTCTTCAAGTGCTCGGTCTTTGCTCGCTTTGCTGGAGGCGACTCAAGTTCCTGCACAGAGGCTTGAACGATGAACAATATTAACGCAAGCTTGGGAGTCTCAGACCGTCCTTTCACGTCAGGGCAGGCTGCAAGCAACAGAACAGACAACGTTCTTGCCCTGACCTGCAGCAGCGAGGACTTCGAGGTGTTGTGTGGCACACCCTCTTGTGCTGTTGACAAGGCAAGCAGGTCTGACAGCGTAGGAGGCAGCTTCTCCCGGCGCACGGCTTGCTGGACGCAATCCAACATGGCTTTTCCAACAGGTACGGCACCATTCTCGCCAAAAACTTCAGAACCGGACTGCTGAAGCTGGTGACGTAGCTGACTGACGCGCTGCAAAGCCTGTGCTGCAAAGGTCGCAAGGTCAAAGCGTTTGTCCACACTGGTCATACCGGGCTGCACAAAACAGCACACGACCTGCAAACGTATGATCTGCCTGTGCACGCAGTGTATCAAGACAGGTAAGGCACCAGCTCAAAGCAGTAGACCGGTGCAGCAGTTGGACTGTGCTGGTGGGCAGGCGATGCGCATGTAAATGGGCATGTTGCGACACCGAATGGCTAGAATGGCAGTACCATCCCAATGCACTCTGGGCCGCGCGACCCTGGCCGCTGTGCAGAGAACCTTTAGCGTGCCATGAGTAGCGAGCAATATGCAGGTGGAGTAGCACTTGAGTCACATCCTTCGATCGGCTTTTTCCAGCGGCCGAGGGCATGAGGCGAACATCCATGCATAGCACTGGATTGGGCTTGCGCCTGCATGCAGATTAGCAAGGCTACCGTCGCAGCCATGCCAGGGACATTCACAGTGTATTGGTTCACACTCACAGTGGATCACACCGCATGCCGCTTGGGCACTCTTTCTGACACTCACAGTGCTCAGGTGGTTCATGGAAGAGTGCACGGCTCATACGGGATGCCTTGACTTCTGATTATCAACGTATGGCACACGCGACACCTGTCATCCGAGTATCTGACACTGCACTGCGCGCAGGCCCTGTTTGCACGCCCTTGCCTTGGCACATTGTGCTGCTGCTGTCAGTGCAGCCTGGTACCAGCAGCGGTCCGAGCTTGCTCTGGGCGCCTGCACACTCTACACCCCGGCAACCCCGATCCAACACTGCCGAAACGTCAGGCACCCCGGGCGTGTAAGGCTGCCTGCCCAACACCTCACACAGCATGCCACTACAGGCACTGCAGAACACAGAATGGTTAGAGGGTCTGCTTGCATGATGTCGGCCGTGCGTGCCATGCAGAGTGGACAGCATCTTTGGCGTAGCGCCTGGGCATCGCACAACTGAACTGCAATCGCTCCTGCGTTCAAGGCAGCCGGCAGTGGCAGCCACCGCGCCACCCAAGCGCATGTGAGCGCGCATGCATGCCGGCTCGCAAAGCATTCCATATTTCCATTGTCCCCATGCTGAGTTAATCCCAAGCGTCGTTGGTTTAGGTTTACACACACGCTAAGCCGGGGGAAGGCATTCTGCATTCACAACATCTCGCAGCACTTAACTCCAGGGCAGGACGAACACTGAGGCCGCAGGGTCCTTCAGGTCCAGCCAGGGTTCAGCCTGGGTTCAGCCGTCTGATACGTTACTACGTTCAGTGCACTTTGTTGGACGGCGATAGTGCACATAGCGCTGGCGGGGCAGCAGCCAGGCCTCCCACGTGACCGCAAAACTAGCAACACGCAACCCTACCAACACAGTGATGTAGCAACACCCCCGAACAAACGCAAGCACGCGCTTAAACGTCGTTCGCGACAACGGCGTCCAACCGTGCTGTGTACTTGGCGTCCCCAGCATAGCCGAGCAGCAACCTGACACGAGATACACGCAATCCAGGTACACAACACACGCATAAATCCGTACACGCAAACGGGCAGTACTTATATCCCCTAGCATGCAGCCGGCGCAACGGGAATCGGCTTTACTTATGTGTCCCCTTGAAACCTGCCCCCTCAGTGCGGCTGCGACCCAAACACAGCATGGCATTTCGGCATGCCTGCCTGCCCACACAAATTCAGACGCAAACGGTATCGCAGTGCCTAACCCCAAACCATATTTCTACTGGAAACTGGAACCCTATCGTACTGCACCGTGATGCTCAGCGGCAGAAACACACACTGTTATTAAGCATACATGATGGCCCCTACGACAGAGCACGCTAAGACATCACCGTTCCAAGGTGCTAGAAGGTGCTTCATAAGGTTTGTGCCCGAGGGTAAAGCAACGGCCGCACTTCCGGTTTCCAGACGGCGCAGTTGGCATGGGCAAAACAGGAACACGCGGAAATGAAAACGAACAGCGGCCCAGTTGGGCAGCGTTGACGCTTGAGGCTGGGTGCAAGGGGGCTGGTAAACGCACAGGCGTTGGATGGCCTAGACACATCGGTGCGGCGTTGAGCAGTGACTTGATGACCGCGCCCTCTCCCCGCATCTGTGCCAATCCTTCAACGATTCTATATGTCCGGTGAAGCGCTCATACCGTCATACGCTTTGCATCACAAGCTTGCGAGCTGCATGCAATGCGTATACTACGACAGCAAAGCATGTCATGAGCAATGGGGTGCAGACGCTGCAGGACGAACGATCATGGAAGAGGGAATTCAGCCGGGGGGGAATCCTGCAGGACAAACCTACACGTCTGATCGTCCAGGCATAAAGGGATGACGCAACAGGTAACTCGAGGCAATATAGCTTCAAGTCTGGCTCGGGTTTGGCGAGCTAGGCTAAGCCATACCTCGCCAACCCCGAGACGGTGGGGTTGGCGAGGCATGGCTGACATGTAAGGGTGTAAGGCTGGAGCTTCTCAGCCGTCTCAGCCATCTCAGCCGGACACTCCAGGTAAGCATGATCAAGTTGAACACAACAACATGATGTAGAAAAAAAGGAAGCCACAACAGCCCAAAGCACGAACAACATCTGCTCATACGTTGAGCCTGCGTGCATCCATCGTGCTAGGACCATCGGCAAGTAGAACGTTGTGGACGACACGCTCACACGTTGTAGCACCAAGCAATGGAACACTGTGAAAGCGGGACGGTCATGTCACAGACGCATGTAAGCAAGGATTCGCATGAAGCTGGTGAACAAATGAAACCAGTCTTGATTGTTACCATACCGCCACGTTGGCGCCTCGCCACCGTGCAAACCCATGTGTTTTGGGGAGGGCGGCACTGCGGGGGGAGGAGGGGAGGAGGATGCATGGGCGGCCAGGTCAGCAACGTAGCGCGCAACGCCGCTATTTTGCAGCTGCCTGTACACCGCAGTGGGTGCATACGTTGGGGAATCAGTGGTGGCGCATCCGGGTCACGCGGTAGCAGGAAGGTCGTGGCCTTGAAGCCGCAACTGCAACAAACCACCTCAAGCATGGCTCTGGCAGTGGCGGCATGAAGCCGCATACTAACACATAATACCCAGGCGGGAGAGCACACACCCTCCGCGGTGCATGCCCTGGCCAAGCATGGTTCGTAAACTTTTGGCTGTCGCCACGCATGCGCCCACCTTTCCCCTGCGGGTCTGGGGGGCATCCAGCGTAACGGCCGGATGCCATGCCATCGCCGGCGTGCGTCCTTGGCAACGCGGCGGTTTTATTACGAGAAAAAACAGACGCCAGGAGCAGGTGCGGGGCGCGAGAATTAATAAATGGTTCAAACATTTGAGCTGGCAGCAGCGCGTGTGGGGCTTGAGCAGACGCGTGCGCGCTTCACAGGCTGAAGTGAGAGGCGGCGCATTTCAGCACGCAGCGTCCGAGCCCGCGCCGCCCGCTTCGCTGCTGGTGCGCGGGAACACCAGCGCCTGCGGCAGCTGCACCGTCGTCGGCGCCTGCACGCCGCTGGCCACCGGGCTGCCGGGCGACAGCGACAGGTCCGCCTCCCTCAGCGCCTGCGCCTGCTGCTGCTGCACCTGGTCCTCGCGGTGCTTGTCCCGCAGCGCCGCCCGCATGACCTCGCTGCTGCTCTTGGCATCCTCGTGCGACGGACCCTCGGCGGAGTGCTCGTCCACGGGCGCCAGCGGCGGGGACAGGCTGGCGCCAGCGAAGCTCGTGGCGCCGCCAACCTGCTCAGCAGCGCCAGCAGCCACATCGCACATTGCATG
The DNA here is from genome assembly GCA_001662385.1 of Chlamydomonas asymmetrica. NCBI lineage: Eukaryota > Viridiplantae > Chlorophyta > Chlorophyceae > Chlamydomonadales > Chlamydomonadaceae > Chlamydomonas > Chlamydomonas asymmetrica. The sequence continues at coordinate 89,993 of BDDA01000016.1, read as the reverse complement.
TTACGATACATTTATGATGCTTTACAGGCTACAGGAATCCAGGAATCTGCGAGCGACGATGGACGGGCAAGTGCAGCAAAACTGGCAGCTGATGGCCACATCGTCCGCTCGTACCAGCGGTCGCACAGCGGGGCGTGTGAGAAGCGATAAACACGGCTCTCACCATGATGCCCAGGGTGGCGAGGCCGTGCTGGGTGAGGCCCGAGCGGCTGCTGGAGCTGCGTCCGGAGCGGCCCTTACCGCCCAGGCCGCTGCCCATGCTGCCGCTGCCGCCGTTGCTCATGCTGCTGCCAGTAGTCAGCTTGAGGCTGATGCGGGAAGGCTTGGGCTGCAGCGCAAGGAGGACCACGAAGGCATACCGGTATATTGGCATACAAGATAGGACAAGCACATAGCTCCAAAGCCAGTCAGCCGGTGTGCCCTGAATGCATGTGCTAATGCCCGATGCATTGATGCCTTGGCAGGCTAGAAACAATCAAGGGTTTGCCACTTTGCCATGATGGCTGATGTCAGCACTGCGACATGCGATCGAGTGGCCCTGCATGCGCAGAGCACATGCCATGCTGGCGGGCGCTGTGCATGGTGCGCTGCGGTATGGCAGCGTGCAGGACGTGCACCTAAAGTCACATGGCCATCCTACAAGCGGCCGACATCGCGCAATATGTAGCAGTACAAGCGCTGCAGGCAGGCAGCGTGCCTTGCAGTCGGTGTCCGGCTGTCGTCTCACTTGCGGTGGCTTAGGCGCGGGGATGGTGAGCACCTCGGTCTCCCCGCCGACCTCCTCGCGCATGCGCAGCAGCTGCGCGAGCACCTCCTCAAAGCAAGGCCTGCAGGGAGGGACACAGGTGCAACACACACACACTTGCGTCACGCGCATGTGGCACGCACCGCATGTCATGGGGCAGCCGGCGGCTCCGGCGCCAGTCAGTGTCGCACGTGGAGGTCTAAGGAGCTGCTGCTGCGCCCGGCCAGCAAGGGCGCATGCAAACCAGAACACTGACCCTGATATAATGATATTTGTTTCAACGTTCAGACACCAGTTCAAACACCAGTGAACGTGATGCACCGTTGGTCGAGCGCCACATGGGCAAGGCACCTGCCCCGACACCGATGGGTTGGGTTCAGGTTAGCACTGGATCCACACGGATCCTACACAGTGAGCATTGCTGCTGGAGGACTGAGCCTGAGCAAGCGCGTACCTCTTGCCCGGGTCCATGTCCCAGCAGCGCTGCGCCAGGCCCATGTAGGATGCGGGCGCAAACATGGGGAACGTGGGCCTCAGGCCCTGCTTGGTGATGGCGTGGCCCAGGTGCGCGCGCGGCACGTCAGAGAACGGCGCGGCGCCGCAAAAGAGCTCCCACAGCATGATGCCTGCGCCAAACATGTCGTGTGTGAACATAGTGACACCCCACTTTTCTATGCGAACCTCCAAACTTACGTGCATGCGGCATGCCCCATTGCACCGCATGTGCATTGAAAGAGGAGGTGAGAGTGCGTATTTACGTATTATGAGGTCAGTCCGCGCCAGACTTAAGCCTAGCCAAGACACTGATATGAGCCTGCCAGCTGCACGGTAGGGGACAGCGCAGGCTCAGGCACCAAGGGGAATCGTGTAGGTACGGCTCAAGACTGCGTCCACCCCCGGTTCACTTGTCAGGGTGTGATTGTTTGGAGCTATCGCGCACTTTCGCGTCATGTACACTTACCAAAGGCATACACGTCCGCTGCCTTGCTGATGCGTCCCTCCATCATCACCTCAGGAGCCTGCAGCGGTTGCGGTGCAAGTTATGATATACTTCACTGCACACGCCAGTAAAGGACGTCAGCGGGCACGCAGGGCCAGCACTGCCGCCCTAAAGGCTTACTGCTGCCGCTGCCGCATGCGATGGCTGCTATGTGCAGGGTAGCGGCGAACCTGCTATCCTGCTGCCGTACGTACAGTACAAGACAGCGGTTGGCGGCTATAGCTGTCGGTGGCTTATAGCGGCGGCGGCTCTCCGCGTGTATTGTGCTTTGCCCCATCCGGCTATCCCTATCCATATCTTCATGGTGCCAAGCGGCCATCAGCTCTGATGTTTGCCCAAACACTTGCTCCATTCCGCGTAATGCCCATCCGATACACCCACCCAGCCACGCTGTGCAGTGCAAGTGCATCGCAGCCTGGAGCGGGCGATGCACTTGCACGCACCGGCTGCATGTGCGCCTCACCCACTGAAGCGCACCGATACGAGGAGCATTGTCATTGGCCAAGTATCCATTTGCTGTGAATGGCATACATGCGGCCAGCTCTCACCATGTGCGTGAGTGTGCCCTGGAACATGGACGACACGTGCGTCTCCAGGTGGTCCATCTTGGTGGAGAGGCCAAAGTCCGCGACCTTGGCGATCACGCCCCGGCCCTCCGTGCCGGTGCTCTTGAGCATGATGTTGCGCGCCTGCGTGCACGCCAGCGGGCGAGGCACCGAGGCATGAGTGCCAGCAGCGTCAGCGCTGACATCGGGGTTGCATGCAGCCGAGGCATGATTGCAACATACCGCACGCCGGCCGCCACACGCAAATCTGTGTCAGCGTGCTCCTCAGTTCCTCGGCGCAAGCGCAGCCGCCTCCCACGGACGTCGCTAGCGCTGCAGCCTACTTGATGCTTCTCATACCAGAACACCAATGATAACAAAAACACAGCGGAAACAGCGACCGCTTGCCAGGCAGGCAACGACTGCCCTGACCATCACGAACTACAGTATGCATGCTGATCATTTCCCCTTTTCCCCCGCCTCATCGCCCCTTCCGACTTCCGACTCCCGAGTGAGTGCAAGCTATCAACTCCCTGGATCGTGGCACACCGCCGCACCTTGAGGTCTGAGTGCAGGATGCTTGCGGCGTGCATGTGCACCATGGCCTTGGCCACATCCGCCGCAGTGTCCAGCATGGCCGCGTAGTTCATGCCCGTGCCTGCGGTCACGCACATACATGGCCAGCGCGCCACCAGACACACTCAATCAGCATTCACTGCATGCGCCAAGAGGTGTTTCAAAAAGGTCTGTGGGGAAGTGGCCAGGGTGGGTGCTGCATGCAAGATCCGCCCTGGGACCACATAATGCGGTGACCACATGCCGATACAGCGGTACAGCGGTACAGCAGTACAACAACGCGGTGTGCTGCGTACTGCGATGACTCACGTGTGAGAAAGACGCTGTTGTTGAGCGCCTCGCGCAGGCTGCCCTTGTCGCAGTACTCCAGCACCAGCCGCACCTCGTAGCTGTGCACGTTGGCGGAGCTGGGGATGCTCTCGTCGCCCAGCGTGCCGTTCACCTCAAACCCAGACCTGCATTCAGCCACCAGTCCGCCACACAACAGACCGTACATAATAACCTGGGTGTGCTGTGCGCACGGCCAAGGCCGTGCAGTAAGGCTGTGGGGGATAATGCCCTGTTCTGGGGGCGACGCCCGCCTTGCTGCAGATCGTGTTGCTGCAGCTGAGACTGAGACTGAGCCTGGTAGGGGCGTTGGTGGGGCTCCTCCATAAGCAATCAGTACTAAGGCACGGAGGCAGGACCAGGCCTCGCGCATGCGGTCACAGGTTCAGCCGTCAAGGCTTGCGCAAGCGTATCATGTCATGAGCAATCCATGGTTGCGCTGGGCTGCAGCCAGCAACAGGCCCCCCCTTGTGCTGAGCACTCACCCGTGTGTCTCCGGCATGCTGCCGCCCTCCTTATAGGGCCTGATGGAGTACGTGTAGGTGGTGACGATGTTGGGGTGCACCAAGCTGGAGCTGATCGCAGCCTCCATCACAGCCTGCAGCGGCAGCAGCAGCAGCAGCAACAGCAGTAAGCAGTAGACGTGATGGCGCTCTAACAGCACACAAAGCACTAGCGAACGTGCGTCCATCTTCGTCCACCATCACAAGCGACGCTGTGGTGTACAAGTGTACAACTCCATGTCTTCAGGACGAGAAGCCGCAGTGATGGCAGAGCGAATCAGGCACGGCAGTTCATCGCTGCTTTCGTGTTGCGCTGGGCACGCACCATTTTCTCACGCTTCTCAGCGCCCGTCATGTTGGCTGGCAGGATCATGGTCTTGACGGCTACGACGGTGCCGCGCCACAGCCCCTTGTGCACCTTGCCAAACTGCACGCAGCCAAGGCGCATTCCAGCATGTCGGCTTAGCCACATCAACACGCACACTACAACCAAGGGTATGTTCGTGTGTTTCTCAGCAAGGCTTGCAAAGCATGCATTGGCCAGGTGAAGATCCAGGCTTGTGCTTCGCCAGTTTGCTGCTCATCTCTCGCCCATTGTGAGGAGTCGAGGGCGGGCCAATTGACAGCCGCAGTCAAGAAGGGTAGCAGTGTGAGGGACCACGCACGACTCACACGTCATAACTCATAACACATCACCCGCCATGCCGCATGCCATCACTCACCGCGCCCTCTCCCAGCACCTCCATGATCTTGATCTCCTCCTTGTCCAGCAGGTTGCACGCGGCCGCGTTCACCAGCCGCCGCATGTCCTCAATGCGCTCTGCGTGCGGCAGGTTTGCGGGAGGCAGCCGCCATTCAAGCACATGAATGCGTGCACATCACACCGCCAGCCACACCAGCACAGAACGCGCTCCGCGAGGCATGCAAAAGGTGCCCACCCACCCACAGTGACAAACCACACCAAGAGTGTCCTGCAAGTCTGCTACCAAGGGCGTTATGGTATCCAGCTATGCAGCGGCTAGCGAGTGAGCGCACGCACGCCACGGCCTTCCCTTACCGATGGTGATGCCCGAGCGCACGTTGCTGCCGCTGCCCATCTCATACTCGGCGCCGTCCTTGCCCTTCAAGTCGTTGCTGTTGCTGCCGCCGGTGCCGCCCAGGCACGCCAGCAGGCGGTATTGGCGCACCAGCAGCGCGTCCATCCGGTTCTGCCATTGCCCGCAACACAGGTGAGGATTGATTACGTGAGTGTTTGTGTCGCCAGCTTGCACGGACCTGCCGTTTCTGTCCGGGCTCCACATCAGTACATAACACACGCGCGCGTGCAACCTACAGCGGTGACCCTAATAACGCATCTATGCGCTGTTGCTTTCTTGCGGAATGCACCACTGAACACCCACCACACTAAACCGCCACATATGTATTCAAACACCTTTGCTGTCACTTCATTCGTGCAGTCAGCACACCAGCGGTCGTATTACACTGCTCCAGGCCCTCACCTTTTCATCCTCCAACTTCTTTGTGGTCTCTGCTAGATGATGATTGGCGTCCTGTAGAGCAGAGCATTTCAGACGCGCAGCATAGACGCATTGAGGCGGAGACCCGCGGCAGCAGTTCAGCACGTTCGTCAGTCAGGCGCGTGTAATGCTGGGCTGGCAACACGCAACAGGAGCAGCCTAACAAGCAATTTTTTTTTTTGCACTTGGCGCGCTCCCCGTTGGCTCAGCCCTCCACCACCCGCCACCACTCTGCCTGTGCATGCAGCACCTTATGAATGGCGTATGTTATGTAGGATGTACCCTCGCCGCTGGATCCAGGCACGGCGTGCGCCTAAACACACAGCGGTGCGGTTTTGCGGTGTTGCGCCCTGTGTGGTCTGGCCCCCCCGCGCTCACGATGGTGGTGTGCAGGAGCCGCGCCGCCACGAACAGCAGGATGCTGATGATGAGCGAGATGAGCACGACCGCCACGATCAGCGGCGCCTCCCAGGCAGGACCCCAGCCATCCGCCGGCTGGACCTGCAGCGGCGCCACGGCGTTGCATGCACACGACGGGTAGTTCGCGTTGGGCTCCCTGGCCAACTCAAGTGCTTGTCAGAGAAGGTCATCGCAGCAGCAGCAGCAACTGTGCACGCGAAGCATGTGCGTCCGGGGCTTTAGGTGCTGTGGTGATCCCGGGTGCAGTGGCGACATGGCTTGCGCAAGGTCATCGCGCTGACGTGCACGGTTTGGTAGAGCGCGTGCGAGTGACATCGGGGGGACTGAAGCCTGCCTGCCCTTGCCAATCATTTGGTCGACCGGCCTAAGCGGCCCAGATAAGGACTTACAAACAGCGTCCAGGCGCTCTTCAACACCGCCACCGTCACGTTGACCGAAACTGCGACGATGATGCACCGCCGCCAATACGCATTACGGGACAGGGAGCGGCACACGCACGAGAGTCAGCCTGGCTGCTTGATGCGAAACACTTGCAGCTAGGCGTACACCTGCACGGTCCGCTCCTCACAAGCGTCAGGCATGGGTGATGCAGTACACCTTTGTAAGCTTCCCAACGCCAAAAACGGCAGCGTAGGGATGCACCCTGGCAGCTCCATGCAAAACAGGCTGCGCTGCGTGCTGCTGCATGTGGCGTTAGGCACGCGGGCTGCAGTTGATGCCAGGCTGCCAGCTCCCCACGCAGCAGCGCGTGTCAGAGCAGCGCTGTGTGTGTGGTGTGTGGGGTATCACAGGCTACCACCTCATATTGCTCTGCCACGCACCTGCGTCATGCGTGTGGATGGGCCCCCCGACCTCTGCGATGATCGGGGCGCTGTCAACCGGCTGCTTGGTGTCGTTAGGCGCGAGCAGCATGTAATGGTAGCCCTGCAAACATTCATCCAGCACAGCAGCAAAAGGGCATTGCTTTGCGGTGGCGATGCTAATGTCGCCAGGTTCGCTAGCGTTGCCGCCAGCCGCCCGGTGCACTAAAGGGAATTCCAGCATGTGGGGAGCTCCGTACTGCCGGTAGATGTCAGACCAGTGATCACGCATGCAAGGCAGGAAGTGCATGACTTTGAGCCAGGCTCCAGCCTCGAGGCGCGGTTGGTTGTTGCAGCACCGCACCTTCTCCTTGAGCGCCGACAGGCGGCTGTCCTCGCCCTTGGTGGCGTTGTCGTAGTTGATGAGGATGGACACAAAGCCCCACCACATGGTGCGCGTGCTGGACACGTAGCACAGGTCCTGGGGGCAGGTCTGCCGCCCCGCGGGCCATCCCGAAATGTTATTGTAGTTGTAGCCAAACGTCTCGTTGGCATTCACGTTTTCTGCGTTGCATAAATTGGACACAGGCCAGGCGTGTGTGTTGCAGCAGGGCACGAGACACACCGCAGCTGCAAACGAGGCAGGAAAAGCTGGGGGTGCATGGTTCATACTTGGCAAGCCAACACGATGGCCTTCACCTGCCATGTGGCGCTACCACCGCGCTGTGTGCACCTCACCGACGAGGGCCACGGCACTCACTGATGTAAATTGGTGACCGTACAAACGCGCCCTTGAAGCCATTCTGCAGGTTGAACGGTCCATTAATGCCGTCCTGGCCTGTCCCAACGATGTCCAGTGCCAGGGGTCGCCGTGTTGGGTCTGCAACGCACCGAAAACACGTGAGCACCTCAGGCAACAGCTGAAACCCAGACGATATCCTAACACACTGGTCATGCCCACCTGAGGGCCCAGTTTTGCCGGTTGTTTGCATGCAAAACTGGCTGTATCCGACGTTACTCTCACACTAAATGGCCATCGGCGCCAGTGAGGCTGCCCTCCTTCCTATCCATATGCCAGCGCATGTAACTAGTGAAAAATGCCGCCTTCCTGCAAAGGCACTACTTCCGCACGGTTTTGTGATCCGCACCTGCCAACAGGTCACGGCCAAGCTGAGCGTAGTCCTCCGGTCGCATAGGATAAATATAAGCCACTACACCGAAGGGCTGCAGCTGGATATTCCAGAGCGAGCTTGCATCCGCCTGTAGGAACGAACCACCGAAACGGCAAGCTGAACCTGTTAGCGGGATGCGCCTTGGCAGTAAGAACATCGCCATGAGAACGGGTTGTTCAACGCGAAGCACTCATGTGTTTGAATAGAGTTTCAGTGTTCGCACACAAGGGGCCTGGTTTCAGAACCTGCAGGTCCACTACATGAACGCACCCGTGACATCACGCGTGTGGCGATGGATTCATACTTGTTCTGCCAAAACGTCCAGGTTGGGTTCTCCTGGATGAGTATCTGCATGGTGGCTACCGGTGTATATGTCGCTGCCAGTTGTGCCTGTGTTGCCAATAGAAACCAGGTTATCACTCAGTGCGTACCCAGGACAAGAAGCGTGTCGGGGAAGAAGGCATGGCACACTGGCAAAAACTCTAGCACAGCTGGAGCAGAGACTTCGCAGTGTTTTTGTGCTGGCATTTCAGACCCGATGTTTGGACCCCTTCGCGACTGAACTTGCTACGCCTCCTTCGCCAGCACGCAAAGGTCCGTAGAAACCAAACACAAAGAGCACGCACCTCAAACCCCACCGCAGCATCGCGTGCTATGCTCATTGCCACCGATTTTTCATGGGAGATATGACTGTCCGCCGCTGCGACGACACCGTAGACGCCGAGCCCAACAAGCAGAGCGAACACGAGGAGAGGCAGGATAAGCGTCATCGGATAGCGCTTGATAATGTCCCAAGTCACCTGCAAAGCAAAATGGGTGATATTTCGACGCAGGGCTGCAGAATGAGTGTTACTTGGTCGACCCTAGTGAGGTGCAGTGGTCAACGCAGCGCGAAGTTTGCAGAATAAATGCTAGCCAGCACGGAGCCACGCTGCACAAGCAGAGTGACAAGGGCGCGCTTGGGAGAAGTGGCCACTGTGGTGGCCGCAGTAACGGCTGCCGCATGACTGCTTGAGTCGAGCACTAGTGGGCAGCATGATGTGCAACATGGCGAGGACAGTGGTTGTGCCCCCTGCTGCAGCGTCAGGAGCAGTTTCTTGCCTGAGCATGCTCATGGAGAGCTGGCATACAGCCCGACCAGCAAGAGCACCAGCCACTCAGCCGTCCACGTGGTTCAGGCGTTCCAGGGGTTGAGTCCCCTAGCTTGTTGTGCGGCACTCCGTCTCCTGCGTCGGTATCCGCAACCTGGCCACCTGCCATGTGACCGTCCCTGTCCCCTTCTTGGCCTTTGTCAGCTGCCTCCGCAACCTGCTGCACCTGAGGCGCCTTGTCGGGAGAGGGGCGCGGGTGAAAATTGTGCATCGTGGTCGTGGCGCCTCCAACGACAAGACCAGTGTACAAGCCACCACCACCTTCCATATCAGGTCCTGTTGGTGTCACGCCATAAACGCTGGCCTGCTTGCGCTGTCGCTTCCATATGTCCTTGAAAACGCTCTGCAAGCATAAAGCAGCAGCCTGCCCTGTTCACTTCATAACACGCGGACAGAAAAACCGACAGCTTATCTGCAGCCCGGCTCCGTGTGCGTGCGTAAGAGGCACAGAAACCGTAGGCAACGGAGCAGCACTTGTGCATTTGTCAGCACTCAGCGGCGGAGTGGCATGACATGGCCTGCGCATACAGCGCCAGAAACTTGCCTTGAAAGGACCAGTAAGCTTGTAAGACGCACCAGACTCCAATAGCTCTGTGTCTACCAACTCTGTTTCTTTTGTCGCATCGTCGGTCAGGTTAGGATTTCCGCTAACTACAACTTCGAGGCTGGGCTTATCTACTTGTGATAGTTGTTGATCCATGCCGAGCTGCAAGACAGTGTTGTCCTCGATACGTGCATAAAATGTTGGGGTAACACTTTGCTTCAACGTCGTGTCAGCACCGGGCACAGTGCGAAGCCTGGCAAGCTGGGCAAGCAAGTCAGTTCCAGGAATATATGGTCCAGACAAAATTCGTGTAGGTGCATAGGTATACAGGTGTTGGCAATGTGCCTCCAACTATCCAACGGTCTTCCAGGTTCTGGCTTTCCCATTGCCAGCGCATGGACGCCGCCGCCGTGGAATGCACATTGTTCTCGGGTAACTTTTGCAAGCGTGCAGGCCATGAATGCTTTGCCTATGAAGCTGCAGTCTGTCGGTGGAAAACAGTAAAGTTGCGACACCACAAAGACCCAGTCTATATGCCGCAACCCATCCCTGGCCATTTCAAACGGACAAACGTAGTAGCGTGGCTGTGTATGTCGTCGTTGTTTGTTGCTGTTTAGGCTGCACACGTGTGCCAATACGCTTCATAGTGCTTCTGCTGCGTCAAGGGCTACGGGACGCAGTTGCGGGCGCACAGCCACACAGCGGTTGTCACGATGGCGGCGCACGCAACAACTCACGCAACCTGCTCAGCGGATGCGCCGTCGGTTCAAGCGCCAGACAGCTCTATGCAAAAACCGGCATCGGGCCCCCTAATGCTCTACTCTGTGGGAATCGGCTCCCTCTCACAAGAACAGCTGTTTGCGAAGCTTAAAGGTTACGGGTGTGTTGGCGTGGTGGACCTGCGCGCTGGTCCAGCTTTGGGTGGCAAGGGCGGGCCGTTCTGCAAGCCGGACCTCACGAAGGCCTGTGAGGACGCTGGTTTTGGATATGTCAATTTGGGTAAGGCGCTGTTTGGTATAGGCCGCTGCGATGCCAAGATGCTGAAGAGTGCGTCCGCACGAGGAGCGCTCGGCGTGCTGCTGCAGCTGGCGGCAGGTTTCAGCCCTCCGCCACAGAGCGTGTCTTCGCAGCAAACCAACTCTCAGCCCTCAGAGTCCTTGAAGGAGCAGGCGCCGTCCTCCGAGCAGCCAGCAAGCTCAACGGACAGCGTGTCAGAGTCAGAGCCAGAGTCAGACGACGACTCGCCTCCGCCCTCCAAGCGTGCAAAGACGATCGGGAAGCAGCAAGCCTCACGAGCTGACTTTTGTGAGTGGGTCATAGGTACCGCGTCTGTTGCCACAGCAAGTGCGGCCCCCCCCCCTCAGACGTTGCCAGGGAGTAGGGAGGGTTGCCAGCGCCTCCCCCTCCCTTAGGTTTGCAGGCTCGGGCGTTCGTCTGTTGCTTAACGCAATACCCGCCTGCATGTATGTGCCACCTGTTATGCAGCCCCACAAGGCTCTCAAGCCGCATCATCCGGCTTCCAAGCGCCCGTGGCATTGCTTGCGGCAGAGGCCAACGCGCGGGTCTCGTGCGGCGATGGTGCGGACAGCAAGGGCGTGCCGAGCAAGGGCTCGTGGGCGTTGCTGTGCAACAAGTCCAAATGGGCAAACACCCCTCGGTCTATGGTGGCTGGAGAGCTTATGTGCATGGCGAGTGTCAAGGTGCGGCTGGCTGATCACTGGCAGTGCATTCCGAAGCTGATGTAGTGTGTATCAGCCAGGGGTGTAAAATTTCCCAGGTCCATGATTTGGCGGCATATCACCATCCTGGCTGGGCTTGCTCAGCCAAGCACCATTGCATGCAAGTGTGCACTGAGACGCGCACGAGTGGCTGCTAAGTGCAATGGGTTTTCGTTGCATGCGACGTATCGTGCTAGCCATCAACCTTCCAGAGACAGGCATCACCCACGCTCTTGTTAATGTTTGTATATGGCATGCATGTGCGCATGCGTGCACGCCATTTAGTGCTGGCCGCTGTAGCATATGACGCCTGCTTTTGTTTACCAGCGAGAGCATCCTTTGACGTTGCTGCTGCTGCCGCCGCCACCGCTCCTGCAGGTGCTCCACATAACCGCCGAGGATGGGCGCCTGGAGACGCACCCGAGCATCCACTCCTTCTTCCAACCATTCGCTGGCAAGAAAAAGACCACATAGCCGGCAAGGCAGCCACCGCACAGCTATACCGCAAGAGACTGACAGCTGTGCACTGCCGAGTTGCACCTTTGTGGGGCTGCAGTTTCTGCCTCGTCTGCACCGCCCGCCGTGCCCGCCCCGCCCTACCACAGTAAGTGAGCGCACCGCTGGCGGTGCAGATGCAGAAATCGCCTTCCCTTGCTGTGGCAGGGCGGGCTGGAACCATGAATGTTGCATGTCAGCATATCTGCATACCGTATGTACTCCGATCCGCTTCACATACTGTTCCTAAACATGCAGATACACCCTGGAATAACCATGGCAGTTGAGCTGTAGGACTACGTACATGCATGCGGTCTGCTGTACATACTTGAGCTTGAATAGCACAGCGGGCCCGCACACGTGTCCCGCAGAAGCAGCGCGCACTGCTCGCGCGTTGGCTGGCGCGCCAGGTGTGACCGTGGCCCCACACGCAAGCCTTGACCGTTGATCCTCATGATCATGTACACTTTTTTAGTTCTTTTTGTGTGCGGCAGTAGCGAGCTCATGGGCACATTCAGTCAGTGCAGGCAAAGCAGACGCACGGATATGTCTTGTGCCGGTGCCAGATCTGGAGCTCAGTACAAACCATACGTGGGGCACTATATTGAACAAACGCTTGCAAGCCTGCCTGCAAGCTGGTGTCGCTACCTATCATGCACATGGCGTGTGTGTTTATGCTTTTATGAGTATCTTCCAGTCCTGGTCGCATCGCATTGTACGCATGCCTTGCTCGGTTGCGACCATGCGGGACGCTGTTGTTGCCAAAGCACCACACGGTGACACTGTTGGACATGCCAACTCTGGTTTGCTGTGCGCACAAACTCATGGCCCCCATGCCCCATGGCCACGCCTTCCAGGCCCTAACTTGTGACATTTCACCAGTTGAAAGACAACAAGCAACAAGCAGCAATCCTGGCAATTTATCAAGCACAATTCAGCGTGGGGGGCGCCGTGCCTGAGCAGGCACAAATGCAGTGTGGCGCTCCATGGGTGCAAAGAGTATAACCAGCACACCAATCGCCGAATTGGGCTTTGAGACATGCTGCATTATGTACATTGCATGAGCACCGTGAGTCATGGTGACGCAGGTTGAAGTTCAGGGACGAAACAGTAGTTCGAGAAAATGTAGGCGGATGGAATGAATTTAGCGCGGGTATCGCAAGAGAGGGGGGCACATGCCATGTACATCATGTGACATGCAGTGCATTGCAGAATAGGAAAGCGCTGTATTATCGAAGCAGCAAACCACGAGCGATCCTCTGAGTCCCACATACGCCAAGGCCTGCAAGCAACATGGATGTGTGTCGCGCCAGCGCTTGAGCATCTCCAGGTGCCAGCCGTGGATCATTGGCTGGCCTTCAAAGAGCAGCACATATGCAAGCCGCCGAGCGTCGGCAGGTGCCGTGTTGAGCAGCCCACTAGGTAAACGAGGTGCCCGCCCTTCGTCACTGCTTGTTGCCCTGCCAGTTACTGAGGCTGGTGAGCTGGAGGAGGGGCCTGTTGTATACGCTCAAGCACCTGCAACAAAAAGGAATGAACGGGCCACGTTATTCGGACCCCTCTTGTGTTGTCAACCAGGGCGCACAAACGAACTTTGCTCACCACGCCAGGTGGCAGTTGCTGCTGCTGAGAATCAGCCACTGCTGCAAGTAAAAGGAGATTCCGTTGAAGCTTTTCTTGGAACCTGCACGCGTAGGAAAGCACCCCACGGATCAGTTGCCACCATGGTTAACACGGCTGACGTCACAACAGCGGCAAAGCGTTCCATGGACTTACCCGGTTATCTCAGATACCCGCCCAGCGTTCTGCAGCATTACAATAGTGCTAATGAAGTGGTGGTTCTCCTCCAGTAGCTGCAACAGCGCACACAACAGCCAAACCCACTTGTCCGTATATACACAAGCGCACAAACCCGCACAGCCCATATTCACAAATGGCCATGCACTGTGGCTTACTCTTTGCGTTTCATGTGTGGAGAGCTGTGCTTGTTGCTGTGGTTGGGGAAGCGCCATCTGGGTTTGTTTGTAGGCCCGAAACCGCGGAAGAGATGCCTGTTTCGGTGCAAGCAATAAATGCCCACTAGCGTCCAAGGATGATGGGTTCTGGTTGCGCGTGCTTGATTCGTGTCAGAGACACAGAGAGGCCAGTGTACATATCTGTCAGGAAGTCATTCCGGCGGAAGTCAAGTTCGTTTTGCCATTACATTTGTGAAATTCAATTGAATTGTGGATTTTCGTGAATGACTGTCACATATCCATACAAGCCCATAGTTCCGCTAAGCCTGTTCATCAGAGTCTGTTCGTTCGCCCATTACCGCTTGCTCGCTTGCACATCATCACGCCCCGGTGCCATCAGCCATGATGCAAGCACACGGTCCACGACTTAAGCAGTGTACCACCTGCAGAGCCCACAAGACTGCGCCAATCAGGATAAGCAAGCTGGGCTCGGCTGGCACAGCTCGGCGGGTTGTGGCGACCCGCGTTGCAGACACTGCCACCGTGACAGTCTCTCCAGCGGCAGAGACTATCACGGTGGGTGACTCCTTGCTGCCGTGCGCTTTTGCTGTAGCAGCTGCTCGCTGTGTAATCAGGCACTTTTTCTGGCCCTGCAAAGGCCATTTGCATCTGTGGCGTAGTATGGGACCTGGTTACTCTCACGCGAACCACTCGAGCAGGCGTGCCCAAAAACGGACACACCCTATTGGACCTTGCCATTTTAGCCACAGCACACACTGTGTTTGTCTGATATTGCGTGATACACTCATCACTTGTATGGGCGCGCCTCAAAAGGCGCAGTCCCTCGTGGCAAGCCGACGCTGACGTGGGCAGTTCCAAGAACCACGCACACGCGGGCCTGCAGAACACCATGCGCTGGCTTCCTCATGTTTGCCGTTTCCAATGCTTGCAGCAGGTCTCACAGCTGGCCTATGAGCAGGACGCCAAAGGGCTAACACGGCTCAAGTATCAGTCACTAGGTGCGTGGCAGGGTGCGTGGTGGGCCCGCCGCACTGTGACAACAATGTGGGGCTGGCTTCGTTGCGTGGTTGCAGCAACCAGAACCTGCATGCTGGCCTTGCTGTACACCGACTCAACTGTGCTCACACGTGGGACCCTCTTCCGTGTTCACCACACACCTGTCATATCCTGCGCTGTTAGGCGCGTGTGCAGACAGGCGCAGCTCTGGGTGCAGCTGGCCACTGCAGCCAGCTGCACGATGCGCTGTAAGGAGCCGCTTAGCTGCAGCACAAGCATGCGTGCGCGCCGCACATGCACCTGTATTTCCCGCACATCCTCCTCTCCCCATCCTGCACGGCTCGCGTTCGCCCCTCTGCCATGCATGCAGGCTGGAACTATTGGACGTGGTACGATGAGGCAGGCACGCCAAGGAAAATCCACTACGTGCAGGCCGGCAAACAGGTATGACACATGCAGCGCAAACTAGCGCAGCCAGCGTAACCTGGTATGCACATCTCCACTCGGGCGTAGAGTTTGTACAAGGATGCATGCCGTGGGAGCCACCGCGACACTCCTGGTTTGGCTGGTACCATGATCCGGCTGACACATGCACTGTTTGCGCTGTGCAGGGCCAGCCTGTGGTGATCCTCGTGCACGGCTACGGCGCAAGCACGTACCACTGGAGGTACAACGTACCGGCGCTTGTGGACGCCGGTTACAATGTAAGCATGCGTGAGCCCCTCGTGCGGTGCACGCCTGGCTGGCACTGTAATGACACGTCAGCGCCGCAGGCAGACATCATGTGGCGACCACCTGAGGTTGCCGGCGGTCCCCACCACCCACACTCTCTGCATGGTGTCAATGCATGCGGTCACGTGCATGCATACAAGAAGGATGTTAGTATGAGTGGGTGGTGTATGTCATGCACCACCCACTCTCCTGTCAACCCACACGGTTTCCTATGACCCAGATGGGAAATAATTGCCTGCATCCTCCTGGGATCGCCGGCCCTCCTGCCTGCGCCTGTGTGCATCGTCACTCATTGACGTGCATCTGCATTGACGGGTGGAGTACGGGATGGGACACGTGGCATCGAGCGCAATGGCAGCGATCCTGCACGCTTCACTGCTGGGGGGGGTCAAGGCGCTGACGACTGCGGTGGTTTTGCAGTTTTGCACTGCTGCTGCGGACCGCGGTGCTCGCTGGTTTGCGATTCGTCCTTATAAGTCCTTGTTGCTCACGTCTGCACGCGTTTGCAGGTGTATGCGTTGGACCTGCTAGGGTTTGGCCTCAGTGAAAAGGCGATGGTGGACTACAGCAACGGCAAGGTGCGGCAGTAGTGCAGTACGCACAGCACTTTCATGGACACGCGTGTGCGGTGGTGGTGAAGTGGTGATGTATGACCAGCCAGGGTGTAAGCGTGGCCTTTGGTGGTGCTGGCCTTGGAACCGATGGTGTGATGCCTCAAGGGACGCCACAGTATGTTGACACACGCATGCTGACGCCAAGCAGGGGTGCACGCATGCGCTCACTGCATGGTTGCCGTGACGGCTCAGGAATAGATCGCAGCAGCGAGCGTGCACAATGCGACAGGTAGTTCCGTGCCCCCTGCACAGGCTGGACTCAGTCCTCAGCCCGCATCGCGCCAATGAACGTCATCTTGCGGTCATGTCGGTTGGGACAACCGTGTCCTGCGCCTTTGCCCTGTCGCAACCACAACACTCAACGCCATCCCACATGTTGGTCTCCTCTTTACATCTTTCCTGTCAGGTGTGGGTGAGCGAGATCTCCGCGTTTCTGCGGGAGGTGGTCGGCTGCGGTGGCGATGACGCGTCTGACCCCTGCCAGCGCGCTGTGCTGGTGGGCAACAGTCTGGGCGGCTACGCGTCCCTCTCCACGGCGACTTCCCACCCTGACCTCGTCCAGTAAGCGCGGCAAGGGTCGCTTGCTACCTGTTGACTACATGTGTGCAGCCAGCATACCGTATGCCGTTGCGGCCATCATGTGTGAGGCAGTAATGGTGCGAGTGTGTTCCATGTGACAGGTGATTGACGCTCACGGTCATGTAATCATGTTGTAGCCAGTGACCCAGCCAGCCCTGTGCCTTCAAGCCCTTAAGGCACTCCGTCTCTTACTGCTGCCGTTTGCCCTCTTTGGGCGCTTTGCCTGCTCGCTTGCAGGGCTGTTGCGCTGCTGAATGGTGCGGGGCCGTTCGACGACCCCACCGCGGCGGCATCACAGGCGGGCACGCCCGCAGAGCCCAGCTGGTGGGACAACGTGGTGAAGACTGTGATCAGGTGAGGTCATGCCGCTCATCCCGCTGCAATACTGAACTCCGCGCCTAAATCTGTCTGGCTGTGTTGGCTTGTTGGGATTTACCGAGATAACAGATATGCGTGAGAACCGCCGCAGCACATTGGGGCTGGGGGTGCCAGCCAAACGGTAGTAATGCCCATGGTGCCCCTTGGCAGCGTAGATTCCAATCTTGTGCTGTACTGCCATGCTGACAAGCATCGCTGTGGCGTCCTACCACTGTTGCCCTCTCCTGGCCGGCCCTGCAGGACTGTGAAGCGTGGCGCGATGCAGTTTGCGTTCCTGCGCGCCAAGCAGCCGGAGCGCATCGACGAGGTGCTGCGCATGGTCTACGCCCGCCCCGACAACGTCGACCAGGACCTGGTCACATCCATCGTGGTGGGTGCGCTGGCCTGTACTGCCGGGCAGTTGGTATGGGTTTGGCTTGTGGCGCACGTGCTTCAAATCAATCAGGGCTACCGCTCATCTGCCAGATGCGGTACAAGTGAACAATGCACATACACGCCAGCGTATGCGGATGCACTGCTCTGTTGCGGGTCATCGCGCACGTGGGTACATGACGTTGCGGAGGTGGACGGGTAGAGGACGGTGTGTCAGTGTATCCAGCGGCCCCATGCACACCCCTCTGCGTGTCCCTTCGCATTCTTGTGTGTGCCGCGCCCACTTGCCAGTTACCCATCCCGCAACACACCTTTACCCGCATCCTCCTCTCCCACACACAGAGTGCACAGGGCTACTTCACGCAGCAGCTTTGTGTGCCATGTGGCGTCCCGACGCTGGCAACGATGGTCGGCACCGGTTGTGATGAACCCCCGCTTCCTTTGTTGCTTGCATGCTCAGCCTTGCATGCTGCTTTGTTGTTTTTTGCCTGCGTAGAACCCCGCGCTGGACCCCAAGGCCTCAGAGGTGTTCTTCCTAGTGAGTGAGAACAACGAGCCGCCCGTCACAGTCAACTCGCTGCTGGCGCGGCTCAAGGTGCCGCTGCTGCTCCTGTGGGTGAGTCGGCAATCAGGGAGACGCGCTGTTTATATGGCGGCTGCCACCCATTGTATTATGTGGACTGGCGACCTCGTGTTCCTGCCGCACGCTCCGCTGAAACATGCTTGCGCTACATTTACCATGCATGAGAAGTTGAGAGCGATGAATTGAGCGTCGTGACGTTCTGATGTCGAGTGACTGTCTGCCCTGAGTTATGTTCCTGCTGCATCGCATGGCGCTCTGCAATGCAGGGGGATTTGGACCCCTGGATGACTCCCTCCAGGGTAAGACCCGTATGAGAGCTTGGCAGGGTGGGGTTGAGTGGTGGACGTGAATGGGTGGGTGTGGGCGGCGGAGGAGCCAGGTGGGGCAAGGTCCAGCCAGGACTGTACTTGTTTTGCTTCGTCTGTAACCAGGCACACAAGGGGCAATGTTCGGAGCATGCTGGATAGTGCATTCGCGTTTCATTCAATCCACCGCAAGGCCAGCATTGTCAGCGCAGGCCCTCTGGAAACACAGAGCTATCCGTACTGCGGTTCCACCTTCGACCTCCAGCAAGCCTCTCTGCACCTTGTGTTGGCCGATGCGCAGGCCGACAGGATCCAGTCGCTGTACCCAACGGCAACGCGTGTCCGCCTGCAATCCGGCCACTGCCCACACGACGATACCCCCGAGGTATGTCACGTACTGGGCCAGGGAGGTACCGTATTGTGACGAATTACAGACTTCTCAACACACGGTGCACGCATGAGCTTGCAGCTTGCCAACCAGCAGAATCCGCTGCGGTCATACGCAGCCACCAACGGGCACACATGCACAGCGGATGTTGCACCCGCAGCACAGTGCAGCCGTGCCCTCTCTTGCCATCTTGTGGCTTGCCCGGGGCGGCGGGGGAAGCTGAGCATTGCCGAGGCGCCGCCCTTGGCAACCGGCCGCCTGCCCCTAACGCATGCCTGTTGTGCATGTTTCTGGGTGCCGGCATGCAGGAGGCAAACGCTGCGTTGGTGGATTGGCTGCGAGGCTTGAACAGCAAGGACAACTGATTGCCTTGTCTATGCAGCACATTTGCACCTGGGTGAGGATGTCAAGCTTCCTTGCCTGTTTATCAATGGCGTGTTCCTGGCTTGCACTTGGCATGTACAATTATGGATCAAGCCGCACTGCTGCATGGTGGCAGAGCGGATTTCATTTGAGTGCGCTATTGCCACACAAAAGCGATGAGAGTGATTTGTCCAGGAAGATTTCCGTTATGTTTTGTTGGAGCGCTGTTGCTTGTGACCCGTTGTGTTTCCGGTTGCTGTTGAACGAATTCTCTGCGTTCGCTATCTAGAGAGCGAGAGGTGTTGTACTGCATGAAGTGCTACGCATCTTACAGACCACCAGTGCATTACCTTACAGGCTGCCGGTGCACTACGGTACTGCACCTGTCGTTCGCTGGTAGCAATTTCAGCGGACCCGACCAGGCTGCACTGTATGATCAACTAATTGTTTGGCGTTGGGTGAGTTTATGCGCACAAGAGGTGTGCAGGTGAATGGGGTAAGCAATTTTGCATTTTGTTGACAACTTGGCATTATTTTCTCTGCATGGTGTGCCTGGGCGGCTGTTGGCCCCAGCACCGCCCGCGCAGTGCATCGACTTGCCACTGCTGTTGCTGTTGCTGCCGCACGCACCACGATTATCGGTGCATGCTTCAAAACTTTATGTGTGCCTATCAACCCGACACTGTGTCCCTCATACCAATCCCTTGTGTCAAAGCAGGCATGGGAAATTGCTTCAGGTTGGGTGAAGCGGTCGCTGTACAACAAGATTGCGGGTGTATTGCTGGTTGTATTGGTCATGACGCGATTATGCGAACCGTCGTTTCTCCTCCCAAGAGCGCGTTGGCTGGTATCGCATGCCCGTATTAAGATATCAACTTGTCACACGTAATTGCTTTAGTCGAATGTCATAGTTTTGATGACGAACACGACAACAATCTGTGATCAGGTGTCCCTGCCGTGTTGAGGTGCATACGGTAGACTCGCACTCCTCCCCTCGCTCGGTTGAACGAGGGACGTCGCATCGTACCGCTGGTAGTCACATGTGCTGTATGATCTTTGCAGTTGTAACTGTCGGCTCTTGTTGGTCAACCAGGGGGCAACCAGGAGGGCGGGCCTGGTGTATTGGCGGGGGGGAGCGCTGGGTGCGTGTGGGGTGTGCATGCAGGGTGCCGTGTGCGAAAAGAGTTTGGTGGGGGGGCTCGGCAACAGTATAGTGGTGCCTCATAAGCCATATGGTGTGGGTGGGCGTGTGGTCCACAACGGCGAGTGCATTTTCAGGGCTCCGCTCTCAGTTTAGGGTCGCGTACTGCAGGTTGCTTCACCTAACCAGACAGCCGGGCCGGAGAGACAAGCACACGCCAGCAGCTAGTATTGTACTTGCGTTATCTCGACGGCATCTTACTATTGCAACTTTTGGTCGCTTTGTGAGCGCGAGTCGCTTGGTATGGCCTAAAAAGCACCAACTCTGAACAGTTTCGAGGGCGGGAGCAGAGGTCGCCAGGCTCTTTAAAGGATGCGGACTGTAATTGCCTGGCAGGAGACTCCGGTAAGTCTTGCTGCGCTGGCCCTTGTCGAGGTTTGCGTCCGCGGGTCACACACATGTGCTGTGAGAGCAGGGTCAAAGAAGGTCCTTTGAACCGGCATGGTCCCCTGCCATGGTTGCTAAGCCCCTAGCTGAGCACTTGCATACCTTACCTATTGCAGCCTGAAAAGGACGGTGTGAGGAATGTCTGCTATGACATCTGCTTCAAGCCTGGTGAGTAAGCGTGTCGCGCGCTCAGCACACCAGTGCTCGCTGTTGAAGCGGACACCCGATCTCGCACCGCAGCACACCTATGCTATCCTGGGTGACATATGACTTGTAAACAACAAGCTTGCTCCAGCACTGTGCACAGTGCTTCAAGCTCACGCAAACATTTGTGTTGGGTATTGTCACGCAGATGGCGCGCAAGTAGTGTGCGGCGTCGGGAACAGGGTACTAGTATATGACGCTGTAGATGGCGACTTGCTGCACGCACTTAAGGGCCACAAGGTGAGTGGCAGGCTGGCTGTGCGCTGGCTTTGACTTTGCATTGTTGTTTGCAAGCTGAAAACAAATCCATGTGCTTACACTGTATCTGGTGTTGCTACACTACACAGGACTCTATTTACTGCGTTGCATACGCACAAAATGGCAAGCGGTTTGCTTCTGGGGGTGCGGACAAGACGGTCATTATTTGGACCAGCAAGGTGAGCGGAACCACGCTTAGACCGCCAGCGGCCCCAAGGCCGGAGACTTGGCTGGCATCAAACATGTGTACTTGATTAACGTGACGCTATGTGTCCTTTTTGCAGGCTGAGGGTATCCTGAAGTATACACACAATGACGCCATCCAGTGCATGTCATACAACCCAGTCACGCAGCAGCTGGCCAGTGCCACAGCCTCGGATGTTGGACTGTGGTCCCCGGAACAAAAGTCTGTGGCCAAGCACAAGGTGGGCCTGGACAAGGGCTGCCCCATAAAAGTCAGCGGCTGTGGGTCATGCCAGCAGCGCCACCATGCTGCGTGCAACCTGCAGCCTGCAGCTTGGACGCGCAGTGCATGCATACACACACACAAGCACACAACGCCAAGCAGCGCGTGGCCTTGAGCGCTGACGCTCAATGGTTTACTCGCACGCTGGTACAACCCGCTCATCAGGCGGTTTGGTGGAAGAGTGGATTGGTTATGGCGCAGGATGCAGCAGCTCGATGGGTGCACAAGCACTGTGCGGCCTTGCCATGGATGTTGCTGAAAATGCTACGAGCATAAGAGGCCTTGCACCATCGCAGCTGTTTGTCGCACTTGTGTGCCGTGGGACAACACAGCAAGCACCATGCATTAATCTGCGTACTCATGTGCTAGCGGCAATGCATGACATCCGGCATTCTCCATTATGACAGCCCCCGTACATGCCTCAAGCGCATGCGTGGTTGCATTGACGGCCGGCCCGGCAGGTGTCGTCCCGCACGTGCGCGGTGTCCTGGACGGCGGACGGCGCGTATCTGGCGCTGGGGTGCTTTGACGGCAGCATCAGCATACGCGACAAGGGCGGCGCGGAGAAGCACCGCATAGAGACGGGCCCCTCCCCGGTGTGGACGCTCAGCTGGAACCCCACGGTGAGGCAACCCATGCACGCATGCGCACACGCACAGCGACACACACACACGCGCATCAGTCACGAACTGTTGCGTGACTGATGTGTGTTCGTGGTCCCGACCCTAGATGAAAGCGCGAAGTACCACGCAAAAAGTTTGCCGCTCGCGGTCCATGACCAGCGCATATGGCACCAGTATGCAGCCGACCCACGTAAGCTGAAGCTTGCCATGTGTGTGTTCAAAACTTCAGATGCATGTTTAAGCATAGCGTCCAGTCCTGCGCGAATGGTCCTGACAGGACTGCAGCAGAGGGACCATGGTTGCATCGCCGCACTGCCGTTGCCAGCATCAATGGAAGAGACAGCGTGCAAGCTGCAACGCCAGCCAGACCAGCAGGATGCGCTACCGTTGCCATCAGGCTCAGCTGCAGCTCAAGGCGGTCAGGCAGGGACATGTCATGCCCGACTGCGGCGCGGGGCCAGCACAGCAGCAGCTCGGGCTTGCTGGCAGGGCACTCCTTTCAGTGGTGCTGCTACATGCAGCCGGGGAAGCCCACAGCATGTCAGTTGTTTCGCCACTACCACTCCCGTGTCAGCAATCCCGTGCCAGCCCCGCCAACCTTGTAGTCACCCTACAGCCCACGCTCGCTGCCGGACTTGCAGACAAGGCATCCAGCTTGCATCACGCGGGATGATGAATGGGCCGCGTACCCTTAACGGCCAGTCCGTGTGCCTCTATACCTGCACCTGAGCGCTGTCCAAGCATGCCAAGGCATTTGTGACCGCACTCCTTTTGCACTGGCACTGCCATCGTAAGGCGTAGGCGTATGCCAGGGCGTGAATCGATCGGTCCGTGCTTGCGTTGCTGCCGCACCACTGCATGTGGCGGGTGCGTGCGCAGGAGCCCAACGTGCTTGCGGCCGGTTGCTTTGACGGGCTGCTCAAGTTCTTCCTGCTGAGCGGCCAGCAGAAGAGCAAGGACCGCGAGCTGCCCTGCGACCCGCTGTGCGCACAGTACTTCAGCAACGGGGAGTACATTGCAGTCAGCGGCACCGACAAGTGAGTCAAGGCAGCGTGACGCCCAGGCAGCGGGCATGACAGGCGACTGCAACCTGCACGCCTGGCGTTTTCTCTGGCACAACGAAGGCATAGGCACATGCGTTGGCGTGCCGCCCACTGTTGCATGTGCTTGGCACGTGAGACTGCATATAGTGGCTGCACGCAGCAGCCAGCGTGGTCGTGACGCATTCCCACCCCCAGATATGTACACCAAGACAACCTGGTTTAATTGCTTGGTGCGCCTTGAGACGATTGGAAGTTTTGTGCTCACACACGCGTGCTGTGTGCTGTGTGCTGACCCACCTGCAGGACGGTGCAGCTGTACACGCGTGATGGCACGTACCTCACCAAGATCGCGGAGCGCGACTCGTGGGTGTGGAGCGTCGCGCCGCGCCCCAAGCACAACTTTGTGGCTGTGGGCAGCGAGTCCGGCATGGTGGCCATGTACCAGCTCATCTTCTCCACCGTGCACGGCCTGTACCAGGACCGCTACGCGTACCGCGACCAGATGACGGACGTCATCATCCAGCACCTCATCACCGAGCAGAAAGTGCGCATCAAGTGCAAGTGAGTGGCGAGAACTCGGAAAGCTGCGGCTCTGAGGGATTGAGCCGCAGGGCAGGCCTGCCTGAGCATCGCTAGCGTGCATGCGCACATGTATGCCGTAGAGACATTCGGTTGACCTGTATTGCAGGTGCAAAGTTGCAGCAGGAACGATCAGCATCAGAGCCGGTTGGAAGGGCGACGCAGGTTTTATAAGCCTCTAACTGAGGCCGTGGCTAAGACCACTGTCTTGCAATGATGCGGTTTCGGTGTCTGGCCCGGGCGGGTTGCTGCCGGTTCACCCGTTGCTGCACCCCTGTTTTGTCCCCTCAGGGACTATGTGAAGAAGATTGCTGTGTACAAGGACAAGCTGGCGGTGCAGCTGCCCACCAAGATCGTCATCTACGAGTTGGCTCAGGGCCAGGACGACTATGACATGCACTACCAGGTAGGTGGCCAATACAGAGGCGCAATGCGGTAGAGCAGGGTGTTGGTGGTGTGCCACTCGGTTGCGATGTGGAGTGTGTGCATGTTTTGCGAGTGTATGCATGATGCGTACCATACTGACGTTACCGTGCGTCAGGGCGTACTTTCAATGTATGTGTTGCTTGGTGGCTGAGAACGCTCTAGCTCCAGCCATCCATGATGTTTACGGGTTTGTGCGTGCTGGTGTGATCTGCGCCGGTGTTGACGCGGTGCTTTGCAGTCCGCGACCAAGATCAACCAGAAGCTGGAGTGCAACCTGCTGGTGGTGACGAGCCACCACGTGATCCTGTGCCAGGAGAAGAAGCTGCAGCTGTACAGCTTTGACGGCGTGAAGGAGCGCGAGTG
Organism: Chlamydomonas asymmetrica; assembly: GCA_001662385.1. Classification (NCBI taxonomy): domain Eukaryota; kingdom Viridiplantae; phylum Chlorophyta; class Chlorophyceae; order Chlamydomonadales; family Chlamydomonadaceae; genus Chlamydomonas; species Chlamydomonas asymmetrica. Next base: position 65,644 of record BDDA01000016.1, on the reverse strand, counting down.
GGTGCTGGACAGCGTCATTCGATACATCAAGGTGCGAAATGGCCCCCTGTGCTGCGACCCAGAACTACCGTATGACACCCTTGCTACCACACACCCTGCGCATGGGTTGCCGGGCGCCAGGTCTGGCAGAGCCTTGCGTGCCGCCTGAGACTGCACCCAACTCAGTTTGCAGGGTGGGAAGGCTGTGCATGTGTGGCAGGATGTAGACGCTGTGGGATGTGCTGCTGTGGTGATGTGTGGTGGCAGGTGGTGGGCGGGCCGCCGCGCCGCGAGGGCCTGCTGGTGGGGCTCAAGAGCGGTGCGGTGCTCAAGATCTTTGTGGACAACCCCTTCCCCATCCCGCTCATCAAGCACACCGCCAGCGTGCGCTGCCTGGACCTGAGCGCCACGCGCAACAAGCTGGCGGTGGTGGACGAGAATGCAAAGGTCCTGGTGTACAACCTCATCACCAAGGTGAGGGCGCAGACAAGCGAGGATCAGGGCGGTGCAGGCAGTACAGGCAATGTGTGGCGTACAATGATATATCGATATCAATTACGGTATATCTCCACGCACACTAACTTTAACGACCCAAGATGCTGGACGTGAGTTCCCTCCAATGCAGACCTGGGCGCTGACTCCCCCTTTGCTTTGGAAGGCCTAGGCTCCTTGTCGTATGTGATTCTCCTTCACCTGTGCGGGATGAAGCAGCGCATGCATGCATGTCACTCACAGGCACGCACACCGGTTTCACGCCACGCCTTGGGCCAGAGCAGCTGATGCTGGGTTGAGTGGTTTGCTGGGCTCCCTTGTTGCCTTGATCCGCAACTTTGCAGGAGCTGATCTTTGAGGAGGCCAACGCCAACAGCGTGGCGTGGAACAGCGAGTTTGAGGACATGTTCTGCTACAGCGGCAACGGCATGCTGTCCATCAAGACCGGCGACTTCCCGCTGCACCAGCAGAAGCTGCAGGGCTTCGTGGTGGGGTTCAAGGGATCCAAGATCTTCTGCCTCCACTACGTATCCATGCAGGTGGGTAACGGCATACCATGTCTGGCGGTGCATGCATGGCACAAATGTGTGTACTAAGGAATACTAGACCGGGAAAGTGTGATAAACTGATCATGCTAACCCCTTGAACAACGTGACATCAAGGTGAAGCGATGCTGCAGGATGCCTTGAGCAAGGATGCTGATGCATGCCTTGCCTTGCTTGCTGCTGCCCCGGCTGCAGACCATTGACGTGCCCCAGTCTGCCAGCATGTACCGCTACCTCGAGCGCAAGGACTTTGACAACGCCTACCGCGTGGGCTGCCTGGGCATCACCGAGGCGGACTGGAAGCAGCTGGCGCTGGAGGCGCTGCAGGTGCTTGTAGCTGCTGCTGCCTGCTGCCTGCTGGGGGATGGCGTGTGGGCTGGCATGCATGTCAGCGTTCTGCCTGGCCTCGCACACGCCTGCTCATTGCTCGCACGCATGCACGCGTAATTGCAGGCGCTGAACCTGGACGTGGCGCGCAAGAGCTTCATCCGCATCCGCGACGTGCGCTTTGTGGAGCTGGTGAACCGCACCGAGCTGGGCCGCAAGCAGGGCCTGAGCGAGCAGCTGCTGCTGGCGGAGGTGATGGCCTACCAGGGCAGGTACCAGGAGGCCGCAAAGTACTACACCCAGGCCGGTGAGCAGTACAAGCAGTATACCAGTACCGCATCGCCTGCACTTATCTTGTGATGGGTGGTGAGTGCGTGAGGGGCTGCAGTTCGGGACTCTTACCTTGAGACAAACCTGTGCTTTTGCCAAGTGCCTTGACGTGGATGCATCAGTATATAAGTCGGAAAGAGGCCTCGTGTGGTTCCGGTGCACCCACCACTGCACCCGTCAAGGACCTGGTGCAAACAGCCGCAACACACGGTGTCGGGCACCGTTCACGTTGCTTGTACCGCAGGCGCCGTGGACAAGGCGATGGAGATGTTCAGCGACCTGCGCCAGTTCGACGAGGCCAAGAAGTGGGCCGAGGAGTTTGCGCGCACGCGCGGCGACAACGCCAGCGTGCAGGAGCTCATCAACCGCCAGGCGGAGTGGAGCGAGGAGGTCAAGAACTACGACGCGGCCGCTGAGATGTACATCAAGGTACCGTCCGTGTGCCTGAGGGTCATGCTCTGTCACCTGCATCCTGCCTGAAGCTGATCGACCAAGCTTTGGTCAGTAACGTACTAACGTACTGTGTACTGACGCACTTCGCAGTGCCGGCTCGTTGCTTTGCGCTCATGGGTTAAATCGCCCTCGCGCTCGCTCCCTGGGGCAGTGTTCACGACTTGAGTCATGCTCGTGTGAGGCACGGCTTAGCGCTTGCGATCTCAGTTACCGCATGTGCATGGCCTCATCAATCGATTCTTCATTGACGCCGTACTGACAGGCCAAGAAATACGACCGCGCCATTGCCATCCTGGCCAAGCACCAGTGGTGGGACAAGCTCATCGGTGTGGTGCGCGCGCTGGACAAGGCCGACACCAAAAACCTCGCCGTGTGCTCGGGTCACTTCCGCAAAGCAGGTGAGGCAGCACACGCACACGTGCTGCACAGAGGGGTTCGCCCAGGACGTTGGGGGGGAGGAGAGGGTGCCGGCGGGGGGAGGAGCAAGACACCTGCTTAAAGGGGTGATGACGGATCAGGGTAGCAGGATGATCAGCATATCATGTCAAGATTGTCAACACAGTGAACGGAACTGTGGCTGCTGTGGCAGTCAAAGACGCCAATATGGCCCTCGGGTATGCCTGAACCATGCCTCCCTCCACCCGCACATCGCCTGGTACCCCTCCATCACATTCCTGTCGCTCGTCCTCCCTCCCTCCCGCCAGGCCAGTACCAGTACGCTAAGGAGACGCTGCTCAAGCAGGACGACACACGGGGCCTCATACAGCTCTACGTGGAGGACAGCAAGTGAGTGATACTGTATGCATGAGCGCATCCTGCGGTGAGAGCGGCATACACGGATACACCGTATGAAGGCATGCATGGCCATCGTCAATCCCATCTCCGCTGTTACCTCTAGCGCCGATCGCTGCACCAACTCAATGGACATGCACATGACGGACGTTCGGTGCATGGCAGGCATCCTGTGACCTGACCACACCGTAACCACATGCTGACACGCATGCGTGATGCGCGACAGTCTACCGTAGCTGCAGCCGACTTGGGCACCCATCTCACGTTGTCCATACTGACGTGCACGTTCCGGCGGTGGTATGCGGCCCATGGTGCAGGTGGGACGACGCCTTCCTGCTGCTGCACGCGCACCCCGAGTGCCGCGCGGACGTGTTTGTGCCGTACGCCAAGTGGCTGGCGGGGCAGGACAAGTTCGACGAGGCGCGCCTGGCGTACCAGGAGGGCGGCTTCCCTCAGCTGGCCACCAAGATCCTGGAGCAGCTGTGCCACAACGCGGTGGTGGAGAACCGCTTTGCCGACGCGGCCTACTATTACTACCAGCTGGCCATGGAGGCGCTGCGCGGCATCAACAGCTCGCCCGCAACCATGAGCGCCGCGGTAGGTTGGTGTGTGCCTGCGGGGCGATGGTGATGAATTGGTTAACGCCAGTTTAATGTTCATCACTTGGCCAATCAGGATGGCTGTCCATGGATAGTCAGAGAGCGTGTTTTTGCGGGTTGGTGCAGTCCTTATGCGTGCTGAGTTTTGGATGCCTTTCTGCAGGCTAGCAAAGGTGAGTTGTGCGGGTGATGGAGCGGATCCTGCATGCGCATGCGCATGCTGCCCAGCTCTCTGATATTCGAATATCCATATCTCCATGTGATCAAATGTGAATCGGAACGCAACATCACCTCTCAAGTGTGTGCTGCGTGCGTGTGCATGTGCGCAGGACCGCAAGCTGCTCGAGCGCTTCACCGACATGTACGACCGTTGCGAGGTCTACTACGCATACGACCTGGTGTACAAGAGCGTGCACTCGCCCTTTCGCACCACACACCCCACCACGCTCTTCAACGCAGCGCGCTTCCTGCTCATGCGCACGCTCGCGCGCGACACCGGACCGCCGCTGGGCGTCAGCCTCGCAAACACGGTGAGAACACGGTTGCCAGGATGGCGCAGAGCCACCCTCGTGGTTGCGTTGTAGTCTCAGAGATTATAGGCTCTTGCCTGGCATGCTGGCCTGGTCTGTTGCTGTCACTTGCTGCATGTTTGGATGAGAAAAGAGGTGAGTCGGCTGTGGCTGTGGCGGTCTTTGTATTCTTTAAGGTCGCGCCCTATTCGTCACGCACACCATAGATTAGCCAGTACGATAAATCATGCCAGGCAAAGCATCACGCTGACGTGTAATGATACGCTCGTGGCATGTTTGAACGGCGTGTGTGGATGTGCGCCTGTGTTCAGGTGTACGTGCTGGCGAAGCAGGCCATGGCCATGGGTGCGTACAAGCTGGCGCGCTTTGCGTACAACAAGCTGCAGACGCTGGTGCTGCCGTCCGGGTGGCAGTCCGAGGTGGACATGGCCAGCGTGGCCATCCGCTGCAAGCCCTTCAGCGACAAGGAGGACCTGCTGCCAGTGTGCTGGCGCTGCAACACCACCAACCCGCTGCTCAACACACAGGTCAGTGCGGTCCACCCTGCCCTGCCCTGCCCTTGGGCCCCCCCCCCCCTGTTGGCTGGTTCTGCTGCCGCCCTCCCTCCCCCCGGCTCTTAAATCAAACTGCAGTACATCGTTTGTAAGGCTGCTGCTGCTGCTGAATGCGGGGATCTGCGCCCAAACCTCTTTGGCTCTTTGCGATGCTGCAATCGTGCAGGGCGACTACTGCATCAACTGCGGCGCGCCGTTTGTGCGGTCGTTTGTGACGTTTGAGCACCTGCCGCTGGTGGAGTTTGAGCTGGAGCCCGGCATTGCTGACGCAGATGTAAGTGCGGTGGGGTGATGTGTGGACGCCGTGGTGGGGCGGGTGAGGGCTTTGCGGCTGTTAGCTGCTGCTGTGCCTCAGTTGTAGCTGTTGAGGCGTTGAAACATCCACAACCCCACATCCTAGGTGTGCTACCGTCCTGTGCACCTAACGAGTTAGCACACCGTTAGCACCGTATGCCAGCCACACATGTCATGTTTGGCTGCTTCATGCTCACAAGTGATTGTGGCTTCCTGGCCGTGCACCTTGACCATGTGTGTGTGTTCATGCTCCTGCAGGCTCAGCGGCTGCTGGGTGAGGATGCGGGGCTGGTGGACGCGCGGCGGGCGGAGGACAAGGCGCGCGCCGGCAAGCGCCAGGAGCAGGGCTCCAACGTGCTGCGCCTGGACCAGGTGAGAGGCGGGGGGGGGAGCGGCCCAGCGCACACAGACATCAGGGCGGGAGGGAAGAGACGCAGCACATACAGGGAGAGTGATAATAGATGGAGGGGGGAGATGAATGTACGGAAAAGCGTGCGGCTGCCATGTGTCCCCGCAGGCCCACACCCTGTCTTTGCTCCTGCCTATGCGCCATTGCTGGGCATGAGCTGAATGATCGTGCTGCACGCTCTAGCGTGACTTCTAGCACCTGAATGCGTTGTTGAGATACCCGAGGCATCAAGGAAGTACCGCCTGGCGCCGGTGCTCAGGGTGCGCTTAACGCCTGGCTTGCCTGCTGTGTGAGCTCCGTCCCCTCATTTGTCATTGCAATGCTTTGTGCACTGTGCAGGATGAGATCAACCGGATGGACGACGCATTCAGCGCTCAGATGATGGTGCCCAACATGCCCATCCGGGTGGACCGCGCCACCATGCGGCGGCTCAAGACGTCCGAGGTGAGGCCAGCGAGGATGCACATGCATATGATGCGTTGGCAATCAACATGATGGTCGATGAATGTATGATAGAGATAAGGGGTGGGGAGTGCTGGTCAAAGGGGGAGAGGAGACTGCATATACAGAATTGTGTGGTGGAGCGTCATGCATGCCTTTGCCAAACGGTGCCACAGCTGCACGTCGTAGCTTTGCGCTTGGCCCCTCCCTGTGTGCACCTTCCCCCAGCTCTGACCCCGGCCTCCTTCACCTCAGGCATTGATGCGGTGTTATTCGCTGCTGCATGCTTGCGCACCAGGTCATCATTGCACAAGGGATAAGCATCCTCATCTGCTGCCGTTGCTGCTGCTGGTGCTGCTGTTTGGCAGGTGATTGCGCGGCCGTGGCCCAACGCCAACATCCCCTGCCAGTACTTCCGCGTCATGGACAGCGAGGTGCCGCTGTGCGTAGGGCCCTGCGGGCACTTCTTTGAGCAGGACGAGTACGAGATGGTGAGCGGCAGAGGAAAAGGATGCGGCAGCGGAAACAGAGGGGAAAGTGGGCAACAGAGGAAGGCAATAACGCGCCCTGCTTGTTGCGTTGCTTTGCGTCTATTTGTGCGTCGTTGGCTTCTGGCTATGCATCTCTGCTCGCTCCTCACGCACTTTTGTTCCTGCCAGTTCGTCGCAAGTCATGCATGCAATGCATGCCTCTCCCAAACATACCATCCTCCACAGCACACACGCACCCACATCTCGCCTTGCTTCTTGCCTTGTATCTCGTCCTCCTCAGGCGGCGCTGGAGCTGGGCCACGCGCCTCTGAGCCGCGAGAAGCTCAAGGCGGAGGGCATGGCGGGGCTGGGCGCGGCGGACGGCGACGACGCGGCGCCGCCCGGCAGGTGCGTGTATGGTGGATGCGTATGGAGGCCCTGCAGTGCAGGATGGTGCTCGCTGCTTGCAGCTTGCCTGCAGGTTGCGTGCGCTGCACCTGAGCGTCACTTGTGGGCGCTACATGCAACAGGCTTTCAGGCACACGTACTGGGAAGCTCCTCCTGACGTACGGTACCCGAATGCATGGGTTCCAAGTCTCAAAGCTTGCTGCTCTCTGACAAGGCACAACGACGACCTGATGTTGCCATCCAAATCATCCATTAAACGTGCTGCTGAACGCAGCAGTGCACCCACCACAATCCGCACTGTGACTCCTGTATCACGCAGTCAATCGTGATCACCAGTTTGCGTGCCCCTTACTGTTGCCCATCATGCGTGCGCCATGTCATCACGCGACTGCAGGATCAGCCAGGGCGGCGGCACCGGCTTCATGAGGGCCAGCAGCAACGTGGGCGGGTTCGGCGGCTCCGGCGGCGGCGCAGCGCGCTCTGGGGGACCCAAGGCGCCCTTCAGCACCGCACCCTTCAACATCCGCACGTGACAGCAGCGCCAGCCACCATGCACCGACCGCATTGTCAGCGAGTCAGCGCGCGCCCAGTTCGGCGTTACGCAGGCATGAGTTGGATTGCCATATGCTTGCAATCCTGCTCTGCTTGCGTATTGCGGCGCACGGCTTCCCTCGCCTGCGGCCTTCGTATGTTTCAGAATGGATCGCGAACGCGTTGATTTGGTTGATAAAGGGGCCGCTCACGCACGGGCGGTGCATCCATACATTACAAATTCATCCAGCACACACCTGCACCTGACGTGACCGTGCACTCAGCACATGGCTACATATTTGCGTGTGCGTATGCCTGAGTTTGTGCCAATTGGGGGGGTTGCGCCCGATCTGTGTAACACTGAGGTGATATGGTGTACTTTTCTATTGGCCTCGCCCGCGCACACCGCCTTCTGCCGCAATCTTCCCTTTGCCCCTTACCATACTGCTGGTGGCGCTTCTAACCTACAAGCCATGCCTCTTGGACCGCCTTTGTCGCATACTCGTAAGACAGGCACTCACGCCACGACATGTAACTTGGGTTAACATGGCTGCTGTACGGCTGCGCAACGGGCCTGGATTCGTGCAGGTGCAGCAAGCGTGGATGGTGGCAGTGCCTGATACCCAGCAGCCATTTCGTCCATGAACGTCGTGCTGAGTTGGCCATTATCATTCACAATTCAATTCCACTCATGCAGATGGATGTGATGTGCTTACTGTGGCAGGGGCAACCAAGTTCACATCAAGCAGCTGGGCCAGTGCTTGTGACGCATTCACGGCTCGTTGTACCGGTGCATAGCATCGTACATACCTGCGCCATACAGAAACAAACTACACAAACTCCTTTTGTGTGCGTGCACGCCAAACATGGACAGCGATGATGGTGAGCAAAACGCCACCAAACATTTGTGCGTTCAAGAAAGAAAGCGTGCACATGTGCTGACAAGGGACGCTTTTGCACTTCTGCCGGTGGTGAGCAGATGCACCGCCGCCGCTGTCAAGCCTTTCAGAGCAGGTCGAAGCATTGACGCTGGCCAAAACCGGAGTCCCCGAGGCCTCAGGGGCTGAAGACAGCCTTCCGGTTGCCAGCACCGTGGTCGCGTCTAGCAAAGCACCTGGTGAGAGGTCTGCTGTGCACAGTTGCGAGCCTCGTTGCCATCAATGCATCTGTCGCTGTTGACCGACCACGACAGCGTTTCTGTGTGCAGGTTCACATCAGCAACCGACAGCACCGCCAAAACTGAAAAAGGGCTTCTTCGACAGCGCTCCAAAATGCAAACAGAAGGCCGCAGCTGCTTCTACCAGCACACAAGTACGTGCTGAGGCGTGCCTGTTCATGCTTGTCCGCACATGACCCACATGGTGGCCACTGCTTTGCAACCTTTGCTCTTTGCTCTTTGCTTGCAACTTGCAACCACGCACCAGGGTGATACCATGCCATTCCTCAAAGCAAGCAAGGGGATACGAAGCGGCCCGCAAGTGCCGGAGTTCTTCAAACTCGAGCCTGACGAGCAGGCAAAGAAATATAACCAAATGAAGCAGGAGCTTGTGGACAAGCTTGCACCAACACCAGACATGATGACCAAGGTGGCAAGTGACCCAACCCTGCTGGCAGGTGCGCACGTGAGCAGCGCAGCAACGTGGTTTCGGCGCCGGTCAGCTCTGGAGCCATGCGAGTTGTGCCTAAAGCTTCTGACTCAGCTTTTCGCTGTGACTGCCTTACAGAGCATACTCACAAGCAGCAGTGCATACTCCTGATCTGCACGTGTGTGTGCTTTTGAACTGCAGGCTTTGAGGACCCGGAGGTTATGGCAGCCGTGAGTGATGTCAGCAGCAACCCGCAGAACATAACCAAGTACAAGAATAACGCCAAGGTGTGTATCAAGGGGCTAAGGTGGCTGGGGGAGCATTCTGTTGATGTCACCACACAGCGTTTTGCGCTGCACATCACCACAGATTACAGATTGGATCGACATTGAAGCATTTAGCATTCGCGTAGGTGCATGCAGATTGCAGGGCAAGGTGACCTGCTGTTCCTCAAATGTTTGCATGCTTGTGTGGCCTTCATTTCGCTATAATTCTTTGCAGGTGGCTCAATTTTATGCGAACTTCGGGAAGCTCATGGGCGAGCGGCTGGAGGGGCTGGCGGGCCAGCAGCAGCAGCAGGCAGGGGCCTCCAGCACTGTCCAGGGCAGCGGGCCATCGGCGATAGGCACAGCACTCGGCGCTCCCAGTAGTAGCAGCAGTAGCAGGCCGAAGGTGGAAATGCTGCCATAGGCTGGGCGCGCCCTCGCAACATCGCTCTCGTGAACTAGGAGTGGTAGCCTCGGCCGAAACCATTGTGCCTAAGGCATGCGCATACTGCAACTTGGTGATTCTTGCTTGCGGCCACAGCCCTTGCGCGACATTTGAGCAACCCAAACGATAATCGCTCGCTGCTGCCAGTGCCCGCCAACTGCGACAGCCCCCACGGCCCCCATGTCTTATCGCGTTACGTGATGGTGTGTTCCTCCTGCAGACTGGCAGCTGGACTGGCACCTCAACTTGTATTCATTTGTTTCATTACGGTAACGAGTTACAACCAGTATGCTTGCCAATCACGTCAAAGTGCACACAAAAAACCAATTTATGGCAGGACCTCGCGATGGCGTGCCTGCCATGAGCCATGTAGCCTCACTCGCTCCACTGTAGACGGTCAGAAATGCGCAGCATCGTGCAGGGGTATGCATGCCCATCATCCGGGGCTGAGTCAAGAGTAGCGGAGCGATCACTCTGGCGATCACTTGTATCTGGGTTATTGCAATGCAAAATTGGGGTGCGGCATTATCCTGCCGCCCTAAAGGTGGAATGGCACGGCCCGCGTGTATCAGCTATCAGCTCTCTATGGCACGGCACACACCCGGCCGCTGCATTGCCCACCGCACGCCTAGGCCACTCCAAGCAATGAAACTGCCGCCTAAACCAGCAATTGCAGCAAATTGCGTGCACTGGTTCGCGCAACCGCCTGCCCCCAGCCGGTCCACCAACGCCTGCCTGTAGCTGAGAGGCCTACGCCCGGTCCCTCCGCCCTAATGCCATCGTGCACGCAACAGGCAGCCAGGCGCTACGCCACCAGCAACGCCTCCGCTCATGCCCCCCGACCGGGCGCGGACCAGTCATGCTGCTCAGTTGACGTCGCTCCACCCACTGACGGCAGTGCCAGTCGTACGCCCATATGCGCAAGCAGACAGCTGCGTCACTGGGCCTCCACAGCCTCTGGCGCCGTTTGCACTTGCTCATCATCGCCGTTGGCGGCCTGCTGGCTGGTGCGTGCCTTGACTTCCACTAGGTGGTCCCAGCCCTGGCGCCTCACGTTGCGGTGCGCCCAGAGCTCCAAGAACTGACCCTTGCCTGCAGCAGCACCACCACCACCACCACCACAGCAGAAGGAAGTTGCTGATTAGGTGTTACGAGGAGGCATGCAGGACGAGCCGGGCGAGCCACGCAGGCGGTGTGCGCACGAATGCACAGGACAGCACAGACACACGGTAGGGAATTGAATTACGTCATTGTTCATGCAAGAAGCGGCTGTGTTGCCTGGTACATGAGGTACAGGGCGAATCCTGGTACAAGACACACACACGTGGGACACACATTGGCAGCATGATGGGCAGGGCCATGCGCCTGTCGTTTGCCATGCAAGGTGCGATGTTGGTCGCACTCCGCTCGGGGACAGCGCCCGGCGCACTCACCTGTCGGGAGCATGGTCTCGATCGTGTTGTACACCTCAGGCGGTACAGTCCACTCACGCCCTGTGGACAGGCAGCAGCCACCAGACCACGCACACACATTGTGGCGGGGAGCGACGCAGCAGCCCGTAAGCGCTACAACAACCTGTGAACAGCGTGTCTCAATTTCCCGTCCCAGGCCAATAGACTACAAGGTGTGTGGAGGGCCAGTATGTTGAACCCAGTGTTGACCAAGCGCCAAGCGAGCGCACCCCCCCCTGAGGTGGGCGGACAGCGCATGGGCTTACCGTCGGCCTGCTGCACGCAGTCGAACACCACGTCAGGGCTGCGCTGGTGCCGCATCTCAATGTCCCTGCCCTCGCCTGCGCATGCAAACACATCCGTCCACATGCTCACATGTAGGCGGGACAGCCATGCGGGGGGTCAGCCAGGCAGAGCAGGAGCAGAGCACACACATCGGCTCGGGAGTTGAGAGAGCCATGGTGGTCCAGTGGCCATTGGTGGCCCAAGCAGGACGGTGCAGGCAGGGCATGCAAGAGCACATCCTGTAAGTGCAAGTGCATATGTGCTAGAGGGAGCCCTCTGCATAGTCATACATCCATCCATGCATGGAGCACAGTGTGCAGGCTGTGTATTATCCGTATGGCGCTGCACCGCCTGGGAGCAATACGTGCACTGCCCTCAACGCATCAGCAAAGGTGCGCTGCCTTAGGTGACACCCACGGCCTGCTAAGGACGCGATGCGCTGCTGCACCACTCACTGCCCCCCGGGGGCAACATCAGGGTGTGGACAGCACCAGCAAGGCGTGCTAGGGTTAGGGTTAGGGTCAGGGTGTGTGTGTGTGGTATCAACAGGTAGGTGCTCCCGTGGGGGCCATGCAGTGTGACTGCAGTGGTGGGTGTGTTTAGAGTTAATTGGTTCCCGTGGGGCCATGCATGTGTATGCGTGCGTGGCGTCCGCTCACCGTCCTTCCTGAAGATGAGCAGCGTGCAGTGGCTGCGGCTGCAGTACGGCGCGCCGCCGCGCGCGATCTGGTTGGCGGGCGTCATGAACACCCACGTCAGGTTCTCCACGTACACGTAGCCCCAGGCGTACATGGCGCGCGTGACGGGGTGGATCTGCGTCTTGGCGGCCCACACGAAGATGAAGCCCTGGGGGCACAGCTTGGGCATGGGCAGCGACGTCATCCTGCAAGCGGGGCACGCACAGGAGTACAGGACAATACGCGTGTACGGTTTGCGGCGAACGCAGCATTACCGGTAAGCGCAGCGTTGAGTGAAGTACAAACACAGACTGACATGGGGCACGTGTCTCAGGGCAGGAAGAGGACTGGGTCTTGCACATCAGCTTGCCAGCATGTGCATGCAGATGAGACCAGCACCAGTGCGCTGGCTGCTATGCCGGGCTGGTTATGGCCATGTCAGCACCTAGCACCGTCAATACTGCCGGGGGCTGTGGTGGCAGCCTGGCAGCGTAGCACAGCCTCAGCGGCACTGCCTGACCAGCACACTCACACTCAATGCGGCTGACCTACAACGGCCAGTGGCCTACAGCACCTGCCCTTATGATTGTTTCACATCGACCTTGATATTAAACGGTACCTCGGCGGCGGCACTTGAGGCCTTCTGTATTCCCCTGGCAGAGTTCCTCCCATTGTGGTGCCCCTGCCCTGCCTGGGTCACCTGATCCACCAGGATCCCTAGCACGCCTGATAGGTCAACTCAAAGGCACCTGCCCCCGCCCGCCTCACCTCTGAGTGATTGCTGCTGAGGCCTCATGCTCGGCGCCCACCTCCCAGCCGCTATTGATCAGCACCGCCTGCAGTGGCAACACGTGTCTATTCGTGTTGACAATCGCACGCGTACGAACGAGGTGTGTGCTGTGCATTGCTGGTGCACACCGACACCGCATTCACCCATCAGATTGCATGGACCAACACCCACAGAGGTGTTGGAACGGCGCTGCCTGGAGAATGCATGAGCCCTCCGTCACGCTCATGAACCAGCACAACCGATTACATGCACATCCAAATGCAGCCTCCGCAGCTGGAGCCCTGGTTGTGTGCCTGGTGCTGTGCTGCGCTTCTGCCATGGTCCCCGGCAGACTGCGCCCGTCGTGCCCCTGCTGCTTCATCACCCGCGCTGATGGGCTCGCCACGAAAGGATTGACTTGCACACACGCTGCATACGGTACTACCACCACCTGACGCGTGGACAGCTGCACCCAGCCGCGTGAGCCCATCCGCCCAATCCACCCACCTGGTACGACTTGCCCAGGTCTGTGTAGGGGAACGCAGGGATGTCACCGCACTCAAACAGAACGCTCTCCTCAGCACCCTGCGCAAATGGGCAGATAATCAGATATATCATATATATCATATATGGCGTCAGTCGTCTAGCAGTCGCGCCGTACACCAACAGCCATGCTGCTGCAGGCAGTGCTGGACGAGAGACGCCCGCCCGCCGCTGCAGTCTTACTCCTTTTCCCCATCACATGCTCGCCTGGAGGATCGATTGATGGTGCATGCGCCTGGTTGGCGCTCAAGCCGCCTACTCATAGCAGGCCCACATCCCACATTCACACCTGGTCGTCACGAGCATAGCTGGCCCCAGGGGCGGCATCGGAGAAACTAGATGATGGGCAGCGCTTGCGTGACTCCGCTGACCGGCTTCTCGCACACCTGCCCCATCACCGGAGCACACCACGGTGATGCACTTGAGTGTGTGTGCCAGCTCTGCTCACCTGGCCGCCTTTGGCTCCCGGCTGGCTGACGGGCTCCTGGGGGGCGGGCTCGTAGGGCGCCACGGTGCGGCCCCAAGACAGTGGCAGCGGGAACGGCAAGCGGACCTGCAGCACCGGCAGCGGCGGCAGCCACAGCGAATGGAGAGGCGGGCGTTATGAACAGACCATGCTCATGGCAAGCCAGCTGCATGCAGGGAGAGTGCGGTGCCGCCAACCTGCCGCTCACCTGCAGTGGCAGAGTGATAGCATGCCTATCCACAGTTCCTGCCAATCGCGCATGCCAGGGGGCAGTCGTGTGAGCACAGGGCAGCACAGGGCTGTTCCTATCTCCCCGCCTTACCTGGATGAGCACGTCGGTGGGTGCTGCCGCCCTGACCTTGCGCCTGATGAGCGCGTTGGTGTCCTTGTTGTACTGCGTGACCACTTGGTGGCGCACGTGGCGCGCCTGGCCGTCGCCTGCACCAGCCAGTGCGCAGGGACGATACAAGTGTAAAAGTGTTCAATGGTGGAGGAGGAGGTGTGAGGCGCTGTGGCTGACATCGGCTACGGCATGCAGAAGTCCTCATACGTCACCACTCTGGGTGGTGCCACACCCCACAGCGGTTACGCACAGCATGGCCCACGCTTTGTGCTACAACAGCTGGACACCTTGATCGTGCGTATACACGATGTGGGCATGGAGGGAGAGGGTGCTACTCCATGAGTGCACGTCGTGTGATGCCACTGACCTGTGGCTCGTACCCGCGGCTCACGCGCCGCCTTGGGCAAGCGTGCGCCAGCAGGGGCCCCGCCCTGGCGCCTGCGCCCGCCAGCGCCGGGGCGTGCCTCGGCAAAGTCGTCGTCCGACCAGAACCCAGCCAGGTACCGCATCTCCTCCTGCTCGGCTTCTGAGTCGGAGAGGTAGTATTCATCGTCGTTGGGGCCTCCATCCTTGCCATCGCCATCGTCCCCGCCCTGCAACACGTCGTTGTTCGCCATTGCGCTGCGGACGTTGAACATGGAGGTGCGCTTGAAAACCTCAAGCAGGGCTGCCTCGTCAAGCCCCCCATCCTCCTCATGGGACCTGCCAGTGGGTTCAGCGCCTGCTGTGTTGTTTGCAGCGGGGCTTTCTTTGCTGGGCTCCCCTTCTTGCCCCTGCTGCTGCTTGGCGGGGTCCGCGTCCGGGTCAGCGCTGCTGCTGGGGCCTTGCTGGGGTTCCCGCGGCTGCTCCTTCGTGGTCTTCTTGGTCGCGGCGTGAGCTTGAATCCGCTCCAGCTCTTCAAACTTTCGCATAATCATTTCTGGGGTCTCTTCGTCCTCGACATACCCTACATAGTGCACCGCACTGGGCACCAGGTTCTTGGTAGACACGCAGCGACGTTTAGGCCGGTTGTCCATAGTTGCTGTACCGCTGTGAGAATGCGGACCAAGGGGTGGAGTGCGGCCTCAGCAACCAGGTGCACTCTCCTAAGCTGACACTTTGTGTTCAAATTGCCCTCAAGACAAATCGAGAAGCCTGCCTCACGAAGTTGTAGTGAGATGTGTGGTTGTGGTTCTGGCTACACGGGAGCGGCCGTTGCGAGGTGCTGCCCAGGCAAGGTACGCAACCGAAGACAAATTCAAGTAACGAACAAGAGCGGGAGAAGCATGCGAGTGTTTAAGGGAGGGCGGGCAGGCGAGGCTGCTTATAGGTCAGCAAGTTTGGCAGGGATTGTACAAAGAAGGAACTTCAATCCCCAACTGGGTTCGCTTGGGACCTGCAAGCAGGCTCATCGTATCATCGCCTGTCCTGGCATGATTGCCAGGGCAAAGCAGGATGGCGTTGAACCCTCTACATAGGCAGCTTGTCCTTGCATGCATGTCTGACAAAATGACGATGTGTTAACCCTGCACCTAAATACTCCGTGGTGAGCACAGCGCTTCCTGACCTTGTGCAAACGCAGCAGGTGCAAGTAGAGCGAAATGGAAGCGACCACGGCCTCGGTTCCTGCCTCTGAGGGCACAGTTGAAGTGATTAAGTCCCCCAATGACAGGAAGTCCTACCGCTTCATGGTGCTTGAGAACGGGCTGAAGGTGCTGCTTATACATGACCCGGAGATGGCGCCTGCCGCCGCGAGCGCTGACGGGGAGGTGCGTATCGCCTCAGGCCACGTAGCCGCATGCTTTGTACTCACAACTGCTTCATAACGTGAATAGTTGCCTCCAAAGAAGCTGAATAGCTTGACGCAGCAGTGTGCCCACCTTGGCATGCGTGCGCTAAGCGATGCGGCGTCAGCAGCGAGCACGCAGCACTGTCCGTTCATAGATCACCATCACAATCTTCTTACAGCACAAGCAAACTGCGTATAAGGGAAGGAGGAACCTCCTCGCCCTTTCGTCTGCCCTGTTGGCAGCTCTTCTGCACCCTGCCACTGCTCAGGCAATTGGCGGCAAGCATAGCATGAACTCTGCCTTCACTCTGCCCCAACTTCATCCGTTCAGGATAAAGCCGCAAAAGGCGAGCCAAACGGTGCTGCTTCTCACCGTAAGCCCACGGACGGCTCAGGCGATGAGTCCAGCGGCGATATGGAACCTGACAGTGACGACAGCCA
>BDDA01000016.1:32985-43253 GCA_001662385.1 Chlamydomonas asymmetrica | reverse complement strand
AATGGGCCCCCCCCCCCCCCCGTCCCCCCCTGGAGCATTCGCCCACATTGCCAGCTGCTGCCGCACATGCGTCACTCACCCCAGCATACATGCCCTTGCCTGCATGCAGATGCGGGCCTCAACGCGGGCCCCGGCGCGGGCCTGGCGGTGGTGGGTGTGCTGTTCCAGTACCTGGCGCTGCTGCGCTCTTCGCCGCCCGCGGAGTGGGTGTGGCGGGAGATGGCGGCCATCGCTGACATGAAGTTCAGGTGGGTCCAGGGTGGGTCAGTCAGCGCATCGCTGGGAAAAGGAAACGGACTAATGCTCCCTGCACACTGCAATACACAATCCAGCTGTCAGCTTCCATGCACAGGCTCCGGTGCATGTATGGATGCTTGCTGCGTGCTTGTGTGTCCCTGGAGGCTGAGAAAGCAGCGCCAACGCCAATGTACTGCAGGTGCAGGGTGCTGTTGGGGAATTTCCCTGTTGTACTGCTTGCTGTCCTTCACACGGTACTGCATGTACTGCGTCTGGTGGCTGTACTGCAGGTTCCTTGAGGAGGGCGACCCCATGAACACAGTCTCCCACCTGGCCGGCGCTCTGCAGGTTGTGCAGCCCCAGCACGTGCTGTGCTACGAGTACCATCACGAGCAGTGGCGCCCTGAGCGCATCACGGAGCTGCTAGCGGCGATGGACCCGGGCGCTGAGCAGCCAGGTTTCCGTGTTGACGTCCTCACTAAGGCATATGCTGAGGTGCGGGCAGCTGTGAAGCACTCCTGCTCAGTGTGCCCCGGACCCCTGGTTGCAGCGAGGTCTTGGCTGCAGCAACGGCCCCTTCTGTTTGGTTCCCAGTTCTTGCAGCTGGGAGGTTTGTATTGCATGCATGTTGCGATATGCACCGGTGGCTGACAGCCTGACCCTGAGGTGGCAAGATTCTGCAGAGCGAGGGAGTGCCAGCCCATGTTTGATGTCTGCAGGTGTGCGCTGCACTGACGAAGGTGGGTGAGGCGGGCGGCGTTGCGGCTGTGGAGGATACAGAGCCGTGGTTTGGCTTCACCGGCTTGAGCATGGAGGTGAGGCGCCACGCAAGCCATACAGGCCTGATGGGAAGGCAGGACGGCCTCACACACGTACTGCCTTGCTGATGCGAAATCCTAAGCTAGGCGTGTGAATGCGGTACTGGCCGGGGCGGGTTGAGGCGGCCTTTGCACCATGGCAGGTTGAGCAGGATCTGCGGCGGCGATGGCGTGCATGCAGCCGTGCAGGCGGCTCCCACCCGTATGTCGCTAGGCTCGGACGGACCAGTGTGTGCAACATGCGACCAACCAGCCTAGCACTTGCTGTTGTGCAGAAACAGAGTGCACACCTTCTAAACTGCAGCCAGATCGAGCTCTTCTTGACGACAGGGCTGGCAGAACCCTAAGAAACAATCCAATTTCCGGCCCCTGCCTGTACGGCCCCCTCCCCTGGTTGCACCATGCCTCACATTGCATTGTCTCGCCTGCGCAGCTGCCGCAATCGCTGCTGTCCGAGTGGTCGTCAGGAACGCACCCCCCGGAGCTGCACCTGCCTCCACCCAACCCCTACCTACCCACAGACTTCAGCATACGCCCCGCCCCCTCACCGCCCCCGCCAACACCAGCGATGCCGCCGGGCGTGACCTCGCTGCTGGCCACGCCGGTAGTGCTGCTGGGTGACAAGCCGGGTGAGGCGCTGCTGTTGATTTGCCTCCCCAAGTCAATGGCAGATGTCTGATAATGCTTGTCTCCCCCAGTTGCTACAAGTGATATCGTACTATCAGTCCCAGCGAGTGGGGATCTTCGGCCTCGGCTAGAAAGCCACAGGCATAAATCATGATGCATGTATGGAGAAGGTAAGAAGGGCGGGCAAGCGGGGAGCAGAGAGCAGTGCCCCTAACAACCCTACGCCTAAACAAAAAGGGCTGAATCTACCTGTGTGCCGGGCGCTTGCTTGCACGCAGGCTTGCGGCTGTGGCACAAGCAGGACACGACCTTCCTCACGCCACGCAGCGTGCTGCTGCTGCGCCTGTGGTCGCCGGCGTGCCACGCCACCCCGCGCTCCGCGGCGCTGTGCCACCTGAGCCTGAAGCTGTGTGAGGACTGGCTGGCGGAGGACGCCTACCTTGCGGACGTGGCGGGCCTGCACTACCACCTCAGCCCCGAGGGCATGGCGGGTGAGCGCCCGGCGCTGAGAGCAGTACTGGCTGTGGTCGATACCACATATATGATGCTTGTATGGGGCGCATAACGAACCACGCTCTTTGCCTCGTATTCGTGCCCTGCGCTTTGTTCGGATCATCGCCTGTCAAACGCGAGCTACCAGGCAGGATAGGCTAAGAAGTCATTCTTCGAGGTGCTGTGTGCGGGTTGTACACTGCTATGGCTGCATGCGGAATCGTGCGCAGGCATTGAAGTGAGTGTGGAGGGCTTCAGCGACAAGCTGGCCCTGCTGGCACAGCGCGTGGTGAGCGCACTGACGGTGCTGGCGGCATCAGACAGCGACGGAGCAGCGGCGGCAGCAGCAGCAGGCTCTGACGCACAGCAGCAGGCGGAGGAGGCGGCTGGGCCGGGACCAGGGTCGGCGGCAGCGGGGACGACTTCCCGCCGCCACTCGCCGCTGGCCAACTGGTCGGGCGTGAAGGAGGCACTCGTGCGCAAGTACCGCAACCTCAACACCCAGGTTGGTTGCTGCCCCAAAACCGCCATGTCATTTTGTCATGTTGTGTTACATCAAGAACGTGTCGGCCTACAAGTTTATGGCTGTTGTAGTGTCATCCAGAGTGTCATCCAACAGCCATGCATAGGGCAGGCGCTTGGCAAGCCCGTACCTGCAAGCCAGATCGTAGCTTGCAGATCAACGTGTCTGAAAAGTTGGTGCTCAGTCCTGCACCACACTGACAGCTATGCACCCATGCCTGAGGACTAGCAAGGGACGCAACACACGGATAGGACCGCCCCCGGCGCTTGCCTCAAGCCTTGAATGCACCAAAAGAGTGCGTGCAGTACTTTGAAGAGACCGCGAACGCCGCGCTCCTCACACCATCACCCCGCCCTTCCTGGTTGCTTGCGCACGCACGCGCTCCTGCCTGCAGGTCAGCAAGCACGCCACCTACACGCGCCTCTTCCTGCTGTGCGCCCACTCCTACCACGCCGACGCGCTGCTGCCGGAGATGGAGGCGCTGCAGCCGGGCGACGTCGCGCCCTGGGCGCGCAGCATGCTAGCGGCCTGCCACATGGAGACGCTCGCGTTCGGCAACGTGACTGCTGAGGAGGCCACACAGCTGGCGGACACGCTGGTGAGGCGCTGTACTCACTCAGCTGTAGTTAGCGGGATGATCCATGCTGCAGCATAGCGTTCCGTTAGCGATTTGTTGCACATCCGTGCAATGCTCCCACTGCTGCCACTGCCCTGCTGTCGGTGTCCATCTCTGGGTAGTGTGAGCATTTTGGCTAAAAGCTGATTACAGTAAGGACTCAATGAATCAAGCATGCTGCCTCTGGTCACATTTGCAGTGTGTCCCATGGTGACATACAATAAGTCATAGGTCGATAACGCACACCCCATGCAAATGTTCGTGCTGAAGAGTAAGAACCAGGTACGGAACTGTCTAGGATGGTTCACAGCGGTGGTTGGCGCAATGGTGTGTTTGCTCTGGAGGTGTGTAGTCATGCAGTTCCAACCTGCGTTGCGGACTTGCTGTGCAGGTGCGCACGTTGGGGCCAGGCTGCAGCCTGCCAGCGGACGAGCGGCGGCGTGACAGCTGCGCGCAGCTGCCCCTCGCCACCGCAACACGAGTGGTGCTGAAGGCGAAGAATGCGGACGAGGAGAACTGTGCGGTGAGGGGGCCGCGGTGTACTGCATGCACTACACACGTCAGCACTCGTGGACTGCCACTGCACGCACAGGGCTGCGGCATGATGCATGATACCCATGATTGATTGATCCTTCGCCAGCTGGGTATGGCATAGCTGTAGCCACAGCGGATGTTATAGGCAGTGGGTGGTTGCGGGGATGTACGCCATGATGCATTAGGCATAATGGCATGGTGTCTGACGTTGTGCTGTACACCTGTGCGTACTATGTGCACTGTGTGGTGTGCAGCTTGAGAACTACTACCAGCTGGGGCCTGCGACCACTGCAGCCGACAGAGCCGTGCTGGACCTTCTGGAGCAGGTGAGACGAGCCCAATACACGCGTACGCGTACACAGCCCAGTGTGTACATGGCAGCTTGTGGTGTGCATGACGGAGTCATCCTGCGGTACTGCCTCGAGCTCACCGCCTGCATCCTCCGTATCGTATGTTTGGATCTGTCTCCTTGTGGTTAGCACGGCGTGGCAATCACCTTCGGATGATTCGTGCTTCCCGTCCAATATCCACACACTGGGTCTGCTGTAGCAATACCATCAGAATCTGCATCAGGATGCCGTAGCAATCGTGCGCAGCACAGTGAAGGAGGTGGGTAGCAGTAAAGGTCGCGTCATCCCAACCGCTACACCACTCATCTGTGCTGCATGTGCTGCATGTGTGCTGCCTGCGTGCGTGTGTCGCTCAGGTGCTTTACGAGCCGTGCTACGACACGCTGCGCACCAAGGAGCAGCTGGGCTACAGCGTGTACAGCGGCACGCGACTCACGCACGGAGTGCTGGGCTTCTGCGTGCACGTCATCAGGTGAGGCCAGCACCAGCACCCAGCAGGGTGGTGTACATCTGGACGGTGCCCGTAAATCCGTAGAACATGCGGCAGGACACCTCCATGCTTGCTATGTAGAGCTGCAGGCACAGTGGGTTTTTCGTGTTGACTTGCCTGTTGCGCGCAGCGCTGACTTGGCCTGATGTACGTGGTGTCGTGCCCGCGGCACTGCCTCACGTACGGCTGGTCAGCATGAGTTGCTCCGCTGCCTGCCTCACACCGGGTGGTTGGGCTTGAGGGAAGGCTTGATGGGGATGACTCCAGAACTCATCAATCGCTTGTGTTGCTCTTAGCGGTGCCTGCTGTGGCGTTGTGGTGTGTGTGTGCTTGCAGCTCGCTGTATGGGTGTGAGCACCTCGACGAGCGCGTGGAGGCGTTCCTCGCCGCCATGCACGGCCGCATTTTGGCTCTCACGCCTGAGGTAGGTGCTTGCAGACAGGTCATTAAGTGGCTCTTGAGGGGCAGAGCCGCGCAGTTGGGCTTCCGGGGGGGTAGGCCGAGGAGGTGTCAGCCACCGAGCATGAGTGGCGGGGGCTGGGGAGACGCAGTGGGCGCGCAGGGCAGAGCGATGAACGCCGGAGGGATGTTGCGCGATTAGGCAGAGCGAGTATGCTGGGAAAGTACTGGAATGCCAGGAAGGACACCCTGAAGGAAAGGCACAAACAGATGCCCTCAGCAGGTCCTCCTGTGGCATGTGACTTGCGGCCCGCTTGTTGCAAACCCCTCTGCCACCGCTCGTTGCCTGGTGCGTTAACAGGAGCTTGCCAAGAACGTGTCCGCGGTGGTGTCAGCCAAGATGCAGCGGGACCACAGCCTGTCCGAGGAGGCGCACCGCCACTGGGAGCAGATCTCCAGCCAGAGGTGAGGCGGGAGGGCAGGCCGTGTTTTGCTGTTGCCCTTGCGCTAGGAGCCACTGTAGTAGGGCGCCCGTATGTTCCAGCAGGATGTATTTGCACGGAGCGTGGGGTTGTAAGGCGGGGCAGTTGACCGACACAATGGATGGTGGCAAGGTAGGGGGTAGCTGTGGCATCCTGGCCCCTAAAACACACCTCGCCTGACAGCTTGAGTGTTGCTTGCTGCGACCTGTCGCAAACGCGCTTGCATGATGCGGCAGGAGGCGCGAATTGGCCTACCAACCCTGGCTGGATGTGCATACAACTCGTACGCTGAGCTGCGCTGCGCATGTGGTCGGGTGTGTTTTTCGCTTCCCGTGGGGCCGTGCAGCGTGCATACGCGTGAGGATAGAAACCGCACCTGACGATGGTGAGGTGTCTGGGCTGGTCTGGCGGCTGCCGCAAAACGAACGGTGGTGTGTGTGTGTGTGTGTGTCGCTGCCGCTGCAGGTATGACTTCATGGCACGGGAGGCGGAAGCCGCAGCCCTGACGCGCGTCACTCAGGAGCAGCTGCTCGCATGCTTCACCACCTACATCTTGGGGGGAGCTCCAGGGGGGACAGGGGCAGACAGCACAGCCCAGGGGACCGGGAAGGGCGGCAAGCCGCAGCAGAAACGGCAGACGTGGAAGAAGGGCGGGGCGGGCGCTACCGCCACGGACGGGGCTGCCGCTGACGGGGCGAGCAATGCTTCCAGCCGGCGGAAGGTGTCCATACAAGTGTTCTGCGCCTCTCGTATGCCGCAGCAGGCCTGCGAATCCACCACGGCGTCGGCAGCGCCCGGGGCAGCGGGAGCGGCCGGCGGCGACCAAGCGATGACGGATGCGGCCGATGCCACGCCTGCGGCCGCCTCGCCGGCCTCTCCGGCCGCTAAGAGGAGCAAGAGAGGCTCAGCGGGCAAGGCTGCCGCTGCCGCAACGGTCGCAACGGCGGCGGCGGTGGCGCCGAGCGCAGGAGCCGCAGGTGGCCGCGTGGGTGAGGCGTGCAAGACGGTGTGGGGGGAGGCCGAGGTGGAGGCGATGCGCAGCACGCTGGACGTAGTGCCTGGCGTAGTGCTGCCGCAGCCGCTGCCTCAGCAGGCGTGATGGCTGATGGGAGTCTTGCCGTGCAAATGCGCATGACCACTGTCAGCACATCCTGCTGCATTCGGCATGCTGCACGTGGCCATGTCTGGATAGCCCCCGGATCCGCTACCGCAACCTCCCATCGCATGCGAGGCTTCCGAGAGTTCCGGAGGGTGCGTTTGGTTGGCGTCATGTCAAACCTCAAACTCGGGACCAAAACCTGGCCTATCACCTCCACTCACTCTACACTGAAGTGACCGAAGGTATTGCTGTTGCAGCTGCTTTGATTTCGTGAACTGCGGATTATTGACGTCCAACGCACTTGTACCAACAGCGAGTTGTCGCCACTCACTGCCATGTGCACGTTGTTGTAAGCCTCATACTTCCAGTGCAGCGAGGGGAAATGCTGCTCCCCACTCAGCACGTGGCCATGAGCCCCTTGAGGCTGCAGGCCAGAGCCGGGCCAGCCAGGCGCGCGCCAAGCATGCTCGTCAAGCGAAATGGACGCAAGCAGCTGACCTGCAACGCCTGGTTTTCGGAAATGTCCAGCTTTGCCAAGTAAGGGAATGTAACAGCCCCAGCAGAACTAATGCTCTGTATAGTAGTGGCCTGTGCGTGTTTGCGCACACATTAGGGCCGAAGCCAGGCTGTGTTTGTTTGTTTGCAACACATCTATGTGGAGTGCATTTCGCTATGAGGAATGTACTGGGGCTGACGAACTGTGTATGCGTCTCTTCGCTCGTGTGTTGGTTGATTGTTGCAGTTTGATGAAGCCCGAAGTGGCCACTATGTTTACCGCAGTCATCGCCGTAGGCTCTGTATTCACCAATCTTTGGGGAGGCCTTCTGACAGAGCACAAAAAGGCAGACCTAGCCAAAGAGGTGAGCAGTAGTCGAAATTGGTTACATCGGCATGCGTCAGGTGTGCGTGTACGAAAGGGTTAACGACAGCACATCGTGCTGCTGCAAAACAGGTGGAGCGCGAGCGTGCTTTCTTGGCTGGCCAGGCAGAAGTGCGGTCCATTGTTGCACGCTACAGGTATATGCGTCCCTGTTGTGCTGTCCTCTGTTCGTTAGTGATGGCTCAGGCAAGGCTGACGTGGTCACGTGACTTGCCACCACCCGCAGAGGTCCGCTGCTAGAAGCTGCCGTGGACCTGGAGCAGCGCATGTACAATATCCTTACTTCAAGGGGTGAAATGGGATACCCTGGTCGTGTTTCTGAGGAGGAGGTTGTGTACACGTTATACACTTTCGCTCAGGTGCGTGTCGAGCAGGCCTCGTGCTACGCCTCAACTACACTGCAAAGCAAGTGTTCATCTTTTGAACCTGAGCATGGACAGCTGGAGTTTTTGAGTCTGAGTTGGAAACGACTCTCGCCTGGCGTGCAGGTTTTGGGGTTCCTGGAGGTTGTACGACGAGAGGGCCCACGCGAGCGGTCGTTCCTGCAGCCTGGTAACCCACAGGTAAGCCTTGGCTCAGAAGCTCAACCCCACGCTGCTGTTTGACCTGCCTGCTTTTGCACGATAGATGTGTTGATGGAACAGAGGCCGCATCAGGCTTGCACAGCACAGGTGTGTATGCCTACACCGGCTTGGGTAGCGCTCCTGACTGTGTGTCTGCGGTGCTGTTATTGCGGCGCTCTGTGAATGCCGTGTTACACCTGCACAGGGCACCGACACGCTTGCTACGCTGATGGAGGGGATTCGCTTCGTCATGTGCTCACGCGCCCACCAGCTGCAGGTGCGCGACCGGGTGCACATGGAGCATACATGGTACACGTACCGTATCGCCATATTGGGCAACGGGCATGCACACTGGGTTGGTAGCGCACAAGGGTGCGCATGTGGCCATCACATGCCTCTTGTGCGCCGTAGGTTTGGTTTGTACGAAGTTCGGCCTCGGGACTCGAGCCTCGCTGTGCATTCGTGAATGCGGGTGGACTGCCGTGCTTTTGCTGCATCGCTGTGTGGCACACAGAAATGGCATGACCAGCCGCTTCCGAGAGACCACCCAGGTGCAAGGGCACGCACGATGCCGCCGAGGGTGGCCAACGCGCCACGGCCGGAGGTGCGCAAGCGACTGCTGCAGCAGCAACAGCAGCAGGCGCCGCAAGCAGCACAGGTGGCAGCCACGCTTCCGCCGCTGCCCGCCTCTGCTTCCGCTGCTGCCTCGTCTTCACCTTCGCCCTCACGCATACTGTCGACCGCATCTCAGCCCTCGTCCTCCTCCCCACAGTCACTGGCAGTGACGGCAGTTGTCACCGCCGGCCCGCGCCGGCCGACTGACAACGCCGGCATGGCGGCGGCGGCAGCCGCCGTCGCGACGGCCACCGCGACGGCGACGGTCGCCGCCGCAGCGCCGCCGCTCCCACGGAACGGTTCCAACGGTTCCAATGCCAGCAGCAACGGCGCCGCCGCGAGCTACCGCAACGGTAACGCTAATGGCAGCGGCAGCAGCAGCTATGCCAACGGCAACGGCAATGGCAACGGCAACGGCAACGGCAACGGTAACGGCAACGGGGCGTACGGGCGGAGTGGGGCTGCTTACGCTCACGCGGCTGCTGTGGCCACCGCCGCGGCCTCTGTGACGGCCTCTACCAGCGGGTCAGCGAACACGGGCCCCTGGTCCTCCTCCAGCCAGCGCAGCCAGCTGGACATTGAGATGGCGGAGCGCGAGCGCCAGCTGCGGCGGCAGTGGGAGCTGCAGCAGCACGAGGACGAGGAGGGCGGCTGGGACGAGCGCGTACGTGACTCGACGGCGCCGCTGCTGTGGGTGTCGCGTGGCGCGCAGCGTGCGCTGGGCCACCTCATGATCGTCACGCCCATGGGTGAGCATATGACTTCACATACGCGCACTCCGCACAGGCTGCAGCGGGACCCCTGCTGTGCAGCAAAGGTGTTGGACTTGGCTTACAGGCCCAAGCGCTAGCGAGCCCACACAGCCTCTCACTCTGCATACAGACAGGAGGCGCGGCCTGCTTTGCGCCAGCTGCGCATCGCGTGGCCCGGGCGGCCCAAGCCACAGCACGCATTGTGCAGTGATGTCAAGTCAATCATGCATCGTGCATAATACCCACCACCACACGCATGTGCGTGCTCGTACAGGTGAACACCAAGTAGCAAGCAGCCACCGCCCACGTCCCCTCCTATGCGCATGCACTCAACCCAACGCGATGTCTCTGCTCGTTCCTGCCTCGCGCTGTGGCGTGTGTGCCCCCTCTCTGCCGCATGCGCAGGCTCTGTGCGTCATTACACGCTCAGCTACGCCGACTTTTACGCCAGGTTCCAGGGCGACCCCTACTTCCGCTCCTGGTTCATGCCGCTGTACGCCGACATGCTGTCGCTGGTGACGGGCCCGCGCTGGGCCGGCCAGCCGCCCTTCCCCGTCAACCCCTGGACGCGCCTGCTGGTGCTGCAGCAGATGCTGGTGGACACCATAGACATGCTGGACCCGGGGGCGGTGAGGCTGCCGCTGGCGAGGCGCGTGAGGCTGAGCCCGGTGGAGTACGCGCCGCTGCCAAACGTGAGGGGGGTGTGACTTAGGTGCTACATTACATCAGGAGCGTGTGAGCCAAACGGCCCATGCTCCCCCAAGATGGGGACCAGGCGAGCAGAACCCGCA
>BDDA01000016.1:6076-32031 GCA_001662385.1 Chlamydomonas asymmetrica | reverse complement strand
GGGGGGGGGCGAAATGGTGCGTACCAGCTCCGTACGTGTGCCTAGTGTGCATGTGCGGTCGCCCAACCCAGGCCAAGGCCAGGCCGGCCAGCTGTGCTGGACTCAGCCCTTGTCATCGCTGCCAGGTGCCATGGCGCATGCTGCCCCTGCCAGCAGCGTCCTGTGTACATTGCTATTGCGTTGATCATCAATCGTGCTCTCTGTCTCGAACTTGCGCGTGCGTGTGCGTGTGCAGATCGACGCGTACAAGCAGCGCCTGCATGAGATGGAGGAGCTGCTGCTCACAGAGTCCATGCTGCTGCCCTCACACCACCCCGGCGGCCACCACCAACACCACCAGCACCAGCCGCAGGCGCTCTCCCAGCGCATCATGGGCCGCGCCACCGACCGCACCTACACCGACCACAACCCAGGAAGCAGCGTGGCAGTGGGCGGCGCGGCTTACAGCGAGGACCTGGCGTTCTTGTCCATGTCAATGGCGGGCCAGGGCATCCCACCCATTCCGTACTACCAGGGCGCCACACTGCCGCCCGGCGGCGGGCGCGCCGGCGCCATGGCGGGGGCGCGCGGCGGATATGACAACGGCGCCGGAGCTGGGCCTGAGAGCCGCGCTGAGTAGGCTAGGCGGGCGTGGATGGGGGGGGGTCCAGGAGAACAATGCTCAAGCAGTGTGTTTGTGGTGCGTCCCGCGTGTCGTGGGTGATTCGTTTGGCCCTTGTGCTTCCGCCCAGCATGTTTGTGATCGGTCACTTGTCCGGGCATGCCACATTGTCATCTGAGCATGGTACTTATCTGAGCTGCTGCTGTCGGTGGTTTGTATTGTTGGCTACTTGGCTGCGTTTCGGCCTGATCGTGACGTCACAGCGTGGCGCTACTTCCTGATGCAGGCGTGCATCGCCCATCACCTGGGCCTTCCCTTCATAATGTTGAGTGAATGTTCACCTCGTACACGTTTTACTCTTGTGTTAAGCTGACGGTGCTTGACACCATGCAACGACAGTTTCCTGTAGCGAGCCGTTCTGCGTTGTGTGCAGGGATGGCAACGACGCGAGGTTGAGTGAGACAGCGAGAGATTGCATCATCAGACAATAAGCATGGCTATATCGGTAGCATTTGGGGCAGCGCATCAGGCTCGCATTTGGCATAGCGCACTATTTGGAGTGGCCGTCGAGGCTAGCTGAATCAATCGAATCGTTCACGCCATGCACGAGGGGTCTGCTACTCTGCTGGTACCGAACTTGTGCCCTTTTATGCTGCTTGCACACTGCCAGTGCCCGTGCATCGAGTGGTTAACGTGCTCAGTGTGTTCAGATTGAGGCGGGATTGCCATTTTGGAGGAATTAAGGGTAGCCCAGCAGGCGGCGCGTATGCCAATATAGCGCCACATATCGCAAGATCGTTGCATGCGGTATTTCATGCATTTGGCAGTCCGTGTGTTGTTGGCATTTAATGTAATAAATATTGTTCGCATTCGGCATGTGTTGTTTGATGGCCCAGCAGCATGTTGCTTCATGTCATCAATGTAGAAGTAAAGCTTGTCATGGTCACAAAACAATGGGCGTGCAGCAGTGTACACCTAGCATGCATTTTGCATGCATCTGCAGTGAGGCATGTAACTTGAAGTGGTAGCATGTGCGGTGTCACGGTCCAGCGTCTTGAACTATGCTGCATACCTTGCAGCTTACATATCTCCGGAGGAGGGTACCGCTGTTAGTGCAAGCGCCACTCCCACAAAACCCCAACTGAAGCATACATCCAGTATTATAGGCTTGCAAGCGCACGCAGGGACGATGCGAAGCAGCGCAGTGCCTCCAGGGTTGCTATGCTTCAGCATACCACCGCGGGTTCGACTCTGAGAGCCATCTGCACTGGGCTGGGCGCGTCTGTCGGGCAAACCTCCGAACGGGGAACGGCTTGCTGTTCCTGCATTCACCGCACATCTCCCTGGTGAATGCTTCCACAGGTGGTTGCGTACAAGAGTATGGCAAGCAGAATATGGAGGTTGCGGACCAAAAGGCAGCTCGACAATTTCAAACCTGGTTGTTGGTGTGCTTGCGCTGCGTGCCCTCCCCCATGGCAGCAGCTTCCTCTTCCTGCAGGAGGTAGCAAGGTTTGTGGTGCACGGAGTCAGCAGCTACGTTTCAAAGGCTTCGAGAAGCAGTGCGCGGACTTGGTTCAAGCTCACCTCACGCTTGCGCCGTTTGTGCTCCGCAATCGCCCATGCGTATTTCGGAGTGTCGAGCCCGAACAGCCAGCCCCCGTATCGGTCAAACGTGTCCCATGCTGTAATAAGGAAAAACACCGCTGTTGAGTAGGCTTGGCTCAAGGTAGAGCAAGCGCAGATATGACGAACTCAAAACCCTGACAGATGTGTCACCTTCATATAGGCACACGCGCCAGGACCGCGGTGTATGCACACTGGCTGCCATTAAGCTTGTCTAGTCTATGGGGAAAACCACTTTGTTAATGGTGTGCTTACGACTCAAAGCCGTTCAAAGCGCACCACACACTATTCGCAAACAAACAGGCTCAACAAAGAACTGCATGTCAACCGCTACGCTCCAGGCATACGTGTAATACTGTGCACACACCATCCCCACAAAGTGGTTGGGCGCGGACACGCTCAACCTGCGGAAGCGCAGGAATGAACCGAATGCAATGGGACGAGTGCAGTTGAGTGAATGTCGCGATGAGCGGTTGCATCAAGCAAGCCATGTATCCTTGGCAGCCTTGGCTTCGTATGCAACGTTTCACACAGCCCAATTGAACCTACCACACACACTTGCGGTTTCCACTTCCCTCGACACACCTTATAACGCCCAGGCGGAAAATCCATAGTGTCGCAGTTGACGACTTAAGCAGCAAAGCACTGGGACTGACAGTAAAGCTGGGCTTCAGCAGGACTCAATGAAGTAGCCGTGGACCGTGCAGTGGGCAGACAAGGCTGCCACTGCGTGTCAACAATGACGGTCAGCCAAAATATGCGGGGGTGTACTCTGCTGGTGCTGCTGCTGGTGAGCGCTGGCGGTTACAAGTGTACACATGGGTGCTTTCAAGGCCACCTTTTACGCTATCGGGCCGCCTGTCCCGGGCATTTGAGGTCCGCCCCTAAACGGACCGCCTCTGACCGGTACATGGATGTGCAGGTACTTCTGTACAACCCGGTGGAAGGCAGCGGTGGACCTCCCGTGAACGGAACAACATATGACTGCTCAGTATCTGCGCTTGGACCGCCATTCACAATCAGGTAAGACTCAAGAAAGACTTGAAGGGGCACCAACCAGGGCACCGACCCCTTCAGGTGGCACGTGTTGTCGCCAAGCCCAAGAGCCGCAAGCAGGAAGGTTGAAAACATTGCTGCTACGTCAACCACTTCCATGTGAAGCACTGGTGTACCTTTCTTGCACCAAACGTTTGGCCATGCAGAAAGGTCAACGGCAGGAACGAGTGTGCAACAAGTGTCTGCTGCGATGACGCTTACTGTTTGACTGATGCAAAGTTTGCAGCTGATGAATGTGCTTCCTCTACACTGCTGCCTGCTGTGCCACGTGTTCCGCTGACAGTGTGGCAAGCTCGCTCACGTTTGCCAACATCAAAGTGCAGAACTGCACGTCGTTCAACGTGCCCTTGATCAACATCACCGTCAGCACTGGCTCCCCAGTCATGGTCCAGTTTGTCAACTGCACATTCTCCACGAACGTGCTCGGCCGCTATGGGCTGATTTACTCCGATACCTCCGCCACGCTCTCGGTCGCGGTTGTGGGCTCTACCTTTTCCAACAACGTGGCTAGCATGGGAGCAGCAATGCAGCTGCTGAACCTGCAGGGTCAAGCGACAGAAATACGCAACAGCGTGATTACCCGAAACAAGGGGTGAGTGCCAGGGCACGATGTCAAGCTACATGCAACGTGCCTGCCGCACGTTGCATTGCCAAAATGCACAGCAGCAGTACACAATTTGCTATGCCAATGGCGATGCTTACAGCGTATGAACGATTGACATTGGGCAATATGCAGGCAACGAGGTCAACGCCCCAAACTGCATCGCCACACAAGTCCGTGCCTGTTGTGCGTGTGTAAGCACTCGTGCTAAGCCCTGCTGCTATTGCATCCGGCTCAAGCACTTGGGCCCGGGCGCCACGCTCATGCCACTGCAGGCATGAACTGCTCTCCATCACACACAGCAGCTAGCGCTCCCAACCTTGCATGCTCCCCCACGCACCGCACACAGGGGCCCTGCCGTATACTTCTACAAACAGAACGGTGCCAGCATCACCGGCGGCGAGATCAGCCACAACAGTTACGTAAGCCAAGCCGACTTACAGACAGCATATCCCTCCATGACATTCCCCGCATCAGACTATGACCAAACCGCTGGGCTCATGGTCTCCTGGCAGCGGGGGGCACTCAACGTGTCGGGCACAGCGCTGTACAGCAACGCGGGCGCCAGCGGCGCGGCGGCGAACATAAAGCGCAACGAGGCGCCCGTGATGTTCAGCGGCACCTCCTTCTACTCCAATCAGGTGCGCCACCGATGAATGCATGAGGAAGAGGTGCCCATGGGGCTGTGCAGTGTGATTCACGATGACTGCCAAAGGCTAGCAAGCCAGCTGCATGACACACGCAGGTGGCACGCAAGCTCGAGTTTGCACCAGCGACTGTGAGGCAACCATGTGTGGCAGGACAACATACCCCGTGGTGGCTGCTGCCTGCACACAGGCCACCGTTATGCTGGTGTGCACGGCATGCGCGTGAGTGGCACATGATAACAACATGAAGAACGTAATCCGTCAGTGAAACGCACACGCACACGCACTCGCATTCGCAGGCTCTGCGCAGCGGCGCCGCTATCTTGGTGAGCGACACCGCGTCCTCGGTCACGATCGATAGCAGCAACTTCACCTCCAATTACGCTGCGTTGTACGGGGGCGCCATCAGCCTGAAGAGCGCGGACAGCGTGAATATCGCCGCCAGCACCTTCACCAGCAACACCGCCGCACAGGTACTAAGCCCGAACACGCTCGGGGCGCTACACCCGGCCATGCATGCAGAGCTTACCGTATTGTCAGATGCATCGTGTGCCGCCGCTCAGATGATTCCCTCGCATGCTTCCAGGCCGAATACACCTCCTGAAGTGGCAGCGCACGTGATCTTGCGTGCGTCACACCTGCAAGCTGTTGGGCAAGCACAGACCGGAAGGGCCGTCAGTGGGGGACTCCCCTCCGTTCCCCACCCATGCACTAAATTCACCTGCGCATGGCGTACACTGGGCGTACATGCCATGCTTCAGGCCGTACAACTTTGGTGTGCATGATTGTATGTTGTGGGATCGCAGGGCGGTGCCATCAACGCGTATGTGGGCGGCGTTCTGACGCTGTCGTCCTCCTGCGTGTTCAGCGGCAACGAGGCGCGCTTCGGCGGTGCCATCAGCGCAGGCCAAGAGGCTGAGCTGCATGTGACGGACACCACCATACGCAGCGGCAAGGCCGTGTACGCGGCCGGCCTGGAGTGCAACCAGTGCGCCCTCCTGGAGCTCAAAAGGTGCGTGTACCGCACCGGTACTGACTGCATGGATGAAGGAACAGTCCACCGCTCAGCACCTAATGCCAGACACATTTTGCGGCAGCGAGAGCCGGCCAATCTTGTGACAAAGTGCAAAATGCGGCGGTGTGTGCACCCAAGGCCGAACCCTTGTCAATGCAAGGACGCTCAAGTGCACTGCAGCCTGGGTCTCATGTGCAGCATGCCTCGGCATGGACGGCTGAATGATTGAATGATTGAATGATTGAATGATTGATAGGTTGGCTTTTGAGTCTTTATGTTCAGCTGGTGGCCCCAAGACTTCAAGGGGTCTAATAGGGCTTGTTGTTATGATCATTCGATGATCATTTCAGATGATCATATGATTCATTTCCTTGGTGATGCCTTCATTCGGCTTCTGCTCCTCGTTGGCCACTGCAGGGTCACGTTCAGCAGCAACGTGGTCAACGGATCTGCAGGCGCGCTGGGGGTGTATGGCGTGACGGGCCAGACGGCCATCAGCGACTGCACCTTCGCCAACAATGCCGCGCTGTGAGAGGGGGGTGGGGTGGGAAGGGGGGCCAGGGCTGAAGAGGGCTGGACGATTCAATGTGGTGGGGCAAGGCAGGGAGGGCAGGGAGGGCACGGGCGCATTCAACTGACAACAGTGTTTGACGGCAGGCCGGAGGAGGTTGGATGATGTGCTGGCTCGTCTGGGGCGGTGACCCATAAGCCTGTCTGATTATGTGATGGAATCAACATGCCATGCATGGTAAACCAGCACTTAAACCTGCACACACTCCTTTACATGGTATCCTACTCCTTTCTCATTACCGTGCCGTATTCGCTGCATCGCTCGCCGCGTGAAAGCTGCGCGCCGCGCCCGCTGTTTATGCACCTCTTCAGGGCGTATGCGAACTCGTCGTTCCAGAGCTGCAGCCGCAGCTCTGCGGGCGCCGGCGGCGCCGCCTGCCTGGCGCTGCAGGCGGACGCCAGCATCAACAATACACTCTTCTCAGGCAACACGGCCACGTCAGGAGGTGGGTCGTGCAGGATTGCAGGGGCACTGCTGGGAGCACGGGTGCAGGGTTGCAGCGGCTGGCATCAAAAGCTAGCATCAAGCAATAGGCACAAAGCATGACGAGCAAGCCAATCCAAGGGCTGTGGGCGTGTGGCGCTTCCATGTGCCCACTTTGCATCGCTGCATATTCGCTAAGCGACATGAGCGTGTAGAATATAGATGCATGCGCGCATCGGCACACACGTACGCCACTGTGCAAATGCGCATGTCCGTGGATGTGTGTACGTGATCTGTGCGTGTTTGCATACTGCATGCCGGCAGGCGCGCTGTACGTGTCGCAGGACTGCGGGGTGCTGGTGGAGGACACCTGTGCCACAGCACGCGCCCAGGTAGACGCCGCCTCCACCTTCACCGACAACACCGCCAACGCCGGCGCCGGCGGCGCCATCTACACGCTCACCAGCTCAGCCCTCAAGCTCACCTGTAGCGACGGCTCCTCGCTTTACCCCTCAGGCGGCGATTGGGCGAACGCCTTCGACACGTCTACGGTCACCGGGGACGCGGGGTGTAGCAGCTGGAGGGGGAATAAGGCGACAGCGGGAGGGTACGGCTGGGCGATCGCGACGAGCGTGCAGAAGCTGTACGCGGATTCGAGCATGCTCACGTTCGCGGACTTCAACTCCAACAGCCTGCTTGGGCTTGATGTGGGGATGAGGGACGCGCTGGGCAGCTTGATCACGCGCGGCACGTTTGAGAGCAACGCCACGACCATGCTGGTGGGTAGCACGGGGGGTGCAAACATTGAAACATGTGGCGTGGTGGGGATACGGATCATAACCGATTTCCATCAGTAACTCAGTATGGATGTACATGTGCTTTGCTACCCTTGGCTGAAAGTCTTGACGTGTAGCCAGCCAGAGCGGTCATTTGCCCATGCTGAAGTGCATGTGCAGCGTGTGGATGCTCAAAGTGGTGGGATGAGACAATCTGAAAAATGCAAGTCCGTGATCAGCATCGCGCTACCCAACAGGTGGCGACTGCCATCCAGCTAATCGCTGCGACTGCTGCCGTCTGTGTGGCCTGCTGCACAGGTTAACACAACCGACAACCCGGCCTTGACGGCATTCCTGGTGGGCCTCTCCACCAACGTGAGCGTGCTGGGCACGACGAGCTTCCAGTCCATGCGCTTCAAGGCGCCCCCCGGCAACTACACGCTCACCATCACCGGAAGCACGACGTACCGCAGCATCTACGGCAGCCAGGCCGTCAGCGTTGCTATCGAGGTCAGTTTGCACATATCGTTGCGTCACACGCATGGTTTGGACTTCTTGGTTTCGGGTTTTGCACTTGCAGCTTTCTGGCCTAAGGCAGGATGTACGCTCGAGTGAGGACAGACAATGCTTGCAGAAGCAATTCAAGCCGCAAGGGGCCCACTCATGTGCTGTTCAACCGCGGTTGCATCAGGCCCGAGGCGACGTTGCGTGCTGCGGCAGACGATGTGGGCCCCCCCTAGCGCCCTACATTATGCATGGATCTGTATTTGTCTGTCATTCCCTCCATCAGTTGCCTCTCCGCCCCCTCCCTCCTTGCTGTCCTTCATTTTCATTTGAATGCAGGTGCGCAAGTGCCACATGGGCGAGTACACATCCTCCAGCGGCGACGAGTGCATTCTGTGCGATGGCGGCACCGAGTTCTCCTTCAGCCCCCTCAACACCACCTGTGACACCTGCCCCGACGAAGCCTACTGCACCGGCACCAACGGCCGCACGATGGTGCCCACGGACGGCTACTGGCACTCCCACCCCTTCCTGCCGCAGGTATGTGACTGCATGGCATGGCATGGGGCAATGGATGAGAGGTGCATGCTGTGCATTCAGATGCGCAGGCAGGCGCAAGGCTAGCTTGAGCAACACCGCACAACTTGCCCTTTGGTGCCTGCTTCCATGCGGTTCTTTCACTTTCGATCCAACACGCTGCCAGGGTTGGCGATGCAGCTATTATTGCATTGGAAATACTGGGCTGTGCACATGATGCCATGGTGGATGTACGTGCAGATGCAGGAGTGCCCCATCGACGGCGCCTGCTCGTACACCAACCGCCAGGCCAACCTCACCGCGTACCACGACGCTCTCTCCTCCGCCATGGTGGACATGACAACGGGCAGGTTCACGGGCAACCTCACCCAGTACATTGACCTGCTCTGCGCGGACGGCTACACCGGAAACCTGTGTGCAGGTGCGTGTGGTCGGACGAGACAAGCCTGCAGCCAGACTTTCTGTGGATTGTCGCATTTCGTCTCTCATCGCACTTTGCTTGTCATTTTGCCTCCTGCTAACAATGGCAGGAAAGGGCAGGGACTTGCCCCTGCTTGTATGAATTTGAGCGCGTACTGTGGGCTTGTGCCTCTTTCCAGCGCTTATTGCGCTCAAGGGCCGCTACCTGACCGCTTGCCCTTGTTCGCGTTCTTGCTGCGCCTGCAATCCCTGCCTGCATGCGCTCCACAGGCTGCTCTCTGGGCTACGGTGTGTCTTGGGCGGGCTACTGCAAGCCCTGCGCGCCCTTCTCCCTCAACACGCTCTACTACGTGCTCTCATACCTGCTCACCGTGGTGCTGCTGCTCATCACCATACGCACGCAGATGGGCAAGAACATTGCCGACGAGCGCGCCTCCAGGTAGGCGTGGTGGTGGTGGCATGCACTGATGCACAGCAGCGCTCTTGGTGCTTAGCACCGCCCGTGGTGCGCAGCACGGCTTGGCAGCGCTCTTGGTTCACAGCAGCGCCGCGGTCGGCGCACACAGCGGTGCTCTTAGCGCTGAACTATCAAGTGAAAATCAAATGCAGTTATGTGCATCAAGCACCACCCCACCCGCCGTTGCAATTTCCAGCAGGCTGAGGGCCAGTGTATGCACCTTGCGGTGCCACTACCGACATGTGTGCGTTGGGGATGCCCATGCATCTGGATCAGCAATCAAAGCACGCCCAGTGGTCCTTGTACAGCGCCAACTAATCTGATTGACTGCTGCCGTCCGTGCTTGTGTGCCCTCGATGCTGCCGTTCAACACTTTGATTCCCTCCCACCGCCATGGACGACGCACACGTATCTGTGTGGAACTGCTGGGCGACTTAAATTGGTGGCATTATTGGCTCACAACAGCGCCATGCTGAGCATGCACCTCAGCCAGCACCCACCGGCTATGCTGCCCGCCGGCATCGCCTTGCCATCCGCCCTGCCGCTGCCTCCCAGCCAAGCAGTGGCCGGGCCGGCTGCAGTGGCGCCCGGCACCGGCGCATCTCCTGTAGCAGAGTCCTGCGTTTACGCACAGACCCCGCGCATGCTGTACCTGCAGCCAGCGCCAGTGGGCAGCGCAGATAGCACCGACAGTGCCAGCACCCGGAGCAACGTGGCAGGTGCATCAGGGTCATGTGCGCTTGGTGGTTCCGGAGCCGCCACCGCAGTGGCAGAAGCGTACGAAGCGCCTAATGCGCCGGGCGGCTTGAGTCAGGAACATGTGCCGGGGCAGCCGGGGGAAGGCACGGAGGGTGCAGCACGCACCGGCGGCGTGCACAGCGCCAATGATGGCAGCGCGAGCGGGGGCGCCGGCAGCGGGGACGGCAACGCAGATTGGGAGAGCAGCAGTGACAGTGGGTACGACGACGACGACGACGACGAGCACCGCAAGGGAGGGACGATGGCGTCAGCCTCTGCGGCGGGCGTGGCATTGGGTGGCAACTCTGCGGTAGCGTCCAAGGCGGGGGCGGGGACGACGTCACGCGACGCGCCCACTGACGCGGGCAGCAAGTCCGTGGCGTTCAGCAGCAGCGGCTCGGAGGGTGCTTCGGATCTCAAAGCCAACCGAGGTGAATCGGCCTCCGGAGAAGCCGGCAAGGGTGCCAACGATGATGACGACCTGGAGAGGAAGTTCCCGCCTGCAACTGTATGGAAGGTAAGGAAGCGCTGTGCAGCTGCCATCAAGCTGGGACCTTGGCGCAGTGCTGGTTGTTGATGAGCAGCACCATGGACCAAACTGCATGCAAAACGCTCGTGCCACAATGGCATTCCAGCAAGCATGCATGTGCTTGTGAGGACAGCAGCTGCTTTCCTAATGCCATACCCTGCAACTCCTGACACACCCCAAGTAGGCCACAGCCGCGCACCTACGGTTTCCATGCGCTGCGGCGTGTAGGCGCCTGCCGCGCCACCTGGCAGTGCCTTGATTGCCTTGTGGTGCTCCCTTAACCACCACACCTACCCTTCCTGACCTCCCTGTCCTCCCTGTCCTCCATCCTTGTACCGCACAGATCTTCGTCAGCTACCTCCAGGTGCTCACCGTGATCAACTCGGTGTCCATCGACCTGCCGGGCTTTGTGACCGCCATGCTCAACACCGGCACGCAGGCCTCGTCCGCCATCAACACCATGGTGTCGCTGGACTGCAGCCTGCCTGACAACGGCATATCCAAGGCGATCCAGAAAATCGTCTTGACGTGCGCCTTACCAGGTGTGTACGTGAGCGTGCATGCGTGGTGGGTGAGGGGGGCGTTAGGAAACGGGGCGAGGGGCAGTGAGGCTGTGTGCGCCTGCAAGGTAGCTCATCCGCACACCTGCACACAGGCTTTACTGCACGAGGGCAAATAGGATATGTGGGTGTGCGACTCAGGCGTAGTTTACAATGCACAACGCTCCAAATCACTTCAGAGCTTCTCACCCACCGCCGTTTGTCGTTACACACTTGGTTCACCGTAATGCCTACCGCCGCGGTGCGCTCTGCAGGGATCTTTGCGTTCCTGGCGGTGCCCACCTGGCTGCTCATCTACACCTACAAGCGGGGCAGCCTCAGCGGGAGGGGCATGCAGCCGCCACCCTCTAGCGGCTATGACGCCATGCGCGCATACCTGCGGCCCCGCGTCATCACCACCATGCTGTGAGTGGGGAGTCACTGGGGACCGAGGAGGAGCCGCTTGAGTGGCACTGCTGTTGTGCATCCCTCCAGGAGCAGCCTCTGGTCTTGCACTGGAAACGACTGTCCGACAATATGGCATACAATCGCAGCTCACAAATCCTCGCATGAGCATCCAATCTCACACCGGTGCGCACTGATGAGCATTACCCATGATCAAGGCAGGCTGCATGTTGTGCTTTGCCGTTGTGAGCCTCACCCAAGCTGAAACATTCTGAGCCACGCCTGCTGTGGCACCCGGTGCTGTACTTGCATACATGCAGGTGCATCGTGTTCAGCTTCTACACGGGCGTCACAGAGTCACTGCTGTCGGTGATGCAGTGTGAGAGGCTGGACGCAGCGGGGGGCGCTTACGTCAGCTTCTCCACAGCCCTGGTGAGGACGCAGAGTGTCTTGCATGCTGCTGAGCGATGCAGTGGCTGCAGTGCAGCTGTGTTTCTCAGACCGTGGTTGGATGCACGCACGCAATCCTATGATGCAGCGTGCCGTACCATAACAGCAACGTTTACCAGGGCTAGGGTGCCAGGCACAGTGATACACTGATGTCATTGATTGGTTTGTGGCATCGATCGATCTCCGCGTTGCGGTGGCGGCTGTGGCTGCAGGGGCTGTTCTGGACGGAGGACTACAACCTCAACTGCATGGCGGGGCAGCACCTGGTGCTGGCGGCGGCGCTGGCCATCCCCGGCATCGTGCTGTTCAGCTGCGGGCTGCCGCTGTGGTCGTGGCTGCTGCTGCGCCGCAACCGGGGCCGCCTGGAGGAGCGCAGCTTCAGCCT
Organism: Chlamydomonas asymmetrica; assembly: GCA_001662385.1. Taxonomy (NCBI): domain Eukaryota; kingdom Viridiplantae; phylum Chlorophyta; class Chlorophyceae; order Chlamydomonadales; family Chlamydomonadaceae; genus Chlamydomonas; species Chlamydomonas asymmetrica. The sequence goes on along the minus strand of BDDA01000016.1, from coordinate 19,754 downwards.
GAGCTACGGCTTCCTGTACGAGGAGTACCGCAGGAAGCGGTACTACTGGGAGAGCATGATCAGCTTGAGGTGCGCACTTGCATGGGCGGCAAGACCTGCACTCTTAAGATTGCACGCCTTGCATGCTTACGGCAGGCGTCGGCAAGCCCTGAATTACGGTGGAGGGACGGGCCGGTATCCTCGCCGGCGGCACTTTACCGGGCTGCATGATCGGCTCTCATCCTGCTCACGTCATCTGAGACGGATTCTAAACTTGACGTCGGCGCTTTGGCTGTACAGCCCAAGCGAATGTGCGGGTTGCTCATCGGGTTACTCAGGGTGCATGATTGTGTCAGGCAGCTCACATGGATTGCTCCTGCCTCCTCGTTCGGCCCCATTCCCCCTCTTTTCGACCCCACCCTTCTGCTGTTGACCCATGCACGTTCCTATGCACAGGAAGCTGCTCGTGGTGGGCGTCAAGGTGGCCACCAGCACGCAGGAGGTGGTGGTGCAGATCCTGTGCATGCTGGGCGTGGTGGTGATGTCGCTCGTGCTGCACATGGTGCTGCAGCCGTACTCGTTAAGGGTGAGCCGCTGAGCTGAGCTGAGCTGAGCTGAGATGAGCATGCATGACATGCTCACATACCCACTGCCCTCATCCATGAACGTCCTGATCGGCCAAGTGACGTAAAGTCAACCAACCATGCTCTCATGCGGGGTGGGATGGGGGGGGCGTTGCGGTACTGCCTGACACCGAGTGGTAAAGCTCTCCTGTAGGGCTTTGCTGTGGGAGGGGTGGCTGCTGGTGCCCGCACACACGCAACCCTGGCTGGTTGTTGTCCTCCCTCAAGCAGGCCAGCGGGCAAAACACACATCAAGCTGCTGCGGTGCTGCCTCGGCTGCCTGGTGCCGTGTTTGGCTTGAACAGATGCTGCAGTACAGTACTGCCATTACCAAAGTCTGTTTCCTGAGTGTATGACTGCATGTGTGTATTGTGTGCTGTCAGCGCATGAACCGACTGGAGTCTATGGCCAACCTCGTCCTCTGCGCGTCGCTGTACCTGTGCACCTTCTTCCTCACACCCGGCATGTCAGACGGCGCCCAGCAGGTGAGCGCTCGCTAGCTGCCAAGGCATCGTTGACGGTTGCTGCACGGGTGGCTGGGTGCACAACGCGGTATGCGGCAGGGACAAGAGTGGTGTTTGGCGTCTGTGGTGCGCCGTAGCTCACTGCGTACAACACTGCACGTTGGGCACTGCAGTACTGCACATCATGCACGGCAGGCTGTTCGCAGTGGACTTGGCATGTGGCGCTGCCGGGTGCAGGCACCACGGAGCGGAATTATTGGTTGCGTCTCTCACCTGCGGCGTGTGGTGCTTGTGCAGGCGTTGAGCGTGCTGCTGGTGCTGCTGAACCTGGCCATGGTGTCGTGGTGCCTCGTGGTCATGATCCGCGAGCTATACAACCACGCGGTACAGATCCTGGACGCAGATGGCGATGGCAAGGTGGGTCAAACCTAGCATTGCGTTGCCATGCCATCACACTGTTAGATTAATCAGTGATTCAGTTATGTACGGCAGTGCAGCATGTGGTGGTACTGAACACCTCGGCAAACATACACCCACCTGCAGGCATCCAGCCAGGTAGCCATCAGCCTCTCACTAGGGAAAGCCGCCTCAGACCTGACAGGCGAAGTGGGGTTGATGTTGAGGCAGCCATTGTTGAGGGTGGGCGTGCATCAGCCTTCCTTGTGTGGCGCATTACAAATTTACAATACGTATGCTGAACTGACGTGAATTGTATGGGGGGTTGTAGGTGAGCCGTGAGGAGGTTGCGGCATATCTTCGGGCCAAGATCGGCTGGTTTGGCCGCATGGTGGCATGGCTGGGCGCGCGCATGCCAGGGGCGCGCGGCGCGGCCGGCGCCGCTGCCATCGCGGGTGGTCACAGCACCTCCCGGCGCCACCCGGGCTTCGCCTCCTCCAAATCCCAGGGCCGATCCAACAAGATGGCGTCTGGGCCCGGCAGCATGATGCTGCTGGGCAGCAGCAAGGTCGCGCCGATGCCCGATGCTGCTGATGCGAACTTCGCGACGTCGCCCTACGCCAAAGCGCCGCTCATTGCATGGCCGTTGGTTGCAACGCAGCCGCACGCTCACCCCAACGGCGGTGCTGCGACTGCAGCAGACGGGCAGCAGGCAGGGGTGGATAAGGAGGGCAGCATCGGCGGCGTCGGCGGCAACATCAACGATCATGCGGATGCTACTGCGCATGTTGTGGGCCTCAGCCCGGTTGGCGCGGTGATCGCGCTGGCGCCTGAGACCGGCGCAGGCTTGCCCAGCAGGCGCCTGAGCAGCAGCGCGCATGCCCACAGCCGGAGCCGCAGCCGGAGCGGGAGCGGAGGGGAGGAGGGCGAAGCACCGGTCGCGGTGCTGACAAACGCGCCGAGCATTAGCAATACCGTCGCTGCTGGCCGCAGCAGACGGGCCAGCAGGGCACGTGGATCCGATGACCCTGCCAGCGATTTACCACCGGTACCCCGCCCGCCACTACCGCTATCTACACCGGGTGCAGGCAGCGCCAGCAGCGACCGCAGGGCTTCAGGGCCGGACGTCACGCAGGCGGATGCGCTGGCGGCGAGCGGCCGTGCGCGGGCCCTGCAGCAGCGAGGCTCCTTGCGGGAGTCCTCCGGCAGGCCGCAGGGGCCAGAAGGGCCGGCGCTGCAGGCCAGCGGAGCCGCGCCAGACGCGGAGATACGATCCGGCGCTCACTTATAGCCTCGCTAATTGCCTCCTCCCTCCCTGCTCTCAGCCCTGCTCTCGGCTCACCTTCACTGCTGACTATTGCCTCCTCCCTGCCTGCTCGCTGCTAGTACTGCAAAACGCCTGCCGCGAACCCAATCCGGAATGTGTGCGCGGCGCGATGTGTTGTGGCGGTTTGCGCCAGCCGAGGCTCTCACCACAACGCCGCGTGCGCGAATAGCAGCGAATGAGCGCAGCACTTGGTACGTCTGACACTACAGTACCGTATTCTAACAGCCAATTCATGCTGCACTGATTTTGCATGACTGGGATCAACCAGTGACACTGCAGCAGTAAAACGACTGAGCGCAAGAGAGACCAGTATATGCAGACCAGCTTTTCGTCTCTTATTTTTGCCGCACACATTCGAAGTTCACCAACGCATTTACGTATGTTACGCCCCAGCGCACACCCTCTGCCCGCACGCTTGCAGGCCCCTGGCCCTGACAATGCAGCGGCCAATGCTGCTATAATGATATGTTGCGTGGTCGGCTTCAACCACCTGCATGACAAGGCACTTGATCATTTGGAAGTTGTGTGTGCCCTGCCGCCTGATCTCTCTCACATTCGCTTGCCACTCGCCTCGCCTTGGTATGGACACGACCGCGTGTGGCCCCCCCCTGCAGGTCTTGCATGAGCAGCACAGCAACTCCCCCTGACGTCAACGAATGCGTTGAAAACTTCAAACACAATGTCTTGTGACCTGCCTCGGAGTGCGATTCTCCACCCAACCCTCAGATTGGTCCCCGCGTCCTTGCGGGTGATCGTTGGCTGGCAGCATTCAGCCGTGTGTGCCTGTTGCTGTCACTGGCTAGCACTGGCTAGGCTTGCTAGCAAGCGCGCTACACCTGCTGCCGTTGGGACACATTACCGGCGAAGACGCATGAAGTGGTGCAGCCACACGTGAGCAGCATGCATGCGCTCCGAATGCTTAATTCAGGGTGGCACTCAGGCCTACTGCAATAGGACCGAACGCCAAGTGATCAGAGCCAAGAGCGAGACCCCAATTCACGCAACCACGCCTGCATTACACTGGAGACCCTCAAACCAGCCGGGGTCCTGACCAACACTTGCATGCAAGTTGATGAGCACTGGAGCAGCCGGGGTGAGCACCATATATGTACACGCAAGGCGCTTGCCCCGAACACACTGCCATATGTACATTGACAATTCCCAGCACCTGTAGCGGTTGCGCCACAGGTGCTGCAATCAGAGAGAAACGAAACGCTCATTTGCTTGGCAACCAGTAGGCGCAGCAAAAATGTGCATGGACGTTGCCTGCATGTGGGCAGGTGGACCGGCCGAGCCACTCATGGCAGCAGAGGCCCGATCATAGGAACAACGACGCTGCGGTACGCCAAACAACTTGCCCCCCAGGATTAATACAACCTAGTGCTTGAAGGATTGACCCAAGGCATTTCGTTACGTAGGTGGTTCCGAGGGAGTTAGAAAAGGGGCGGCATACTAGCGTGCCATGGTCGCAGCACAGTCGGGGTAACCAGCATACCTGCGCTCTGGTCACCAACAGGGTCAGTAGCTTGACAGTCACCAATCACAAGATAGCCCGCCGGATGTTGCTGTACTGGCATTTGATGTTGAAAACCACCACGCGCTTCCACCAATGGCGTTCCATGGATAGCCGACACATAAAAACGGGAGCAAAAGGGTCCCATGCGCAAGAGCTCAACAGCCCTCACATGGCTGGGGTGGGGTGGGTGTGTCAGCGTTACGCAGCAAACGGTCTGGCGGATGGCCACCTCGAATGCTGCATCGGCGATGATGCACCGCGTCATGTGTGCACTCCCACCGCCACCGCCCAGCCATCAAGGGATGATTGGCTACGCGCATGTACCTAGTAAGGGCGCAGCAGTACAGCACCAACGTGCCACGAGCACCAACGCTGGCGCTTGTGCAGCAGCCATGCACATCGCGCAGATGAAAAGGGATTAGGAAAAGCGAGCCCAGTGAATGCGTGCAGGTCCCATGCAGGGTTGCGCGTGAAAGCCCCCGCGAGATAAATACGGGACCTACGCCAAATCGTTGTTGAGCTACACCTATCATGCCGCGCACTCTTCACAAGAGCACGGGGGGGTGATGCAGGGGGGATCGATGCACTATGCTTAGCACTCAGCAGCGCCTCCGTTATGCCATGCCATGGTGTGCCCAGGTCGGGCACCGGCGTCCACCTCTGCTGGAGGCTCTGACATGCAAGGCGCAAACGCATGCGTCATGCTGCGCACAGCGCTTGGGCTGATACCATGAATCGAATGCGGACAATGCTCCCTGCCGTCCCAGAAGGGGTTGTGTGGACCATTCTCACCCTGCAATAATCTGAACGGCCAAAAAGCGAACGTTCCTGGTAAGTGCATTGGTTTTCCCGGTCGCGCATCAAGCCACGGGTGCATCCATCAGCCGTCCCATGGTGGGGGTCACGTCATGGCTGCCGGACGTGCGAGACCCTGCGCCAGGCGCTGCGCTGCCGGTGGGGGGCGGCGAGGGCGGCGGTTTCGGTCCATCCGCCGCCTCCGCCGCTGCCGCCTCCGCTGCGGCCGCGGTGGCGGCCGCTGCCGCCGCTGCGACCGCCGCTGCCTGCTGCTGCTGCTGCGAGGCCTGCTGCGAGTCAATCTTTGCCGCTATCTTGCACAGCGCGTTCACGACGCCCTTGAACCCCGGGCGCTCCTTAGGATCGAATCGCAGGCACGCCATGCCAACCTTGGTAATGCCCTTGTTGAGCGAGGACGACCAATCCAGCTTAAGGTTGCCTGTTTTGACGCCCAGCAGGATTTGACCCGCTTGCATGCCGGCGTATGGTTGCTTCCCTGTAAGGCAGCATGCACCTTCGAGGTCAACAGGGAGGGAGGGAGCGCCATGACTGGCGTTGCATGAACAACCTCACGTGGTCATGCAACATCCGTTTAGGTTGTGCGTGTGAACGAGGCAGCCTGCGCGGCGGGCCATAGTGCAACGGACACTTGACTCCAGCAGAGACGACTGGGAAACACTTGGGGTGCAGGCGCAGGCAGATTATAAACAGTGGTGCCTCTGTTGGGGCCCAAGCTCACCTGTTGCGAGCTGCCACAGCAACACACCTGGCGGAGGCGCACACAAGTGACAGACATGCAGGACAAACTGTGTCGGGACAACATGCCAGCAACGCGTTGGCCTTCGCAAAACACTGCACAAACAAGTGCTTACCCACAGGGAGGGTCAGGGTGCATAGCAAGAAACAGGCAAGGCAGAGGCACGCTGCCTGCAGGGCAGGCGGCTGGCTCACCATAGCTGTACACATCGCTCGCCTTTCGGCAGCGACCTGTGACGACCTCGGGTGCCATGTACGACACAGTTCCCCAGTTCTCGCCTGCAAAGCAAGCAACAGGCTGAGGTTACACCCAGGAGCAGAGCTGCTGCTAAGGCTATGACCATGTCTGTGCCGTAAGAACGAGACAACAGGTGGCGCTCTGCGCATACCTGTGATGGTCTGTTCTGTCGTATCCAGTGTTGTTGCCAGGCCTGCACATCGGAAGAAACACCAATGCAGTCTGCAGTGGCAGGTGCAGCAGGGAGCTGCAGTCACAGCGAAGGAACCCAAAGCTTACCGAAATCCGACACCTTGCAGACATAGCCCCGCCCATAGTCGTCATCGTATGCAGCACTGGGGGCGGTGTGTCCCTGCTGCAGCCCCTGGCTATGCTGCTGCAGGTGGCGCGACCGCAGGAGCACGTTCCCTGCGCACATGTGCAGGACCGCCACGTCGCTGTCACCAGACGTATGTGTGACGCATAGATGCGACCACATGAAGCTGCAGCCAATCAATAGCATAGTAACACACAGGTATCACCCTTACCAGGCTTGAGGTCACCGTGTATGATATTGAGCGAGTGCAAATGCTGCATGCCCGCTGCAACCTCAAGCGCGGTCTGTATCAGAGCGTGCATACGCCGTCGGTAGTCAGGGACAGCGGGATCACACAAATAGTCCCCCCGGTTGATGGCTTGAAGCAGCGTCCCGCAGTCGCAGTACTCCATCATGACCTGCGTGCACGAAGACTTGCACGTCTCAGCCATGGTCCCGCCGAGTGTTCGGCGGAAATGCTGTCATCTGACCATACAGCACGTCTAAAAGAGAGCAGCCTCAGAAAGATCTCACCTTCGCAACAAACTTCCCAGGCGTGGCATCCAGGTGGTACAGCATGTCGCGCAGTGAGATTGGCCCAATATACAAGGCGCTCGGCTGCAACGCCCCAGTGCGGGTTAAGCTGGGGGACAGCACAGAGGATGTCACGCTCACCAGTGGCTTACTGCTGTCTTCACTTGCTGGCATAGCTGTAGCGACAGGACCACCCACAGGCTTTTGCTGGGGCACTGTAGGTGCAAGAGCCTGTTGGTATGCCGTTGATGCAGAGAGGGTTGCCTCCATGCCAGCCAAACCCAGCGCAATTGGCTGTGGGCCCAGCTCAGAGGCGTAGCCCAGCCCTGCCACCATCTGGCCCCACTCCTGGTAAGTGCGCTCCGTGACCTGGGTCACGTCCATGGACAGCGTACGCACCAAGTGTGGGTGGTTGACCAGCTTAGAAAGCAGCGCCTCCTTGGCACGCTGCCAGAGCTGCTGCGGTGTTGTGCACATCATGAACTTGACTGCCACAGGCAAGCCACCTTGCGCCGTGCTTATCCCAAGGTACACAACACCACACGCGCCTTGGCCAAGGTATGTCAGCTGTCCCAGCTCCTGCTGCAGGGTGTAAGGACTTAGAGTGGGAACACCCAAGCTGGGAGTGTGGGCAATGGGAGGCTGCAACTCGGTGGATGGTTCGGGGACAGTGGTCGCCCCAGCTCGTAGCACAGCAGCACTGTTGAAGTTCGGGGTGGCTGCCCCAAGGTCAAAGCTGGTTTCCAAGAAGGACGTCGCGCCTTGCAAGCCCGCGGTTGTCTGGCCATCCACACCTTTAGCAGAGCTTTGGCTTGGGAGAAGGCCCGGTGTGGGCTCTGACCGCGGCAGACCAGCACCTGCAGGCTCCTGGTCTGGCACATCCGTCGGTAGTGGGGCTACTGCTGTGTCATTGACAGTCTCGAGCGGCTTTGGAGTCGCTACAACAGGCGGCTCTGCTGGGGCGCTGAAACGAGGCTGCTCGGGAGTTTTCAGGGAGGCTTCAGGCGGAGTTGAAAGGCAACAGGAGAAGAGTCCCATCTGTCAGCGCCCCCACATGCTTTTGTGAGCTTTAGTATGACGTGTGTGGAAAGCTGTGTTGATAACTCACAACTGCATAGGCCAGTGCTCTGTTCTACTGCAGTGCAGCGACGGTGCGTCATGTTGGCCAACAATGAGGATGCCAGCGTAACGCCAACTGGCTGCAACGTAGCGATCGCCATTGCCACTCTAAATGCTGACTTGTGACACTTTCTGTAGGAACATCATGTCTGGCTTCTTTTGCACGGTAGCCCGCGCAGGAACACAAGGCTTTGATATCAGCTGGAGGTTGACGCAGCATCGTGTCCACAGGGGGCAACCTGGTAAGAACGGCCAGGTTTGCACCCATACATGCATTCAACCACATTGTTGTGCGTGAGTGGTAGGATATCACCTTGGTGGAGTCAGCAACGGAAGCCATCAACAGCAAGCGTGCAACTGCGACGTACTGGTAAAGCGCATTGTAAGGCTCCTGGAAACGGATGCGCTTGGCTCCTGGTCATACTTTGTCAGCTGAAACCAGAGCCATAACATAACAGGCACACAGGCCATGCAGTGCTGACCCTCCTCTGTCCCATCCCTACATCAGGCTCCTTGCGTGTGCCACGCCGGGCCAGGCCAGGCCGGGCGGCAGCACATCAGCAACGGTGGTGTGGTGTGGACACCTTCAAACGGTATACATACACCTACAAACCGTGTGCAAACCTTGTGTGTGCAAACCTTGCTTAAACACACTGTCAGTGCAACATCGGATAAAGTGCGCAATACGCCTCAGCTTTTTCAGCTCGTAGCGCTTTTGCAGGTCAGGTGTACCGGAAGCAAGGCAGCTGTCAACAGGTGTACGTAATCGCACACAGTTCTTGCAGCTCTGAAGCAGCAGTCTTTGTCTTGGACGCCTCGACCACGACAAGCTAACCGCTTGAAATATGGCTCGCGCTCAAGGACACAAAGGCACAACCTGCCTGCTGTCTTTAACCACACATTCACAAGTCAGTGCCACGTCAACGACCATACTCCTTGTCATAAACAGCAAATCTGATGCCGGCCAGGCAACGAAACCAAGCCAAGCCGCCAGGTGATGCCCAACCTACCGATGGGCCAGCTTACAGCATACTTTTGTTGATGCCTGAAGGGTCATTTCAATGCTGCTGTGAAGACTATTAGGCTGAGTAGTGAAGTGAAGTTCACGTTGGCCGGCTGTAAAGTGAAGGTTGAGAATGCGAATGGAGTATTGGACTTGGATTACAAGCTAAAAGCATTTATGACTTTACTATATTTACATCCGGCCTTTTATGTGACGCCTTTGAAGCTTGTACAACTGTCTGTGCCTACGATTATTTTACGGTGCTGGTACACGAAGGCATCATACCCTAAGCTTACACACACCCAACACACACAGGCACCAGCTTAAGCTAAGCCCTGGTTTGCAGGAGGTTGGTAAGAGCTTTAGTCAAAAGGAGTCACTACCGTTTCTGGGTGTTCGTTTTTCGAAGGTCGCTGCTCCGTTCACCATGTGCCAGCTGGATTGCATTGCTTTACTGCACCTGTTTCTGGGCATATGACGAACCTGCCTGGCAAGAGAACATCTCATGTATAGCATCCCTTGCCCCTGATAATGGCAACCTGCGCTGCATTCATGCTGAAACTGTTGCCGCGCAACAGTGCCCGCACACTTTGAGGCCTTTCATAGAACCTGCGTCATGCCTGCCCTGCTACAACGGTTACCTGGCGTGCTGCCAGCATGGTGCTGAAACAATCCTGAACCAGAACAGCAGACATGTCGTGCGGGAAGCTGCTGCAGTGTGCTGCAGCATCCGTAGCCGGTTCCATGGCAGCAAGCGTAATGGCAAGCGTGGCACCGGTGGAGTCGTGAGGAGTCCTGGCTGGCACGTTTAGCATACGTACTGCATCTGGTTCCTCCACTCAAACACGCAGTCCTCAGTTTGCTTCACCGACCTCGCAATACGTTTGTCCGTATCACCGTATGGCATCGTGCGACCTGTATGTGCATAAATGGTGTACACCGCCAATGCAAGCGCAGGAAAGGGTCAAAGCACACACCGACCCATGTCGTCTTTTCAATAGACATAGCGCGTTGCCAAACCCACCCACTCACCAGCTCCCCGGTAAGACCACCAGAGTCTCTGCACGCTGGAGCTGTGTCCGGCGACAGTGCCTCGCCCCCAGGCATTCGCCACGGCCACCGGCATCTGAGAGAGACGACGCTGCCATCCCCAGAAGCTGCCAGCGTCCACCGCCGGTGCAGCCTGCAGGCGTGCATCTGCACCAGCTGCACCACCTGTCTATGTGGTCTACGCACTCCCACCAACACACTGCACCGAGCCGAGGTCAGGCCCTCCCTATCCCCAGTGGAGCGCTTGACGGTACCTTTCACCTTCCGGGCATGCAGGGGTGGGGTGGGCAAGTGCAATGAGTGAATGAGTCTGTGATACAGTTGTGTCAAATGGCTTGGCAGTTGGCACCCTGTTTTGTTCCTGTGCCAAGCACAGTCAGGCGCTTGATGCTAACGCTCCAGCACTGACGCTCATCCGGCGTTCTATGCAGACTATATATATATATATATATAAGCCTGATCACTCTTTACCGTCCCTGTAGCATAAGCAGGACTTCCAGTACTCACACTCCTGCTCATGCTTGCTGCTCGGTGCGATAGACCAGGTCTTCCGAACATGGGCATGCACATGCAGTACAAGCAGTACAGACAGCGCAGTGACTCACGGCCTGCATGCAGGCGTGGCACACAGCGTGCAGCGTGCAGGCGCGGTATAGAGTAGATGTGCCTTGGCAAGACTGTGAGACGTACAGGTGTGATTCATGCACTGTGAGCTGGTGATGCGATGCAGCCCATGTGCACCAGCAATGCAGGGGGCGCGGCGGCTGTGGGCGCTCGGGCCATGCTAGCCATGCAGAGGAGCTGTGGATGCGGTGGGTGCACGCACACACTCACAGCTGAACCGGCAGCAGGTACACATTATTCAGTAGGGCCCTGAGGGGCCACCATGCCTGGCAGCTGCCAAAGCCTGCGGCCGGCTGACACATGCATCTCCCAGCAGTTGAGGCCGGCATTGTGCGTGCTGCACGCATGCCAGTGGGCTTATGGTGCGGGACTTCTGGTGTGGGGCATGGAGGTGCTCAATTATCGCCTTCACAAGCAGAATTGCATGGCACCCGAAGTGGCGGAGAATGCGCAGAGAGCCTGACACGCAATAATAGCAACGCAGCATGCGCGTGTTGCGTCAGCATATGCTGATATGCGGTTTCGAGCAGTGCTCAAGGCAATGCAAACTCGCTTCAGTAAATCTGTGTTCAGCGGTCTATGTGCTACTGGGGGTCAGGCGTGACTTTCTGGCCTGAGGTGGGGACACCGCCAGTGCTGTTGGGCCTGGCATGTCACGTCACGCGAATCACTCAATATCCACCACTGCCCAGCGGCACAGCGGCGCCGACTTGCACTGCGCAGCAGTCTTCAGCGACACTCCATTCCCGGCGTACATCATGAACACGCCCGTGTCGGATCTGAGGCCGTCATATATACCAGAGCCGATGAGAGAGCCTTCGGTCCACAGCTCCGTCCTGACCCACTTGAAGTTTTTGGAGCATGTAGCCCTGTGCGTATAAATGCACGCAGCCATGCATGCAGATAGGCGTACGTCCGTGCGAGTTTTATCGCGTTTGTAGAAGCCCCAGCAGGATGCAATGACACTTGTCAAAGTCCATATCAGGTCCGTGCACGAATACCCATCGCATGCACAGCATGAGAGTGCGGGGTGCGGGCAGGGACAGTGTACGGCTGGGTACAGGCACACGGCTTGCATCCACAAGCGAAGTCAGGCAAACATGAAATACGCACGTTTCCTTGAGCAAGCACAGCCACGCACACTCAATCGCCTGCAGCTGATGGCGGACAGGCCACACCTTCCAAGCGCTTGCATCATGTGATGGGTGCATCCAGTGCGCGCAGGGCCACCATCAATCCATCAGCGATGCTACCTGGGCAGCAATTCCCAAGACCCAATTCCCAATTCCTAAGACCACTGCACCAAGGCAAGCACAATGGCTTACAGGTAGATGCCATTGAGCTTCGGCACAATGCACAGGCTGGTGCCGGCCACCATCAGGGCGAAGCGTGTGGTCTTTCCAACAGGGTAGCCATAGAAGATCGATGCCTTATCGATGTCCGTGGTGCCGTAGCACTTGCCACCGGAAACCTCATTGCACGCCATGTACACGTCCCTGTCCTCCCCACCAGCGATGATCTTCCTCGTTGTAGTGCTGTACATGCACACCAGAACGCACACTCAGAGAGAATGGTTGCAACATCCTGTATGGCTGTATTTGCAGCTGGAAAATGCGTGCATGCCAATGCACCTGGCTTGAACGGAGTGGCGCTCATGGGGTAGGCCCGTGCACTGATCCTGCCATGCGGGCATGGCGTAACGAGAATCACAGGCGCGCGGAGAGGCAGGAGGAAAGTCACCACTTACAGCAGCACTTCAGGCTGAGGGCTCTGCATGGCATGTGCATGCATCCCCCATGCTGGCCGGGTTCCCGAGGTGTTCAGTGCGCGCAATGTGAGAGTTGCCGCTTCGGAAGACCAGCCCCTTGAACCTGCCCAGGTTACATGTACTGCCTGCACATACTGTCGTGCATGTACTCCCTGCATCTCACCGGACACTCTGGTCGAAGAACTCTTGGATGTATGAGTACATTTCGGAGTCGATCGCAATAGCGCCGTTGTTGTACTGCACCATGCACACCAAGCAGCAGCAGCAGCAGCATACACGCTAGCACCGCATCAATCATAGAGCAACTCAGCGAGGCGTATGGCTCGCACGCATTGAAGTATACGCACATTACAGACATGCCAAGTGCATAGGTATGCCAGGCGCATGATACACGAAGATTGGGATGGTACTGATATTGACACAGGCAGGCTTCTCAATTGTGCAAGCACTGCATCGACCGCATTCTTGACGGAACCCGCATGTGTCCTCACCCCACTTTTGAAGTAGGAGACGACCAAGCGCGCCCTGTTGTCGGGCGTCCAGAACGCAGAACCGCTCTGCCCTTTTGCGACGTCATAACCAAACTCTTTGGCGCGATCACCCGTGCACACATTGGTAACGAGCGTCACAGACTGCTTCCACATTGTGTACCGTGGCTTGTCGCCTGCATTTCGGAGCGGCGAGTGTCAGGGCAGGCAGGTCCGCACGATTGCGGTGCTGCCTTCAGCAGGGCGTACCAACAGGGCGCGTTTAGGGTGCGGCAAGCAAAACAGCAAAGCACCATCCATGCCTGCCCAACCATGCTTGGCCGGCAGCTGCCTGCACAGCTGCTTGATTGGATGTCTTGGCGCAAGCGTATGGGACACGCATCGTGTAATAGCGGTCCAGGAAGGTCAGGAGTGCGCAGTCAGAGGGACTTACTAGGGTAACCTGCAGTGACGAGCGGGTACACCTTGTTGGCGCACGTGTAAGCGTAGCCCAGGCTCTCAAACTTGTTGGGTTGGTAGTCCAGGCGCAGCAGGCCGATGTCAAAGTTCCAGTCACCATAGTCGCCGTACTCCGCCCAGACCTCTGCGAGCTCACAAATACCCATGGTACGTTGAAAAACTTGAGGATTATGCACGTGTGCATGTGCGAGAGAGCGCCAGCCGGCAGGTCCTGGATCATTTGGCATGCCCCATGATAGTGCCT
>BDDA01000015.1:298559-387163 GCA_001662385.1 Chlamydomonas asymmetrica | reverse complement strand
GCGGGGGCGGGGGGGGAGGAGGGGGTGGGGGAGGGCTTGGGGAAGGAGGCGGGGGCGAAGGAGGGGGAGGAGGAGGAGGCGACGGCGGCGGGTTGGGCGGGGGAGCTTGCGCGAACGAACGCACCGGGCAGCAGTCACGCTGCTGGTTGAAGATGGCATACTTGCAGCCCGAGGCGCCGGTGCACATCTCGTCGAGCACGTCGCAGGAACCTCCCAGGTACATGCACACGGTGGTGCCATCAGCGTTTGCCTTCGACTTTGCCATGCCCGTGACGATGCGCAGCACGCCGAGCTTGGTGTTGTACTCGAACGCCTGCTTGGTGCCGTCAACCGTCACCTGCTTCAGCGATGTCTTGCATGTGGGCACTGCAAATAGAAAGAAGCAGAGGGCGCAAGGGCAGAAAACCAAGGCGTTGGAAATAAGTATGCTAAGCCCTTTTGGTGCGTCAGCCTGTTCAAGCTGCAGCAAAGTCAGTGCCATTGCTCAACCAAGCGTTTTGTAGCAAACGTGCGGTTCCAGCTGTCTGGCGGCGGACTCCAAAATACGCAAAACTTTCAAGGTAAGCCAAGTCTTGTATGATTGAGTGCAATGCGCTATAATTTGAGGCTATGGTAAACCCTCACTTGCAGCACTCTGTGTCTGCACTCACCAACATCAATTTCCAGCTTGCCCATGTCCGTCTTGCAGCATTTCTGCTTGGTGTCGCAAGGCAAGTCCGTCCGGACAGTGAAGCAATACTTGTTCTGACTGCCAACCTTGGACACGCCGTTGTACTCAAGACGGTAGGGCGAGTGGTTTGGGTTGCGGTCGCAGTTGCACAGCGGCGGGAAAGGTGTCAGCGCGCTGGTTGACTGCGTCAGCACTCGCCCTCTGCTGGTCTGAGCCTTGACCACCACTAACAAGCATAACAGCGCATAAAGCGCGCTGCTGAGATGCTTCATCGCTCAACTTCGTTCCTGCTGCTCAAGGTGTTGGCACCAAGTTTTGGTGGGCCCTGTCCAGTGGCGTGCACAAGCGAAACGTCAGTTCGGGACGCAGCACCGATGATTGCACCAGTCGGCGTATGTAGGGCGACCAGCGAGTGTGCTACGAGGCTACAAGCGGCCTCGCGGGAGCGAGCGGGGAGCCAACAAGGTATGCAGCACCCATAACGTGCTACGCCAAAAAACGCCACTGACCTTCTGGCGAGAAGGCCGCGTCAGGGGTTTATCTAAGGCACCTCTAAGCTCGACTTGGGTCGTCAAGCTGAGAAGGGGCCGCTCAAGTGCGTGGGATCCTCCGACTGATGAGAGAGGCTAGCACTGAGGATGCGTTTGGTCTGGGGTCGACACCGTGGTGGGGCGGTGCGATTCAGACTAGGGCTAGGGAACGCAGAGTAGAGTTGTACTCGGGCAGCTATGGTAGGAAGCTGCCGTCTGCTAAGCGAGTGGTGAAGCCGGACTTGTCCTGGGTCATATATCGACAGGGGCCCCAGAAATGGATGCTGTACGGCACTATAACCGACGCAAAATTGCCCGCCAAAGAGGTCGCCACGGCACTTGGCGGGCTTGAAGGAAGCCTGTCATGCGCCTGGTTTCACGGCCACAACCAGGCACTGCTGTCTCAGGCCGCACCCTGCGTGGTCTGCGACGGCCCCGCACGCAGTGGTGGGCGGTGCCGACATCAGCAAGTAGACGCTGACGAGGTCGTTGTCCTTTGTATTGCTGTCTGTACCTCTCAGATAAATTTATATGGCATGCAAAGGGCTGTTCTGGGCCTTGCGCTGAGCTGGCCTCAAGCGCCTGCCATGCTCAGCGGCAGCTTCGTTCCCTCTAAGTCTATGTCCCACAACGGATCATTATCTAGCACAATACTCTTGAAGCAAAGCAGTGGCCTTGACGTGTCACGTTTTTGGGGAGAGGCTTTGCTGCGCTCATACAGGTCTGACTGCCTGTTGAAGGTTTCCCTCAGCCGCCCTTCGCTGCGTTGATATGAAGGGCCCTCAGCTCCCCGAATTTTTCCCGAAACCTTGCCAAACCCTGCATATATAGTTGGGGCTTCCGTGCACGCATCTCGACATATGCTCTTTGTTCGTGCAGCCCCAACGTGCCAAGTAAAACGTGCTAGCTGCCCAGTCTTTGCTCGTCTCACTCCAGCAACCAAACAAAGCAATGAAAGCCCTGTCCCTCCACGGCCCTTGGGCGTTTTACGAACGCAAAAATGCGGAGAACGAAAGCAGAATAGCACAGCTGGAGAGGGAGGTGAGCGTGCGGTGCGCAAAGTGTTCTGACAGCTACCCGGAGCAAACCGTTTAGCTGCTACAAAGGTTGCAACAAACTACAAGGCTGGAAATGTGCGTCTTGCTTATTTTGCAGGTTATGCACTGGCAGGACGTGGCCGTGTCAGGTAGAGCGACTCAAGAGACTGCAGAGGGCGCTTTGGCTGCGATGCAAGTGCAGGGTGACACGATGCAAAGCCAGGCCCTTCAGGCAAGATTGCTTGTGGACAGCCTGCAGATGGAGCTTGATACAGCGAGGCAAGGGCATGCCGAGTCTCTTAAGAACGCCATGGAGCAAGTGCAAAGTCTTTCCGACGAGCTGCAAAGGGCCACAGCTGACAACAGTGTCTTGAGGCTTGAGCTTGCAAAAGTGGTTCACAATCGGCAGAGCACCAATAGCAAGCTGGAGACTATCAAAAAGAAGCTTGGGCTTGATGACAACGAGGCCAAGGTATACATCCAGGTGAGGGTGATGGAGTTTGCAACAGAGTCAAAAACAGCGACAGCTGGGCCCCAATCGGGTGCGAGCGGCACCGCCTTGTCACCTCAAGCTTTGCCTGTGTTTTCTGAGGTGAAACGTGCCCGTTCTTGACAAAGTGTTTGGTGCTGGGCACGGTGCGCTGTTGCTGTTGGGCATGTGAACAGGACCTGGAAGACTTGCGTGCAGCAAACAAGCTGCTGAAGGAGGACGTTGCCAGCCTCACCGCTGACAAGACAAGCCTGCAAACGCAGGTCGACAGCCGCTCACAACACTGCATGACGCTGATTTCAGAAAACAAGCGCCTCCTGGCAACAGTAAGAAGCACCTTGCTAATTTGTGCCCCGTGCCCGACTCGCACGTGCAGGCAACCTGGTCCAGGCTATGGTTGAGTCCTGACCTGTGCTTCAGCTTCTGTGTGACTATTGAATGTGTGCGACTTGGCATGCGTGCTTCACTTCAGGTTTCGGAGCTTCGACAGCAGTCGCAGCAGTTGCGCGGCGAACTCTTGGCAGCGAAGCAGGACCTGGCGTTTGCGCAGCAGCAGTCCAAGTCACGCAGCGGCAGCAAGCCGTTGGTGGCACGTGACACGAACGCCCAAGCTGGCATCGGCGTCAGCGGCCAACAGGCGGAGGCCAAGTCAGTGCTGCAAGGCCTGCAGGTAAACTCAGACTGCTACCAACTATACAGCCCTTCCTTTGCGGGGCTTGCCAGGCAGTTGGCGCATATGCATGTTGTGTTCAAACTGGCATACTTACCTCCCGCTCCTGCCCACATGTACGAGTTACAGACAAGACCTTGCGCTGACTATCCCTATCATGCAGAACCGCCCAGCTTGGCATGACCCCAACCGCCCAGCCCTCACAGCCTCCACCACCACCACCACCACCCTGACGGCGCACTCTCGGCCTGACGGCGCCCGCGTTCGCACCGGTGCCACAGCTGGTGCCAATTCGCTTGGCACCCAACAGCAGCAGCAGCAGCAGCAGCACCGCAACGTGCCGCTCAGAGGAGCCGCCGCTCCGCTGGACAGTGACGTGGGCAAGGCTGCGGCTATGCGGCAGGCGCTGGCGCTGAGGCAGCAGCGCCTGAGCACAGCGCAGCCGCTTCCGTCACCCGAACCGGAAGGAGCTGGGCCGTGATGCGCATGCGAGCGAGGGCGCGTGTTTAGTTGCACAGAGCGGCAGACTGTGAAGCGAGCTGGCAGCGGGAATGCAGCGCCTGTATATGAGCTTACGCTGCATGTGTTCAGCCTGACTGGCATGTTGCGCATTGGTATTCCATGAATGTTTTGCAGGTCAACCTGACGCCCGCGTACACGTGACAGGGTGTGGGTGTGGGTGCACAGAAGTGGCTTGTGCTGAGATTTAGCGCACGCAGCCGCTGAACACGTTTCGGCCGCCAATCGGTGGTACAGCAGCACTGCGGGGCCTCCACAGGCATTTGATTCATGCTGTAACCAGGCCCTTGCGACAACCGCCACTGCTCGCAGGCTGCTTGGTGGGGTCAACTTTGAAGATACACTTGTGCTTCACCTTGTGCTTTCAGCTGTGCATTTTATGTTCGTTCTCAAATACCAATAAACGAACAGTGCAAAAGACGTTTTGCCATTTCAGGCAGGGCAACGAGCCACCCCAGCTGGACCACACACCCATGCGTAGCGATGTAGCAGGCATGCCGCTATTTCGAATGGGCCCTGTGCGAGCGGCTCCCCACATGGCACATACCAAGACAACGTCATGGATTGTAAATGTTTACAGCACCAATGGAATACTTGGCCCCAGGCCTTTTATTAGGTGAGCGGGGGGGGCAAACAAACGCAATGCGCACTGCTGCCTGAACAGTGTGAATGCAAACCCTTGGCATGCAAACACACGACAGTCCGGTCCCTCACCATCAGGCAGAAAGCACACGAACAATCGTGTCAGAGCCTGAACGCTGGCGACTGTACAAGGTTACTGTTGACGGCAGCATGCAGCATCAACCATGGAGCGCTAGGGCTGAAGAGGACCACCATGAGCAGCCGCCTGGCAGCACATTTGCGGTTGGCGAGTGGGAGTGCAGGTGGGAGTGGCGAGATAGCAGTACTTTGGAGCAGCACTGAGGTGTATGGCGGTTCGGCAAGTGGACAGCGCGAGCCAGGCGGTGCATGCAGCCACAACCAAGCTGGCTATCCCACAAATCAAATACCAATCCACCCCACCCATGACAACCTTGTACGGCTGCCAGCAAACCGAGGTGTGCGAAAAGCGGCTCGGCAAGTGGACAGTGCGTGCCAAGCATGCAAAATCTCACACACCAACCAGCATGCAATCACCACCCACGTGCCAGGCCAAGCTGGCTACCTTGTGCCACTCCTTACTGACCCATCACCAACATCCACACACTGACAAATAGTAAAGAATTGGAGCAGTCAAGTGGACAGGATAGTCTGTTCACACAGTATATGCCACAGAAACCACATTGCCATCCGGCACGCAGCAGCAGTACCCGCCTGGCTCAAAGTCAACTCGCAGCCTCACTCAATGCATCCAACGTCAGCAGCACATTAGTTATGGTACACAGCACGATGTCAGAAAAAATACCAAGGGGCAACAGCAGCACTGAATCGCAGCACATGAACACGCAGGCACCTAAATCTCGGGTGCATGGTATGTCGGGGCCCTTGCAGCCCAAGGAGATTGCGTCTTAGGTGTGCGGAGGTGGTGGTGCGGTGATGTGGTCAACCGGATACCGGCACTGGGGCACACGCAGCAGAGCGGGGCTCGGACAGGAGGCACAAGCGCGTTTAGCGCACACACACACACGGGATGATACTAGGCTCACATCGCACGCCCTTGGCATCCTTGCCTTGCCCGGCGCAAGGCAGCACCCACCGGCTGGTGGATGCCGCGTAATTGCGCCTCAGCTCAGGCACCGGCATGCACCCATCACCGCAAATCGACCGCACGGTGCACACGTACGCTGGAACACCCACAGCCACCACAGACCACGTCCAGCAACAGCAGCGGCGGCGGACAAAGGTGTGACTCAGCACGAACAGCACGTGGGGTGCGTGACGAGCCCCTGCCGTTACGCTCACGCGCTAGGTGACGGGCCTGCGCTGCTCCCCGCCGCCGTCGCCGCCGCCTCCACCACCACCGCCGCGCCGCTGTGCCCGTTCACCGCACCGGCGTGCGCGCCCGCCGCCGCCTTGGCCGCCGCCAGCGCCTCGGCCTCCGTCTGCTTCCCCGTGTATACGCCCTCCACGGTGCGGCCGGTGACGCCCCTGCGCAGGCCTACGCTGCGCACCAGCGCGGCCCAATCGCGCGGCGCGGCGCCCGTGCCGGCCGCTGCCGCTGACTCCTCGGTCCACGGCTGCGAGAAGGGCACGGTGGACTTGATCTCGAAGGTGGTGCCGTTGGCCGAGGCCTCCCCCAGCAGCGCGCAGCAGAGCTCCGACACGTCCTCACGCCCGATCTTGCCCTGCACAGAGAGACGCACACAATGCCGGACCACAAGCCAAAATCGGTGAAGCTATCTGGTAATAAATGCAAGATACAAGGGCAATGACTAGATACAGCTTGAGCCTTGCTGGTAAGCGCTGGTCCAGGGTAACGTTGAGGATGAAGCCCAGGCCTGATGATATGGTGTATGATGCTGCGTGAGCATGCCCATGCTATGCACCCGCATACCGCTGCTTACATGAAAGGACCACGCTGCCTACAGCCAGCGATCAAGGACCAAGTCGCATTGTGTGGGCAACACGTGTATATGCCCACACACGCCCTCGCTGGCTCTGCATTCCCCCAAAAGCGCCGTTCCTGGCGTTCGCCAGGCCCGCTCCCGCTCCCGCTCGCTCGCACGCTCGCCCTCCTGTCACTGTCCGTCTCTCCCTACCCTTCCCTGCCCTCCCCGCAGGCAGCGCTCACCTTGATGACATCGCCCTGGTCAAACTCCACCGGCATGCCGCGCGTCTCCTCCGTAAGCGCGCACGGCCGCACAATCGCGTACGGCACGCCGCTGGATCGCAAGATGTCCTCCGCTGCACACGAACACACAGCAAGCACCCCCGACAAGCACACACACACGCTCATGCGCATGATAGACTGAAGTGCACACCGTATCACAACGTATGACACTATGAGGTGCGCTGGCAATCCTGGGATGCACTCAGCGCAGCAACCGGCGAGCACAGGTGTACCCAGTCAGTGCAGGGGAGCGACGCCTGGAGATTATTGATTGATCCGGGGACTGACTGGCCCTCAGGAGGTGTGATGGCGTGACCCAAGGGGCAATCTGTGTCTCGTCCCACGCCTGAGGCCATGCTGAGGTCCGTACGGGGGCACCCACCTTTCAGCTTCCACGTGAGCAGGCCGCCCAGCATGTCGTTGAGCTTCACCGCCGGCGGCTCCACGTCCACGTTGATGCCGGGGCGGTTGGGCCGCGTCACGCCTGCGCACACCAAACATGACACAACACGTCTCCTCCGGAAATGACCGCTATACATCACTACCATGGACCACTTGATCTCATATACCGTATCACACATCATCATAGGAAAAATTTGCACAGCCAGTGAACGTTTGCCGCCAGGGCCGGACAGCGGTACAGCGGTACCGTCTGCCCTCACTCCACTGAACTCTTACCCATGCCAGCATGTCAGTCTGCTCTGACATGACTGGATGGCGTCAAGCCGTCAACCCAAGGCTGACATCTCAAGGGCACCCACCTGCGGAGCTGACGTGAATGAAGCGCGGCTGCTGCACAGGCGGCGCGTACGCAGCGATGTGGTCGATGGGTAGGCGGAAGGTGCCGCGCCTGAAGGCCGGGTTGAGTTGCCCGTCGTACTCGAACTTGGAGAGCATGAGCTGCAGGGAGGATATGCTGGAGGGGTCCAGGGTGGGGGCGGGGCCAGAGCCATTGATACCGGTACTGAGGCGGCGCGCGCGGAACACCTGCATAGCCCCACAACACGCAAGCGACACACCAATACACCATGTCACCATATGTCTACATCAGCAGCTCGCATGAAGGCTATGCAAGTCCCAATCCGTGCACGAGCAAGCGACCTTCTGACAAGCACACGGCCATGTACATTGTACGACAACAAGTGGAAAACGTTGACGAAACATCAGTACGACACTGTAGGCCACCACCATGAGCACTCAGCCGCTGGGCTGACGCAACAGCCACACCACTCCACCTCGCACACAGTACAAAGCACGAGGTCACCAAACCATCAAACAACGCTGTGAGAGTGCCACACTTACCGGGAAGAAGTCTGTGAAGGGCAGGCGCACGGTCTGCCACACGCCCGGCTGCGTGTCAAACGAGCAGCAGTAGGCGATGCCGTCCCAGTTGGCGTCGGGGCGCAGGATGAACTTGTACCGCTGGCCGTCGCCCAGCAGGCGGATCTCCAGGCCGGCATAGGGCGCCAGGTCCAGGGGAGGCTCGATGTTGCGCGTGCGGACAGAGGCAAAGCCGCCGAAGTTGTCGGTGGACACTTGCCCGCTGCAGCACGGACACCACGCGCCCACAATGCATACATGTTGACTGTGGCATGTCTGGCTGGCAGTGTCAGTGTCACCAGACCGCGCAATGCGCGCGTCACAGTGATTCACAGCTTGCCACCACAGCGTTCATCCAGCCACGGGCATGTGCGATAGGTTGTACGGTGCCCGCATGCACGCACGCGGACGTTGCCGTGTGTGGTGTTGCCCCGCAGCCCACCTGACCTCCTCCCCACGCAACATCATGATCGCTCTGCTCATCCATGCATGTCCTGATCGGCCAGGCGATGAAGACTCAGCCAAGCCAATCAGCCTGCCCACCTGAACACCCAGGCGGGCGCGCCGCCCTCCCCTGCGTCCTGCTCCAGCGCAAACCCGCTGCGCGACACGCCGCCCATCACCACATCGTCCAGCGCGCCCCAGCTCATCTGGGGGGGTACCGGTGGAGCCAGCTCCAGCTGGTAAGGCGGGCTGCTGCCCTTGCGCGCCGTGGCGGTGCCGCGGCCGCTGCCGACGTTGCGGCTGCGGCTGGTGCTGCTGGTGCTGGCGACGGCCGGTTCCGCGGGCTGCTGCTGCTGCAGGGGTGCGCTCTGTAGCAGCATTACTCCTCCTGTGGGAGAAAGCGTTGAGGGCGCGGTGTGTTTAGCGGGCCCGCATTCACCTCATGGCACAAGCACACGACAACCTTCACACGCCCAGCAGCCCAGCCCCTGATGCATCAGCGGCTCACTGCCAAACCCGCTATGCTGCAGCAGCGCCATGACACCCTCAAAGCATGCCCAAAATGCTCCCTGCTGCCCACAGCAGGGGCTGAAAAACCGCTGCCCAGGGTTTCAAACCCTGTCCCCGAGTCTCATTCAGCCAGGCTCGCTCAGCTAGGCTCGCTCAGCCAGGCTGAGCTCTGTGCTGCGGGCGCTTTGCGTTATCCCATGTGCTGCATCCGCCACTGCCTTACCTTCCAAGCCCAGGCTATCGCGCACCAGGCTGAGCAGGTTCGCCATACCGCCCGCCTCAACAGCCTGGGGTGTGTCAACCACCTCAGGGTCAAAGAATTGGATGCCCTGCGGTCCATGGTACCACGTGATACAGCATGCATGGCAAAATCAATGAAATGCGTGAGGCATGAATGTGACATGAGGGGGGGACATAATTCACAGTCCGGGCCACGCGTCCCATGCAGGGCTGGGTAGGCCGCTTGCTGGCACCAGCACACATGGCGTGGTGATCTGAGGAATGCTCTGCATGCATGCAAGGAGTGCATGACAACTGCATGCACTTCACGGCATGATGCGATGCCATACGAAGATGACAAGCCCCAGGCGTCCCAGGCATTGCTAAGGCTGGCGAGGCTCTAGCGAGCTCCTGGAAGTGAGGTGTGCATCGGTACTGCAAGTGCTGCCGCCGCCCTACCGACGCATACACACGCATCTGAGCTGCGAACTACACCTGCGTTGACTCCCCAGTCAAGGCGCTGCGATGAACTCTGACAAGTAGCAGGGTAATGTTGCACGCCCACGCATGCCAACATGCAAACCTCAAGCAGTACACAGTCGTACCCATCAATACACGCTAGTACACAAAGCGCTGCGAGCACCACCAGTACCGCACTCATCAGCACCGCAGTACACACGCACCTGGTAGTACTTCTTGCGGTCCACCGTGTCCCCCTCCTTCGGCTGCACCTTGACCGCGCTGCAGCTCACCACGGCGCGCACGCCCTCAAACATCTCGGGCACCAGCGTCGCGCGCTGGGAAAGGTCAGCAGCCGCAACCTCCAGGCGGCCCCCGGCAGCCACTGGCAGCTCCGACTGCACGCCACAAGCAACAATGCAGCACCGCCACGTGGGATAACACGTTTATACACACAGCAGCTGCCTCGACGAGTGGCGCTAAATGTGCTGGGTGGGCCTCCACCACCATCAACATCACTCATATGTACCATGCATGCATGCACTGTGTGTGTATAGCCTGCGTTGACGTCAAACATCGTGGGTGTAAGCCACCTGCACCAGATGTCCAACGAGGTGTCTGTTTGCCAACTGTGTTTGGGGACACGGGCAAGCTCCTTGCGGGGGTCGGTCGCTGAGTGGCAAGCTGAGTAGCGCTGCGGGGTGATATGCTCGCTTGGGTTTCTGCGCCTATGCCTGGCCGCACTCACCAGCATCTCGCGCGCCTTCTCCACGTCACGCACCAGCGCGCGCACTTGCTTGCCCGCCCGCAGCAGCCGCGCCACCACACGCTTCCCCACACCGCCAGTCGCACCTGCCGCCACGTTTGCAAGTCCGTGGACCACGTCAGTACTTCAAAACAACATCCGTCAGTGCTGGTTTGGGTGTGCGTATGTGTCCAGGCGTCCTCCCAGCAAGGACACTTCTGTGTTTGGCGATTGAAACATCCTAGCCTGGGAAAATGTCGAGTTTGGAGGATTTGGGCAGGATTTTGGGTTTTGCTGCTCTGGCCGCAGGCCAGGTGCGGTGACGCAGTGGGATGCAGCAAATGGTGTGCGGCCTGCGATGCATGCAAAACGCACATGCAATGCTAGCAGCCATGCACCGATTGTCACTGAGGCATGGTATGCATAATGCATGGTCCATGAGCTACCAGTTCAGTGCCCTTGCGCTCTACCCACAGACGGGCCAGGCATGAACACTGCCAGCACTTGCTCATCGTACTGACACATGACTGTCATGACGTGCGCTGCACACACACAACGCCGGCTCCCACGCATGCTCACCTGTCACGAGGATCACACCGTCCACTGGCACGTTGATGCTGGTGTCTGGCGCCAGCGGCTGGTGCTCAGGCACCAGCGGCAGCACGACGTCGGCCCCTGAGGCTCCCTGCGCAGCAGCAGACCGCATGCACGCACGCATGGTTTATGTTGGCTAGATGCCAAAGTATGGACACACGCACATCTCCATCGAAAGCGGTTGAGTGCAACCTAGATTCCAGGCTTGAAGTATGAAGTACACCGATGCCGACTGGCGACCCCTGGAGGGTGCCACCTGGCCACTTTGGGCATCGTGCAAGTGGACAGCTTACCCCTTCCGGTGCCCATCGCTGCGCCAAGGTCTCCAGCCACTTATCAGGGCGTAGCTCATTGAAGTAAGCCACTGTCTGCATGAAGCGCATCACATCCCAAGGCTGACGCCCTGCTGGCAGGAAGCACACGCAGCGAACTGCTTACCGCCGGGGATCACAATCACAGGCAGGTTAGTCAAACAGCATGGACTGAATGACAAGACTGCAGAGACTGGCTTTTGCCCACAGAGTCTCACATTCAGCAAGTGCAACTTGCACATGATGAAGCTGCCGCGGTTGATCTGCTGCTGCTGTTGAATGCGAAATCACAAGCACCCCGAGAATACACTGGAAGATTCGCTGTGTGTCGAGGGCCTGAGTCGCAGCAGCAAAGCGACTCGTCACAACACGTACCATTTGCAGTGGCGCCCCCCTGCTCACTCGGCGCTGACTGGGCCACCAAACTCATACGGTGTCCAGCGCCTGACTGGCTGTGATGCTTCAAAACCACAGTGAAACAACCACTTGGAAGTCCGGACCGTGCTGATGCTGATACTGGCACCAGTCTGCGGTTGGCGCCTGCACAAACGCGAACACGCGAAAGGCACTAAACGCTCAAGCAGACAGCTCGACGGCTCGGTTGACATACAGAGTGAAATGCTAGTGGCTGTCCCAATTAAGCAGGCAGCACTAGCTCTCTGGTTGAGATCAAGCGCGGCCAACCCACACCACTCAAACCCAACACTCTCTCTGAGGCAGCTGGTCGTGGCACTTGTCTCGCCCGCTGAAGTCGAGCGAGACAAGTGCGAGATAACGCGACCAACATCTCGAGCAAAAAGCGGGACCACGAGTTGCTTTTGGGTGGTTCGTGGTGTACTGCCGTTGGTCAATGCCCAAGCCATCAGCACCCCCGTCTGCCCAACCCTTAACACACACAGCACACTGCGGCATCACAGGCTACCCCTAGCAACCTCCTCCCACCTTGCACGTAGGCAGCGCCTGCTAAAGTCTGCGCCATGTTTCCAGCCTGTTTGGGGGCTCCGCAAACCAGCAGGGGATACGAGTGTAGGTACAACTCAGAAAAGCTTGAATACTGAAGCTCTGTGGAGCAGTGCGTTACAGTGTGTGCTGAAGATGTTGTGCCTACCTTTCTGAAGGAACGTAGCGTAGACTGTCAGAGCCGTACCAGGGGAGTGAAACCCCCACACATGAACATCCCCTCGGACATGGCATGGCCATGCGTTCAGCTCAAACATGCCGGTGTTGAGCCCTAAATCTGCTTTCTTGCGCGTTTTCAAGGCCTAAGTGCCACCAGACCGCCCATCGTTAAAGCTGCAGCTGGGCTGTGCAGGACTTGACGGGCGAGTTCGTGCCCAGCTTCGAACGTTGCAATACAGGCACGTTCATGTGGGGCAGCTGCAAGTCCACCAGCTGCTGCCTGACACCCGGCACGCCCCTGCTGGCCCACACATACATGCTGGAGTGGCTCCCTCCCGTGAGGCTCACGTAAGGCCAGGTGCTTGAGCTCCCGTGCTAGCGTTGCGGATTTGCGGATATCACGCGCTGAAGCGCCGCTCGCCTACATACTACCGCCAGGCGGCCAGGGCGTTCATAGTATGTGTCCCGTAACGCTACCGAGTATGGCAGGCTTGTCAGCGCACAAAGATGTGCACTCTGGGAAAGCTGACCCCCATGGCAATAGCCGAATGGGGGGGGGGGCATTCGTGGGGGGCATTGGAATGTCGCTCCTTTCCCCTCCGACAATCGACAGTGTCTTGCTGTGACCCTTACAAGGTCACGCTTGCCACTTTTCATGCAACAGGTGTGCCAGCCCTTAACAGACGTTTGAAAGCGCAAACCTTTTGTATGGCAACAGACGGAGAGCTGGACGTTGGGTTGACGAAGCGGGAGTTGTGGGGCGGGGCTGCCTCCGTAAGTGCTGTGTTCGTCACGGTTTCTACACTATGTGCTGAACCTGTCATTGCGCTGACGTAACCGCCACATGCTGCCCAGGCCGGAGTGCCGACTCGCCTTGTGGATGTGTCGGACGTGCGGCCAGTACCGGACAACCAGGAGTGCTTTGCTGATGGCAGCACAGACCAAAGCATCATCTTTGAAATAGTGGTGAGAGATCATGCTTACTGTAGTTTGGGAGTGCCTTTCTTGCACGCACTCCAGAGCAGGAAGTCAGGAGCCCATCGGCACGATCCTAACCGACCACATTGGTTGACCGCCGTGGTCACTGAAACCCACCACTTGGCAGCGGCTTGCACTAAAGCACGGGCCAGCATGCCGCGTCACCATACAACTGGTGCCTTCTGTGTAAGTGAGACCCTTGAACTCTCCATGTCACGGATGTTGGTGCACGGATGTTGGTGCAGGAGCCTGCAGTTGTAGAGGACTCCCATGCTCCGGAGTTCTACTTCAAAGACCTGGCAAAGGTCGCTGAGGCCACCGAGTTCCAGGTGGAGTCTACAGAGGCGCTTGGTCAGTGCAAGGCGCACCGTTTGCTGTGCAAGGCTTGACTGATAAGGCGTGGAATCAACCATTTTTGTCATCTCCACAGCCAGAAGTTTGCATAGGGCAACAAAGCTGTTCTCAGCACCTTCATCACTTTCGTGTGCAATATGTGCAGGTGCGGGTGCGGTCGCTCGTGAGTGCCACAGCGGATTCGTGGGCTTGGCTACTGGAACGATGAAGGTAGCCAAAGGACGTCAGGGGCCAGACGCTTCAAACGAGCTACATGTCTTGCTGGCCGTGCTCCGTCTGCCGCGCGCTAACTCGGACGTGTTGATCACCCTCAACACGCCCAAATTCATCAGTGCGCAAAGCGCCGCTGCTGAGCACGCCGGGCCTGGCGAGAAAACCCTCCACCACACTGATCGTAAAGACCTTCTGGCCGTGCTGCAGAGCTTCTCCATACTTGACTGGAAGCTGTTCGGAGCTGCGTAGTGACACTCGGTCCATATTGTTTACAGTGCACAGCGTGCTGTTTGGTGACGTCGGCAAAACGCATACCAAACTTGTGTCAAGTACTTATGGCGTGCTGATAAGCACCCATAAGGCAACTAATAGTAATACATGCAAGGTGGGTGTAACACGTTGTTTTTGCCCCATCGTCCAGTGTCGGCACCAGCACTAAGCTGAAAAACTTGCGCTCAGCGGCCTTGGTACGCTAGTGGTGTCCATGCTCATCCTCCGTCTTTGTTGCCTTGGAATAGGCCTGAAAGCAATGGCACAAGCCGGTCACAGCAACAACTTCACAAGACGCAGCAGCTTGCAGGGCACCAACGATGCCGAGTTTGCCTTCTTGTCAGGGGAAGCCACTTCTTGTCACAGACAGCGCACAGCACCTTGTTGCTTTCATTCACTTACCAAATATCCAAGGAAGAGGCCTACGCCCAGCGTGAACCCTGGCAGAGCGTTTTTCTTGTCAAACTGCAGCAGAGGATGAAAGCGCCACGCCTCATATCGTTCCCATTGGAAGCCCACCAGCCTGGGTAAGGACGGACGAACCATATCCTACGTTTATGCGCACAGATATGTGTGCCGTGCAGCGCACTGCAGGACTGGTGGAGGTCAGGTGTGTAGGCACACCTGCTTTGCAAGCACCACCGTCACTAAGACAATTTGTTGCTTAACCGTGCTCTGAACACTATGCATGTGTTCTGCATACCATGCACTATGTAATGTTGTCACTGCTGCCCGGGCTTCCCAACACGTCATTGCATTGTCGGGGCGCTGCATACGATAACTCCACAACGCAGTAGGCCCAAAATCAGTCACACACAACCATCTGTTTCGATCAACCGTGTATAAGCACTTCCAAACACGTTTTACCGGCCATTTTGCAAGGGTCTGTGGCACAAAGCTCTCCCTTTCAGCAGTCAGAATGACCCGGTAGAACGGCGCAAGACGTAGGTTCAGGGAACTGATCCAGCTAACGCAAATGCTTCCCTGTAAAGACTTGCGCGGTACACGGCAATGCCATGGCCCCGCTGGACGGGAAGCGCACTGTGTGCTGCACCACAGAAAGGCCCTGGTACAACGTCCATCGCGCCCGTTTAGTTCCAGCCTGGCCTCGAGGGCAGCGGTTCGAACAGTGCGCCCGTCAGCAGTGGCGTCGGGCATGAGCGGACCTGCTGAGCCTGGGCCCTCGAGCGTCAGTGGTTCGGCCAGCAGCTCCACATCACATACCACAGACAAAACGGAGCTCCAAGCGCTCGTTGACGCCATACCGTTTACGAAAATCGTTATCTGGGGCTTCTTTGGGCTTATCATGTACCAGCTGCACGACTTTTTTGGGGTAAGTGGCAAACGCAGAGGCAGAGACATCACAGACACACGCTGACGTGGCGCCCGCTCCAGCTCAGTCAGGGCCGTTCGGGCGTGCTGCCATTTTGTATGCCTGCCCTTGTGCTGATCATGTTCAGGCGACTGTTGTCATGCTGAGGCGACTGGCTGATGGTCAGTGAAGTATGACGTGTGTGTCGTGCGCGCAGATTGTCTTTGGCACATTCATCGTGTCCTTCATCGGCAACTCCTTCGTCGCCAATACAGCCAACACACCGTTCATGCGGTCAGCTGTGGAGGATGATTCAATACGCAGGCGTGTGCTTGTCATCACATTCTTCCTGATCATCCTGTCCGTGGTGACGCTCTTCGGCCTGCTCACCATACCCGACATAGCACGCGAGGGCGCGGACTTCATGAACCGCCTGCAGAGTGATAACATTTGGGTCATCTTGGTGGAGAAGACAAGGCGTGGGCTCGGGTGCGTATGCTGCACGCCACCGCAAACCCACACGTGTTGACTAATACCCCACCCATGCGCTTGCACCCCTTCAACGCTTGACTCGCCCTGTGCACGTTCCTGGCGTCGTGTTCAGGGACCAGGTGATGAACAGCCTGGAAAAGGCGATCTACCTGGCGACCAGCAACGACCTAGCAGTGGCAGCTGTACAGGAAACCGGGGTGAGAAGCGAACACAGCGCCCAGTTTGTGTTGAATCAACAACATTCAAGTTGTAACACATTCTGTCTTGTTGCATCTGGCTCTCGACTGGGGGCAAGAAATTCTTGATGACCCCATGGATCTTGCACCGTGTATGGGCTGAGAGCTTGCACGTAGTATATGCATGCCCCAAACGTCTAGCCATGCTCAATTCTTGCATGGCGGCTGAACGTGTGTGCGTGTGCAGATGTGGACAGCGGAGCGCAGCACGCAGCTCGGGCTCGCGCTGTCCACGATGTTGAAAGGGTACACAACGACGGCGGCCAAGTACACAGGCTTGTTCATCAAGTCTGTCGCCCGGGTGGGCCTGCAGGTGCGCCTCTGGTGTTCACCTTACTGCCACACCATGCATCGGCCAGCAATGGCGTGCGCTTGCAGATTTGCGTGTTGGGCCAGTCAGCCGCATGCATGCGCACGTGGCCTATGCAGCTGAGCTTGTACATGCCAATCCTTCCTGCGTGCGTGGTGCAGGCTTTGGTGAGCCTCATCCTGGGCTTCATGTTCGTATGGGACATGCCACGCATTACAGCGGGCGTGTCCACGCTCCAAAGCTCGCGGCTGGCGCCCATGTACAACGAGGTCGCGCCGATGCTGCAGGTCTTTGGGCAGCTCGTCGGGAAAGCGCTCGAAGTGCAGGCACAGATTGCGCTCGTCAACACCGCCCTCACCGCGCTTGGCATGTGGGTGCTGGCCATCCCTGGGATAGGCCTGCTCTCACTCTTCGTCTTCATCTGCAGTTTCATCCCAATCATGGGCTGCATTATCTCGACTGTGCCCATCGGGTTTGTGGCGCTGACCGAGTATGGCTTCATGAAGCTGGCGCTTATCATCATCATGGTGCTGATGGTGCACTTCGTGGAGGCCTACGCGCTCAACCCCGCCATCTACTCGGCGCACCTCAAGCTGCACCCGCTCATGGTGCTGTCAGTGCTGCTCATAGCTGAGCACAACCTCGGCGTGTGGGGCCTGATGATGGCGGTGCCGCTCACCGTGTTTGCGCTGGACTACTGCATCAAGTACCCCAAGAGCAGCGTACGCGAGGTGGGGCAGAAGGAGGTCCAGAAGCTCACCGGCCTGCAGACGACGCCAGCAGGCACAAGCGCTTTGCAGCCGCCACACGTGAGCATGTTGGACAGTGCCGCCAGCCCCCTCATGTCGAGCTGAGTAGCGCACGGCCTGCCAGCTAGGCAGGGCGCCGTTGGTTGTGCTGCTGGTGTACCGTGGGGGCCAGCGTGTGGTGTTGTGAGTCCTGGGAGCTGCATGCATGTACTCATTCCTCGTGTGCAAGCACTCCTGTTATGGCCGTCTGCTGCACCATGTGCCACATGCACTGGCACAAGCGCTTACGTATGTTTCTGTTGTGTGTATGGTTGAAGTGTGCTCTCGAATGTGTGTATGGCCTCTGCAGCAAGCAGTCACTGTGACTCTCTATCGATGCTGGTGTCCATCTGTATTCTTGGGGCCAATGTGCCCTCCTCTTTTGCACACCGGGATACTGCACAAACGCAATGTGTCGTTTTGCGTGTACTCTGAACGCGTTCGCTTCATTCAGCATGCACACTTTTGTCCCCTTGCATTTACGGTCCCGAGTACTGTTGCAAGGTGTTGCATTGTTCCTGTTAACCTGCATGCCATCCCTGCACCAAAAAACAAGCCCGGTACTACGAAGGATTCGCACTGCACTTGTCCACCCACCGGCATCTACTGGCAGCCATGCCACCATGCATGCAATAGGATACTGTCGCAGCATGTAAACCGTGCCAAGGACACGTCACAAAACTGTACGTTGGATTAAATTGGGTTAAGTTGGGTTAAGTGGTGTCGTACTTGTGATGCATCGCACCACCGTATTGCACCGGCAAGCGTCATACATGGGGGAAAGGCGGATCGCGTACACGCATTTTGCATGGTGGCAACGGGCAAGTGAAGGTGTTGCATGACTGGCATGGAATTGGCACGGTGCGCAGCATCTAAGGAGACACCTCAAAGTGCAGGGTCCCGAGGCAATTGCCTTGTCAATGGCCAACCGCAGTCAACTTCAAGCAGCGGCCGCTGCTGCGGTGCTCGGAGCATACAGTCTGTCACAACTGTACTACAACCCAATCAAAGCGTCTGCAGTGCTAGTTTACTCATTCTTTTCGAGCTCCTTCAGGGCCTTCTCACGGCGGCGGTTAACCCCCAAAGCCTTGAAGCGCTTGGTTGCCCAGTTAGCACTAACCAAGATAAGGATAATGCCAACCACGATCGCCAGGTTGCGCCAGTCGTTAACAGTCCGAGCAAAGCCCAGGCTTGCGTAGACGCCCTGTAGTGTGCGCAAGGCGGAGTGCAGTACCAGGCGTTGAGCAGGCAGGGTCTGCACACCAGTTCTCGGCAGCTTCATGACATGTACATGGCCTTGAGACATTGCCCCACAACAGCCACATCTTTATACAGACACTATAGCTTTGCACCCTACTGCACAGCTTGTACGTGCCCAGGTTGATCTAGGCGCGGGCAACCTGGACTCCGCTACTCACCACTTTCAAGGCGTACTTTTGGATCTGCTGCACGGGCGTCATAACAAAGAGCCCATATGACGTAGAATAGGAATCCTGCGAGCATTATAGACACCGTAGGTGCAACAGATCAGGCAACCGAGGACGTTCAACCCCATCTGCTTGCAGTGCTGCCCCTCGCCAAAGTTACCTGGGTTGAAGTGCTCTCCGCTTCAGCAACGTAGGTCACCACTGCTGCTGGCAAAGGTGCGAATGTGTTGCCAGAGGTGAAGACGACTGTGTAAGTGTGGTAAATGTGGCTGCCAACGGTGATTTTGCCGATGTCTGCAGTGAGCGTGCCGTCTACGAGCGTAGCATTCGGTGGCAGGGTGTCCTTCAACACAACGTTGTTGGCAGCCCTGCAGATAACGAAACACGTCGTTTGCACACATCTTAACAGGCATGTAAGAGAAACAGACTGGGTACTGGCATGTTTGAGAGGGGGCTGTTGCAGTATCCTTGACTTGCGTTTCCCCTTACTCACACTGCACCCGCGTTGAACAGGTCAATAGTGATGGTTACGTTGCGGCCTTGCACCACCAGGCCGCTGATTGGGCTGTTCTCGCCGGGTCCGAAGGGCATGGCGTCCTTGACGAACTTCCGGACCACCAGGTGAGCCCGCTCCACATCCGCATACTCGTCGTCCTCAACACCGTCACTATCCGCAACGGCCTCGTCGTCCTCTGCGCGGGTGCTGTGAAAAGCTGCCACTGATAACAGCAGCAGCGAGAGCAATACTTTGGTCGATCTCTTGCCCAACATGACTCTCAGCCTTAGGCAAGGCAAGCTACAGGGTGTTTCAGGACGTGCAGGGACTGACAATGGTGAATACCCTTCCTGCCAATTATTACTTTACGAGGGACGCGCAATAGCGTCACCAATCAACGAGGGATGTTGCATTTGCATGCGGGCGCGGTTGCAGAGAGGGGGCCGCTGATATGAGCGGCCCATCCATCATCTGCCAGCCTATTGCCGAACACACTGACTTTGCTGTGTTGCTCATACAAGCACGTGTGCAACCTAGGAACGTGCTCCAGCGGGCTGAGCGTGCTGTTACGTGGCTGCTGTTTACCCCTTTCTTGGCTTTGAAAGGCCAATTCTGAATCACAACGCAACATAGACTTAGCCCATGTACGCTCCCGGGACAGTTCGTGCACTCCCTGTGGGCGGCCTTCAGCTGCGCCTGCCAACTGCAGCGTGGCAGCAGCGCGGCGCATGCCTGAGGCGCGCGGTTCTGCGCGTGCATGCACGTGCTGGTGGTGATGGAAAGAACGCAGCAGGTCCCAAGGCTACCGGTCCTGATGTGTCCTCCGTGTCCAATCCTTTCGGTGACGTGAGCGCAGATACTCAGACACGCGAGGCCGAAGTAGAGCTGCTCGAAGCAAAAGTCAGGGGAGTAGCCAAGCCTTCAAGCTCCTCTGCAAGGCGGCCTTCATCGTCATCAGCCTCCTCCTCCTCGGCCTCACCTACCAGCACACCCCGGCGACAAATTCCGATTCGGGGCGTCAACCAACCGAAGCAGGAGGACAACTCCAACAGCGAAGGTGCGTGACTCCTGCGTGTACAGACAAATGTCATGGTGCGAAACCCTCCCTCACCCTGGTTGCAAGCGTGTGGGGCCTTGTGCGTGTACCAGTGAACCTTGGCGCGTGCTTGGTATGCCCTGCGTGCAGGTCTAGCGGAGTGGAAGGAAGGGGAGCTCTTTCCGGAGGGCTGGGACAAGCTGAACGCAGCGCAGAAGGTGTATGAGCTGTATGCTGGCAAGCGTGGTATCCTGTTCTGGGCCAACCAGGCGGCATGGTATTCGGTGTGGATTTTGCTCGGCTCGTGGGTGCTGTTCCGCATCGTGCTGCCCGCTTTCGGGGTATACAAGCTCGATGTGGAAGTTACGATGCCACCGATATGAGCTTGGCACAACAAGTTGATCACGCGGCGTATTGTGCTGAAGCAGCTCGCAGCCAAGGCGCCAAGTGGGCGCACGACTGCTGTGCGCGCGTTTGCTGATGGGGTTGGTGGAAGGAAGGCGTGGTGACGGCTTAGCCTGAGCCTGAGGTTATTGGTGCAACAGCTTGATACGCGTGCAACATGTTGGGCTCCTTGGTGCATGGGCTGCATGGGCTCGTGCCCTGGATGCGATGCCAGCCGCTCTGGAGGTGCTGCCGCTGTGGCGACCATGCGATGCAAGATCCACCGTCCGCATAGCTGTCATCAGGCAGGATGTAATGTGCGGCGTATGCATACGGTAGCCACCAGCACATTCATGTGCGTTTTTGCAAGCATGCTACCTGTTCATCAAGCCTGCCGTATCCTGCGCATTTTGCATGCGGCATCACTGAGCAAGTCGTGCCTCACCTTCCCACTTTTGCCACCACATCAGTCCGCTCCGCCACTTGCATTTTGTGTACTTATATTAACTGTTTACATGCGCTCTGGAAGTCTTGCGGATGTTGCTGCTGCTCATGCGCCGCTGCTTGCGTTCCCGTCATCCCACGAACCATGTTTGACATCCCCACGTTTGCCCTTTGGCATTGACACCGCACGTATGATGTTATCACCTGCAGCCGCACGGCTTGTGTAGGTGTGTGTAAGCTGACCGCTCCAACGACACCATGGTGGCAGCACCCAGTCGCATGATACTGGTTTGGTGATGAGTCTACAACGTTTGCAGTGCTGCCTGCCTTCAGCACGATTATGCAACCAGGCATGGCCAGGGATGCAATAAAGCACTAGCCATGTACCGCACTGGGCTGAGCATGACAGCCAGGGCAAACCATGTTACACATGCAGCTTGGTAACAAGGGAGTGTGTGAGCAAGCCTGCGAGGCAGAGTGGTGCACTGTGCGGGTGTGTGGGATGATGCGCAGGCGGTGCCAGCCCGCATGCATGACGCCAAACATCCGTGCGTTGCGCTATTCCGTGTGAGCACAGGCAGTGCATTCAAAACGGTAAACGCGTGCTGGAGCACCAGGAAAGCGTGCTGGAGGCCTGCCGTACAATGCTGTGAGGGCTCAAGGGTCCAGCCTATCAAGTGTGCTGCACACCCTGCAGGCAACACCTGTGTTGAAGCAGCATGCGCTTCACATACCCTGCAAGCGATGGCATGCGGTGAGCGATGCGCGTTGCAGTCGTTTTCCTTTGGTCGTTCATGCATGCCCCTGCCCAGGAGAGCCACGTCACGGATTGCCACGTTGTTTGCCACCTAAACAATAGATGCCAGCTAAAGCGCTCGTAAAGCACGGTCGCTGTGCCTTTGTGTATGAGATCCTCGCACCGGCAGCGCATCCATCGCAGCAGCGCATCCATTGCGGCTGCATCGAGTACCACGGGGTCCCTGAGAAGGGACAGCGTAAGGTTGAAGGTGAGGGTGAGGTTTGGTGCATCACGCAAGTGGCGCTGACCAACACTCCTGGGAGAGCGCACGGCGGTCGGTCGCTTGCATGGGGGGCGGCGGACAAGGTGCTGCGGCTGTCGCTGCACAGTCCAATGCGCAGTCCCGTGGCGCTAGAACCCGCAAAGCCGCCTGCGTGTCTGCTGCACCTCGGTGCACGTCTGCGTTGCGCTCTCCTGCACATATCCAAAGTAGTCCATCTTGCGCGTCACGCCAGCGCCCCCGCCCCTGTCAGTTATACCAACATACACAAACACGCACGGTATCGTCAGGTGCGCTTTCTATCCTCACGTGTCTCCACACTGCACGGCCCTGCATGGCCCCATGCCCCCATAAGCCACTCAATCCAGGTGTGCTTGCACGCAGCTGCCCACAGAACATACGCGTGCTACAGTGCACAGCATCCGGGGGTGCATAGAAGCACCCAGGAAGTACCCCACCAGCCACCATCAGCCTCACCGGGATAGCTTGAGGGTGTAATCTTCCAAGCTCTTGGTGACGTAATGATACACGGCGGCCTTAGCGTGCACAGGCGGGTTGACGAGCCCCGGCTTGATGCGCCGGAAGTTCTCATCCACCAGATACACCTTGCTGTGCTTGCCGTCGCCCTGGCTGCGGTTCAAGCCGCGGCTGCCTGTGCCCCCACCCTCGTCGTCGCCGTCATCCGCGGTATGAGCGGCGCCGGCGCGGCCGGCGCGGCTGGCGATGCTGGCGATGCGGCCGGTGCTGAGGGCGTGAAGGCGGCGCAGTATGTGGGTGCTTTCGCCAGCGGTCAGCGTTTCAGGCAGCGGCGCTGCTGCTGCTGCTGCTGATAATGATAATGATAGTGATGACGATGCGGGCAGCGCTGCTGTATGTTCATGCTGTTCGCTCTCGCTGCCATCGTCCTGCATGCCACCTGTCAGCGCGCCATCCGTGTCCCCCTGCTGCCGCAGCCCCTCACGCTGCTGCTGCTGCTGTCGCCGCCGCTGCTGCTGCTCATGCTGTTGCTCGAGCGTACCGCTCCCTGCCATGGCATCACTCCAAGGCTCATGGCCTGCGTGTGAGCTGTAGTGGTGCACGTCACTGCTACCGGTGTCAGCAGATTCGTCATCGCCATCCTGGTCGTGGTGGAGCCTTCGGGCCGCTGCTGCTGACCCGGATATCACTACCGGCCCGGCTGCCCTCCTGCGAAGCGCCGCCACTGCGGCCCGCACGCCCGTCCCGCCGGCAGCGCTGCCAGCGCTGCGGTCAGATGCGGCCGCAGAGCCGGATTCGGAGGCGGTCTGGGGCGCGAGGAAATCCATCCTGTGCGGCGACTTCATGCGGGGCCCGTGCTTGAGCACGACAAACGACTTGAACTGTCGATGCTGCATGTGCCTAGGGGGGAAGCAAGCGGTGTAGCTGCAGGTGTGGGGAGGGGGGGGGTGTGAAGAAGGGGGGCGGAGGGACACGCACCGAGCAGCACAAGCACGCGCGTCAGACATCTGACATAGGTTGTGTAGTTCTGTGAACGGCAGCCGAGCGCCGCATTTTGACGGGCATCAGCGGCTGACATAGGATGGGCGAGAGAGAGAGGCCGAGAGAGGCTTGGCAACGGCCGCTGGCTTGCCGTTGAGTGGCATCGTGAATACCGTGTGGGGTTGGTCAACAGCACACCCAGCGGGGTTACTGTTACGAGCACAAGTCCGTCCATGGCACGACACCCACCTGTCCACCACGCCTCCGACCTCCTGTGGGCGTTTTTTGTGGTTGCTGGCCCCCACCAGGCGCCAGTGCACCGCCAGGCCTCCCTTGCCCTCGTACGGCTTCAGCAGCTCCGGAACCGAGTTGATCCCGGGCCCCAGCACCATGAACTCATCAATGTCGATGAAGCCAGCGAAAGTGAAGTTTGCTGCCGTTGCAGCCCTGCGGTTGGTCCGGGTGTGCACCACCGCACAAGCAGGGGAGCGCGGTTCCCCAGCCAGGCACACACACGTGTCAGACGTTACAACAGGCGAGAGACTTAGCAGCAAGGATTGAGCGCGTTGGGGGCATGGAGGCAACGCTGCCTGCCATGGATGCACATTGTAACCCGCCAGTGCAGCTGATGCGCAAGCATGGGGAGTGCACCGCATGTCGTGACCGCCTGGTCGTCATGCATGCATTCGTCAGGCCATGTCAGTGCATCTGCACATCCGGTTACGGATGCATGTCAGGTGTGCATGCACAGTCCATGCATACACCAAGATAGTCGGTGTGCAGTGCGGAATGGTACGTCTCAGCTGCGTAATGGGTCCCAGGTACATGTGTAAGGAGGTACCTCCACACTGTGTGAGAATCGCGCTCTGTTCGCCTGCCTGTGCGTGTGTGCTGCCCTGGCAGCCTGTGGTATCTGCCACAGTGCGCTGTTTCACACAGTGGAGTGGACACAAGAGGCACATAGCATCGTGCATGCTGCAAAGGTATCCATGGTGTCCAAGGTGTCCCAGGGGTAATCGGGGCGGGGTGGACTGACTCACTTGACGCACTGGAGATACGCATAACCCTGTGCTGTGTGCTTAAAGCGAGAGTAGGCTGAGGTGTACCCCTTGGTGAACTTCTTATGGTGGCCCTCAAAGTAATTGTAAATCACAAAGCCTGACTTGATTTCATCGGCGAGCTGCGTAGACATCCGCTCCTTACTCTCGTGGTCGAACAAGAAAATACGGGATACCCCTGCTCAGGATGTAAATGCGGTTGAGGTCAGCACACAAGGGCGTCAAGGGTTTCGGACAGTGTGGTGAGAACCCTGCCAAACCCTGTGCGTGTGTGTCCATGCATCGGAGCTGGTGATTGTAGCCCAACGGACGCAGGAAAGGTTCCACTTACCAAGGCATTTGTGGTAGTCAACCCACTCCTTGACAAAACGATTTTCGTTTTTACCGACCGCGCAGAGCGCAACGTAGGTGTCATCAAGCGGCGCCGCACCGTTGGCATGCAGCGAGCAGGCGAGCAGGGCTATCAAGAGAACGCCGGCGAGCATGCTGGTCCTGCGCCTGCTGCTCCTGCTGCTGCGAGTCGCGTGTGACCCAGCTTATGCAGGCTTGCTTGCGGCCAAAGCTGATGCCCAAAACGTATTGGCGCTACTGAGTCCTAGATATGGCAACAACTAGGATAAGTGGCATGCGAATCGGCATGCGAACAAGTGGCACTCCTCATCCGCACTTCAAGTCAGCTTTTCAACGCTGTGGCGGGCCATGTGAGGGAGGGTATTGAAGGGAGGTTGAAACACGCTGGTGTTCCACATCCGAGCCAAAACGCACGTGGACTATTATTGAGAAACAAGCAGGAGCGGGGGCCAAAGCAGGGTAGTTACTTCTTCAAATGTGTCATGGTGCGCTGATAACTAGGGTTGACTGCTACTGGGCATGGAATCTTTGGAGCATGTTGAGTCGACCAGCAAGGCGGTACGGATTTTCGGATTGCCTGGACCAAGGTGGCACACGCGCCC
The DNA here is from genome assembly GCA_001662385.1 of Chlamydomonas asymmetrica. Taxonomy (NCBI): domain Eukaryota; kingdom Viridiplantae; phylum Chlorophyta; class Chlorophyceae; order Chlamydomonadales; family Chlamydomonadaceae; genus Chlamydomonas; species Chlamydomonas asymmetrica. Next base: position 361,528 of record BDDA01000015.1, on the reverse strand, counting down.
ATGGCGTGACCGATACTCCCTGAACCGTGTGAACAGGCTTGCAAGGACCTTTCCAGCATGTGACCTCGCCCTGTGTATACATGTATGGCACCACATTTGACGCACACAAGCACCGTACCGGGGCACCGCATCGAGCATGTTTGCAGCAGCCCGAGAAAGTGGAGCTGCAGAGTAGTGAGGAACCTGCCCTGCACCAAGTCAGCACCGCAATGCATCACTGTACATGCCTCCAGGACAATGCAGCACTGTACGGACACGCGGAGCATCCCAAGGAAGCCAGGGCTCAACCTGCATGCACATACGCGCACCTGCACACCCGCCGCTGACCGCACGGTACACCTCATGCTGCGTGGCGGGTGAGCAGAGCGCAGCCTGGTGTGCTTAACGAGGGTGCTAAGACTGACAGACATGCTGCAGTGAACGCCAACTGTCACACACCGTCGCTCGCATGAGCACGGTCATCGGTTGTTTGCGCTTACCCCGCCCCCCCCTGCCACTATGCCCACACACCTATCCACCACCACACACACACAGAGCGTTACCAGCAGCGGGTACTACAGTTACAGGCATTGCCCGGGCTGATGGCAACTGCGACTTTCAGCCTGTTCATTCCCAGTGTACGGACGCGTTAGTAGCTGAACTCCATCCTTGCCAATAGAGACGCCGTCGATGGAGGCAGCAATGATGGCAGCCCTGCAACGGGTTTGCATTGTTTGCCAAACGCGTCTCCCTAACTTATAAACAGACAGCTATGCGGCCAAAAGCATTACCTGACTCACTGACACAACGCCTAGGCCATGCCTGCCTGCTGGGCGAACAGCATGGGCTGCATCACTGCATGGCAATTCCTAAAGCGCATTGCCAGGCAGAACAATCAAACGAGCAGCAGCATAATCAATGCATCATGCTGCGAGACTTGACGCTGCATAGCCGCTGCAATTGCAGCGTGCATGCACACTGGGCAGCCAAAGAGTGGGCATGTATGCACACGCTGCGCATACGCGTTTGTGATGCCTCTCTAGCCTCAACATGCATTATGTAATGGACACGTCTGCGTTGTCCTCCTACCGTATCGTTGGTGCATCCGCTCATCGCAGTGCTTGTGCTCCCCATCAGTGTACTGCAGGCACAGCGATTATACACCCACGCCGCATGTGTTCTGCTCAAGACAAGCCAATACTGGACAAGTAAGCTGGCACGAGTCTCTCTCACTGCTGTTGCGTAAGGCGCACGCTGATGCTGCCCTGTGCCACAGACACACGAACGCCACTCGCACAAGTGTGCCCAAGCCGCATGTGAGGAAGCAAGATCCACAATCTGTCGCTCATGAGCCCTACATAACCACATCAAGGTGCACAAGTGTTGTGCACAAACCATGCTCGTTGGCCAGGACAGCGCGCTGCCCTTGCAAGCCGAGCGCCGCTGCACGTACCCCTCAAAACGTAAGCCAACAAGGAAACAGGGCGGCCGCACAACGCCTGCCGTAAACGACGACTGCACAGCAGGCATGCGGCCGCAAAGGCAATAAGTCCTGCTACTAACGCTGTCTTGCAGGCTTTGAAGGAAGAGTGGTGGGGTGGGGAAACGATGAAGGTGGTGCCGTCAGTGGATCCTGACTGCTGCTGCTCACGCCGGAGCGCCGCGGCCGATGCTTCAGACCAGTGTACGTAAGCTTGCAAAGTCAAAGGTTTAAGAAGCCGGCGACACCGCATCAACGTTTGCGCGGCAAACTCCACTGCGGTGCATCGCCGTGCCTGGCAGGCGCAGTGTGCAACGGTCGTTGTGCAAAAGCCATCACGGGCCAAGCATCGGCACGCTGCACGGGCCATGCGCGCCAACACACATGGCCGGACCGACACACGAGTGTATACCCGCCAGGGACTAAAGACTGGGGGAGGCGTGCGTGCCCAACAACCCAGCCTACGGCACGGAGACAACAGGTGCCACGGTTGTTTGCCGACCAACACCAGGGCGTACTGCTGGAGGCGCTGCACCGCTCATCCCGTACTTCGCGCGCAAGGCCTGGAAATGCATTCTAAGGTAATGTCCTGTGTGCAGGATTAGCTAGGGCCTACAGGCGTCGCCTGGTAGAGCTCTTCACACGCGATGCAGCAGCATACGGCCCAGTCGGGCGCCGATTCCCCCGGATTGCGAGCTGAGAGGCACGCATGCCCCGTTGTTGCAGCAGCATGGCGCCAGGCAGGCATGTGACCATGTTGGCGCCTTCCGGACACAGATCTACAACCCAGCAGGCAGCGGCTATCCTGTACCAGGCAATACGCCATAGTACTGCCAGCCAGCAGGGCAACAGGCCGCCATCCCGCATCAGTTCAACACAATGCTGCAGTGGCCCGCTCCTCCCTATCACTGATACGGTTGCGACTGCAATCGAACTTGGAAGCATCGGGCATCGTTGGTACAGAGGCTGAGTTAGGGCAGCGGTTCCTGGCTGTTGCCCAGGCGGTTGAGGTGCAGGTAGGCGTCTGTGCCGTAGCCCTCCATGGAGATGATTTGCAGGTCGCCGCCAAAGTAGCGTGCGTAGAGGCGGCTGATGGGCAGGCCGTAGCCGTACCCGGCCAGCACCACCGGCCCCTCCTCAGGGTTCTCAACCTGCACAGTGCCGCGCAGTGCCAGCAACCAAGCACGTCAAGGCACGGCAGAGGTGCTGGTGTACTGTATAATGTTACCGGCTTGCGTAATGCCGCTGGCACTGTCTCACAGACGGGGAAATCGAATCCATTATCCATAGCTATCGTTGCATATGCTCAGGCTGCAATTCAGATGCCTAAGCAGGGTCAGGCTCAGAAAACAGCCATGCATGCGCATGGTGCACTACAAAACCCACTGCAGCACACGGTGCATGACGGGGGCTTTCCGTTGTACAACAGCAGCATAGCGATGGACATGCATGCTGCGCTCCATGACCCCGGTACACCACATCCTGTGCCCCCCGCTTCAGCATGCGGATCCATTGAAAAGCCCCGCATTACAACTGCTGCAGCGCTTGGTAGCAGCGGATTTGCGCCGTGGGCTTGAGCCGGCGCCTTCTCACAACGTCGTGTGCTAGGGGATACGCTACGACCATAACGCGCCACCACTCAGCGCACAACAGGGTGCAGCGCAGCGACCAGGCATGTGCCATTGTGCATTAACACGATGCCCTACCATGTAGTCCGGCCCTGCAAATTGTTGATTACCAAATCAAAATCCACCAGGATACTAATCTGCACCTCCGTTATGCCCACAACCCTGGCAGGCAACAATACCGGTAGGCGACTCTACTTCCGCCTCGTTGTCCTTGTGTGGTTGACCTCAAGCAGCACCTGAGCTCACCTTGAGCTGGTCCACCGGGTTCTTGGCGGTGGAGTAGAGGTAGGTCCAGATCTTGGCCAGGCCCGAGCGCGGGATGCCGCCGCCCTCGTCGCTCACCTTGATCGTCACATCCTCGCCCCCCTCCGCCACCACCACCCTGCGCCAACCGCAGCAGCAGCACACGCACACGCACGCCACTTGGCACATGCAAGGCAGGGCCATCGTCGCGGGCACGCGCGGCGGGCGGAGCGAGCATGGCGGCCGTTGGCGGTTGGGACCACGACGCCCACGCGTGCAACCAGGTCTCCACACCCTCCCATAAATGCATGCTTTCCCTGGACCCCTCTTCAGAGCGGCCTTGGGCCTCTGGCTGGCTGGCCGAGTGCAAACAACAACACCAGCAACAAGGTCTGTTGAGCGGTGGCCGACTCGCATATGAATGACTTACTCGCCAGCGCCCACATGACAAGCGCGCTCCTCACCTGATGGGCGGCGGCTCATCGTCCGAGTCCTCGAACCTGTCCTGCACCGCCCTCAGCGAGTTCTTGACCAGCTCAAAGAGCATGTGGTGCAGGTGGCTGGGCACGTAGGGGAAGGTGAAGTCGGGCGAGCCGTACACCGTCACCTCGGGCGCCGTGCCGTACTCGCGCATGCAGATGCTGCGCGCGTCGTTGATGGCGTCCTGGGCGATGCCCAGCGGGCTGCAGCGCGTGCAGATCAGGCCTGCACACACACACATGCCACCACCACCATTGGCAAACCACCACAGCAAACCACCATCACCCCACTGCACCAGCCAAATAACGTGCAATTGATGGCAGAAAGGCAACCCTGCATGTTAACCAGAATGCTCCTGCCGTACTGTGACTGTTCCTGTTACGGGGCGCCTGGTGCGTCGCGAGGATGCATGGTGCTGGTGAACGTCACTGGGAGGGCAAGCTCGAAGCCCGCTCCGTGCACGGCGTGGCCCATTCCTTGCCGCCATAGTGCATGCTGACCGCCTGTCCTCCGCCAGCCCCCATAGCGCTCATCCAAGCAATGACCACGCCCAGCTCTGCTCCAAGCAACTAATCCCGTTACACCCAGTTGGACAAACGGCATGCATACCCTGACAAGGTCAAGGTGACGCGCTGGCACATGCACGCATCCCAACATGCGTTGGGCAGCCGACATCTCCGGACGCCCTTCCTCGTCTGTCCCTTGCCGTGGCGGGCACACCCATCCAAACACACATACACATTTTGCTACCCCCTACGCGCATGCCTCTTCACAAACACACGTACATACAGGTATGCACATGCATGCGTGCATGCATACGCAAGGGAGAACAGCGCCCCGCGCCCCCGGACAGCTCCGAGCCATGCGGGCTGCTCCGCCAGCCACCCACCTATGTGGTTTGCCTTTGGCGGCTCGTGCAGCGCGATGTGCTGGCCGATGAGGATGCGTATGCCTATGCGGCTGAGGTAGAAGCCGTCAAGGAACTGGTGGATCTCAGGCAGCTCCGCCAGCCGCGTGTTGTGCGCCAGCTCGGCGCGCAGCTCCGAAACCCCCTTGGCCATCACCGGTACCACGTTGGCGTGGCTGCGCGGGGGCAATGAGCAATCAGGAGCACATGCACGCACAGCAACGAGGCAAGGAAGGATTGAGACTGGTAATGTTCAAGGGAAGGGCGTGTGCAAGTCAGGCTAGCAGCACTGGGATCAGAAAATACACCCATACGATATAAAAACCATGCCTACGCTTGCACCACACCCTGGGAGGAAAGGCTGGATGTCTAGAGCTAGCACAAATGCATTGTGTACCCAAGCTTGCACCCAAGCATGTGTGTTTGCATGTGGGCGTGTGCAAGCTGGTCACCTTGCACCGGCCCCTGCGGTTCGAAAGCGCTAGTGCGGCAATGGATGTAACCTAATACACACTTTGGCTTGATTCCGAAAAGCTGCGGTGACTTTGCTCAGATCACACGAGCTTGTGCGGGACAGCAACACAGAACGCATGCTGGTTAACGATGCCGTATTTGCATGCGAGGTCAGTGCGATCTGCAGGCGGTGCTGAAGTGCATGCATGCTCACATAGGCAGCCATACACCTGACAACTGGGCAGGTGCAGGGCAGGCCCCGGAGGCACAACTGGCTGGGGAACCTGACACGTGGAGTGCGCCCAAGTGTTGAGCGCACGTGAAGCGCGCCTCGTGTTTGCCCCAAGGCACAGAGCGGAAGGAACGCCTACAGTTTACACACACACATACCGTCGGTATATGCTGCGTAACAAGCTCGTGAACTGAAGCTCGTCCTGTGCATTTTTGATGGGCGGGTACGCTCTCAAGTCCTTGAACGACTCGACATACCAGTCACGGACCTGCATCGGCACAGTACGAAGGATGCATGACAAGCAAAGCATAGCAATATGGGCGGTTGTGGCACACTGCGTTTGGGCTAACCACACTGGTACACTGCATGCTGCGGTTTGAAAGGTTGGCATCATGATGCAGCACACATGCTGGACGTCAAGAGTACACAGCAAGCAGCCCTACCAAAGCGAAATCCGCACGGGCAGGCGTGTTGGATGCTTTATGTTTGGTTGAACGGTCGCGAGTGGGGTGCTACTAAAAGCCCTAACGCTGTTTGATCAGCGGCAGTAGGATACCAACGCGTGTTCTGCGTTGCGCTTGCAGCCCTAATGCCCCTGAAGTGGTCACCAAGGCCTGTTCGCTTGTTGCAAGACACGCTTGGCACACTAAGCACAACCAGTTGTCCGACAAATGTTTGTCCGATTCGCAGGTACACCAAGAACAGCACCCAGGCTGCTACACTAGGTACGAGCTGCTACCTTGCTTCAATGCTGTTGATGGAAGCAAGATGAAACCTATGTGTGAAGTACCTCACAGAATGTGGGAATGGAACAGTGGCTGACCAGGCTGCCCAAACAACCGCTTTGCACAGAGGTGAGTGACAGTCAGTCAACATGTCTCAAAACAGACTTGCTGGTTTATGAGAAGCTACATAAGAGTGCATGGACAAGGGTCGCACAGTGCAAACCCTTGGTGCAAACTCTTTGGAGGCCAAAAAACTGCATCGTGCTTGAAAGGTCCGAACCATGCGGACAGTGGCCTGCCTATTAACTGTCTATAAACTGCATCTCAAGGAACGAGTTGCATCACTGACCTCTATTGGCGCCAACCATTGTCCTAGTTTTTGCACATAGGTGCAGTGCTCGTCAGCAAGTGGCACTAGTGCTGAGGCTCAACCCGGCAACACAGGGCAACCTATAACAACAATGGAGGTTCCACCTGGAAACATACCTGAAGTATGTTTGCCTTGGCTGACAAACCGTACGGCAGGTTTTCGAGCTCCGCCACGCGGTGCGCCAGCCTAACTGGGAGCTCCTTGTGCAAGAACTGTGCCGACAGCAGAAGCTGCCGCTCAATAGGGTTGGCGCCAAAGTCAAGCATATACTTCAGTGCAACGCCTGTCTGCTTCTTCAGCGCGTGCGCAAAGATGTCGTCCACAATGTCTTTGCTGAGCGTATCAACAAGCCGTATCCCTTTCCGCGCGTCCGCCGGTAGTGTGTCGGTGGCGAGAGCTGCCCTGGTGGCAGCCTTGGACATCTGGTGCATGGCTACTGTGGCATATGTCGCTGCAAACGCACGGGCTGCCCGCCGGCGCCCGCCAAGCAGCAACAGCAGCGACATGGCAGCAGGTTGGTTGCTGTCGCCTGACTATGGTCCTCCTGCCCGCAGTGACGAGCTCCAGTTGACAGTAGCAGATACAACAAAGGTGTAGCGTTCTGCCTAGAGAACGTTAAGCAGGTCGTGCGAGTTGGTTGAGCCACTGCATCATCCCGTTGAGGCGGGTTGACAAAGGCCGTGCCTACAACCACAAAAGACCAGCCTTCAGTGACAGCAGGAACTAACTTAACACAGTCAACAGAAAAGTCTAGGTGGAGGAGCTGTGGATGAACTCCACCACGGGCTTATGGAAATGGCTCTGTAGCTGAATCGTAAATGTGCTCCGAAAGCGAGGTGGGCTAGTGGCCTGAACGCCCAAGACATGCACCTATGTGCCTCTCAGCAGTACCAAGGAAGGTAATAAGACCCTTGTACAGTGCACGAACGGTGACGACTTTGACAGCGTTTTGTATGGCCTCCACACTGAGTGGGTTGGACTGAGGGACGCGAGCATCCGAGAGGCTTGCGCCCATGGACACATCGTTGGGAGTATGGGTCGCAGGAGAGAATGAAGCGCCAACTTGCAAGTGCTTTGCGTCTGAGAAGTCTAGTTGGTGCACTTGCTCGGCAATGGTTTGGGCTGGGTGGAGTATCGAGTGAACGCACCGTGTTTCACACCAGCTTGGGTCATGGTTGTTCAAGCTCTTCAAGCTGAACATATCGCACAGACAAGTCCTACCCACAACTATCGTTGCCAAATGTTACTACTCCCGGTAACGCCTTTTTGAATCCAGCTTGACTCTTTAAGCAGCGTGCGAGGGCAGCCTCCGCCATAGCACGCAATATATCACGAGTCACCTATACAGCAGGGCGTGGTGCACCCTACACCCACACAGTCTGCTTTCCCTTGCAAGGACGGCGGGCTCTTGGGCGCACGCCATGAGCTTTTCTGGCTTAACCTGTTTGTGAGCGCAGAGAAGGTTTTGCACATGATATAAAGGTAGACAGCTGAGGGCTGCAGGCTCAGTTCTCAGTATCTCAGTTCTCAGTGCGCCTGCAGCACATTGAACTTGCATTAAAAATTGAAGGTCAGCAGGCACGGCTCGACATGAAGGCCAAAACAAGTACATCGCAGTTAAACCATAAACCAATCATTCCGGCATTGCTTAAAGATAACTGGTTTACTTAAGTTCATACACTCCAGTCATAGGATAAAGACGTCACTGCACTCCTGCTGTGGTGACGGTGTGCCGTTATGAGTCACGCAAACCGCTGCATCGGGCCAGGTCTCGACTCGGAAGCAAGTCCTTGACAGCTGTACTTCGCCATTTTGCGTCCTGGATAAGTTCTTCTCCAGGCACGAGCGCCTTGTGTTGGCAGGCACGACGGTCTGAGCAAGCGAGGGCGTTATAATGGACAGCTCCAACAGGAACCTGCTGGCTCAGAGTCCCGCAGGCTCTTCCAAAAGCTTAGCAAGCACTGCGGCTGCGGCAAGGCGAGCATTTGGTCTGGGCGCGCCAGCTCCAAAGTCGCCGACACCCGCAAAATCCAACGGCGGTAACACCATGTTGGTGTCTGCAACAAGCCCGAGCTCACCCGGACTCAGCTATGATTGCCAGTCCAAGGCCTTGACACCTGTGTCGGGAGGTTCAAAACCAAGGAGGCACAGTGTGGAATTGCCGGTAACCCCTACCTCGAGTAGCGCTACCCCCCAGCGTGCCCAGGACACAGTTGTCAACGGCCGGGCCCTGTTATCCATGCGGTACAGTCACGAATTTAACCGGGTAGAGTCAAGCAGCACATCCTGCTCAGCTTCCTTTACTTCACGCCCCGGCAGCTACAAGGCGCTAATGGCGGAGCATACCAGTACTCGGGCGATGGCTCTGGGACGAGCACCAGCGTCCCCCAGCTCCCAAGGTTCACGCACCAGGAGGAACAGCTTTTCAGTGCTGGATGCCTCTGCGTCTTTCGGTGCCGACGCGGTCAGCGGTCCTGGCAGTGCAGTGACGGTGTGCGTGCGAGTTAGACCTCTGCTTGGGGGCGAGGCAGGTGAGGATGAACCTGCGCCCTTGCTGCAATGCCACGTGTGTTGTCGTTTCAGGTGTTTCACTTCTCCCCCCCAAGCCGTGCAATCGGCAATGTGCCTCGTCACTGCCCTCGCGTGTTCATGAGGCCGCCTGCGAATGCATCGAGCAGTGTGCCTGTCCTGACACGTGAAACCACGTCTGCACTGAAGTGCTGTCAACCACGATGACGTAACATCCACAAGCCTTGCACGTATGGAAACACAGTGCATGTTATCCAAGCTTGCATAATGTGCGGTCCTGCATTATGACAAAGCGCCAGGAACAAGCAATGTCTGCTTCTTTCTTGCACAACGTGCAGAGAGCTGTGTGACCTTGAACGACAACCTGATCACAATTGTGGGCCCGAGCTCCAACAGCAGCCACGGTCGCCCTGCGGCCAATTCGGTTCCGCCCACCAGTGCGGCCTCCCCCAGCACCGCGCCATCCGTAGCCTCCTCTCTGTCCTTCTCACGAGGCTCCTTTGCAAACAGCGGAGGTCTTGCGGGATCTACCGGAGACTCAACACCTCCAGTCGTGCACCAGTTTGCTTTCGACAAATTGCTCGGCCCGGAGTGCTCGCAGCGGGAAGCCTATGACGGTGAGTGCCGCGTCAGTGCTGACCCGCCCGCATGAACGTTGCCACATGCAATCACCAGCTGTCTGCATGCGATCTCAAGCCTACATGGCCTTGCGACGTAGTCTTTTACGGAACGGCTTGCGGCTAGCCGTTGCATTCGCATGCAGCCATGCAAGGGTGGCCGGTAGGCGTGGCGGTGTATTGAAATTCGGACTATGAACAATGCCTTAACTCTGCCCTGCGACATGTTACATGTGCAACTGCAGCAATATGCCACGACACCGTGTCTCAGAGCTTGGCGGGCTACGACGCGTGCATCTTCGCGTACGGCGCCACGGGCTCCGGCAAGACCTTCACCGTGACGGGCGCCCCAGACCAGCAGGACCAGGTGAGGAGGGGGGAAGGCGCAGAGCAGCGCCCCCGACCATAAGGAGCTTTGTTTGAGGTGCACACTGAGCAAACGCATGCATGCCAGCATTGAAGGGGCTACTGGGAATTGAAGGGGAACACCATGAAGGAACACATCACGGCTGATTGATGTGGGTCACGGTCTGTGTTCTGGCCGCCTCATGGGCAGTGAGCGTTCATGCGCACCCGGTCATGCATGTGTCTTGCGAGCCCCCACCGTGACTCTCTTGAGCGCACCTCTGTGCATGCTTGCGGTTGCAGGGCGGGCTTGCGCCGCGTGTCTGCTCGGAGCTATTCGCACGCATCGCGGAGCTCAAAGCACGCTCCCAAACGCACTGCCCTGAGCAGCACGATCACCCAGCACTCCTCAGCGCATGCGGCCGCCAGGAGCCTCAGCAGCAGCAGCAGCAGCAGCGCGTGACGCCGCCACCATCGCCTGGAGGCGTGCCGAAGCACGCGCAGCCTCCCCTGCCCCCGCGCTCCCCAACCTCCCTCTTTGGCGGCGTGTCAGCGACGCGCACGCCGGGCAGCCACAGCAGCAGCCGCAGCAGCAGCCGGCGCTCGCTGCACAGCCTTGACGAACTGCTCATGGGTGACGGCACGGTCGACGGCGGCATGCCGGACGAGCTTCGTGAGGCCGCAAGTGGCAGCCCGCGTGGCGCCCGGCTGGTGGACGCGCGCGTGCGGTGCTCGTTCCTGGAGATATACAACGAGGTGCTGGCGGACCTGCTGGTTGCGCCCGGCGGGGCTGCTGGAGTTGCTGGCGGCGGCGGACCTGCGTCTCCTGTTGGCGGCGGCGCGGGCGGCGCCCCGGCCAAGCTGGACATCCGGGAGGGCCCTTCCGGCCGCACCTGGGTGGATGGACTCCAGGAGCCGCGTGTTGAGGATGGTGGGTGCGTGTGCCTCCAGGTGTACCACGAATGCCTGAGAGCACGATTGCGACTGACCCTTGTACACCTCCTGTTTGGACTTCAACTTTGTGCGCGTCTGGGTGCAGGTCGTGTACCTGTGTGCCAGTGCTTGGAATGCGGGGCAAGCCCGCACAAACCGTCCATGGGATTTGTTAAGGTCATAAATGGTTATTACATATTTACATATTGCGCAGAGATGCAGAAGCCGAGCGATGTTGTTCGCCTGTGCGTGTTCCTGCCTGTGCGTGTGCAGCCTCTGAGGCACTACGTCTACTGCTGCGCGGCCTCCACAAGCGCCACACCGGAGAGACCGCCTGCAACGCGGTCTCCTCACGCTCCCACGCCGTCTTCACCCTGCACGTAAGCAACCAGCGCGGCGGCGGCGCAGGCCTGGGAGGCTGTTTGCTCGCCATGAATGGATGCCGCAGGCCCAGAGCACAGCACAGCACGCCTCATTCAATCACGCACGCCACACAGGTGCACGGCACGGCTCTACTGCCCCCACCCTGGCGCTTCACGAGTTGACGTCCATGCCAGACTGCACTGCACTGCACTGCGTTGTAACTGTAATGCATGTGTGCTCCCTCCCCTGGCCCCCCGCGTCACCTGCCCCTCCCCACCCACCCGCAGGTGGAGCAGGTGCTGGAGTACGGTGATGGCTCCCGGGAGGCGCTCACGTCGTCCATCCACCTGGTGGACCTGGCGGGATCTGAGCGCGCCGAGGCGCTGCGCGGCCTGCCCGGCAGCCCCAGCAGCGCGCGCCTCAAGGAGACCTGCCACATCAACAAGTGAGGGGGGCGGGGTGGGAGTTGAGGGTCCGGGGTGCGGGGGCATACATGGCATTGTACAGTATGCATGGTTTCCCCTCGATGCGACAAACATTTTCTTTTCATCCTACACTCCACAGCCACCTGCATGGGGCAGGGTGGGCGCGGGCAGGGAGCGTGGTTGTACTTGCATGGGCTTCTCGCGATGCTACGGGTACCGACCTGTTGCGGTATCATCCGCCACTCATATGGGCCGTTGCCGTTGTGGTCGTGAGTGCTTACGATGTCATGGTGCATCACTGCATCTGACCGCATCGTGACGTTGATGTTGGCTACCACGTGCAGGTCCCTCACCGCGCTGGCACGCGTGACGATGGCGCTCATCCAAGCACAGCAGCAGCAGCAGCAGCGGCCCGGTGGCGGCGGAGGCGTGGGCGGCCACGCGCACACGCACATCCCTTACCGCGACTCCAAGCTGACGTACCTGCTGCAGGTGAGGGGGAGGGGGAGGGGGAGGGGCAGGCCAGGGTTGCCTCCCTGCTCACCGCAGTGCATACGGCAAGTTGCAAGCCGCAAACATGTACCGCTTTGCGTAACACGATTACCAGAGTGCCAGACTGCGTGCATGTTGATTGAGTCACATGCGTGCACGCAGGTTGGTTGTCAGTTTTGGGCAAAACAACACACAATTTAATGGTGATGGACTGATGGCTGATATGGTGTGCTTGGGACGACGCTGACGCTGACTTGCGCGCTGCCCGGTGTGCTTGTGTGGCATGGTGCAGTCCTCGCTAGGCGGCTCGGCGCGCACAACGATCGTCGCCGCCATCAGCCCTGCCGCGAGCGCCTGGCAGGAGACGCTCAGCACGCTGCGCTTCGCGCGCCAGACGCGCGAGATGAGGAACAGCGCGTGTGTGAACCGCGCTGTGATCAGCCCCGCGTCTGACCCCACGCTGCCATACCGCCAGGAGGTGGAGCGCCTGGAGGCGGAGATCACGCAGCTGCGCCGCATGCTGGGATCCATGATCGTACCGCAGCAGCAGCAGTACAGCGTCGCTGGGAACGGCGCGCCGGCTGTGCCCGCAAGCGCCGCCCGTGCGCTGTACATCAGCAACGGCCTGGACGATGATGATGATGATGATGACGGTGACGGGCCCTGCGGCCTCGATCTCGACTCGGTGCTGATGAGTGGTGACGAGGAGGAGGGCGATGCCGACGGGCAGGCGGTACGCGCTGGCAGGCACCACGACGCCACCGTCCACGTCAGCGTCCCGCCCGACCCGCGCCTGCCGTACTGCGTTGACTCACCAACCGCCTGCGCTGCAGCAGCCGGGGCGTCGCCAAAATCTGGTAGCGCCTGGGGGCTGGCGTGCCAGCGGGGGCTGGAAGAGCAATTGGAAGCCGCCCTGGCGGCGCGCCTGCAGGCAGAGATTGGCTTGGCGGAGGAAAGGGCTGCTAGGCAGCGAGTGGAGCTGCTGCTGGTCTCGGAGCAGGTGGCGAGGCAGGAGGCCGAGCGGGCGCTGGTCTCGGAGCGGGTCTCGGCTTCGGAGCTGCAGGCCGCGCAGGAGGACGAGCTGGCCGCGCTGCGGGCGGCGCTGCAGCGCGCTGAGGGTGCTGCGAAGGAAGCGGAAGCGGCGCAGCAAGCCAGCCGACAAGCGCTGCTGCAGGCGGAGCAAGCCAAGCAGGGCGCGCTGCATGCATCGGCTTCGGAATGGGAGGACCGCGTGCAGGCGCTGCAGGCGCAGCTTGATGCCCAGCTGGCCGCGGCATCGGCAGCCGAGGCCGCCGCCGTATCACGCGCCGAGGCGACCGAGCAGCGTGCACTCGCTGCCGAGCGTGTGGCGACTCAGAGCAGGGTGGATGAAGTTTCCTCAAAACATGCGGCAGCCGCTGCGGTGGAGGCTCAGGCAGCGGCTGAAGCACTCGCTGCCGCTGCTGAGCAGAAGGCAGCGGCCGCGGAGGCGGGCGCCGCACAATCACAGGCAGAGGCAAGGTCAGCAACCACCCGTGCACACGCTGCGCTAGAAGCCGCGACAGCGGCCGAGGGTCGTGCCGATGCCTCTGGCAGGAGGGCTGATGTGGCAGAGGCATCCGCAGCGCAATCGCGCGAAGACGTGCAGGCAGCCTGCAGGAGGGCTGATGCAGCTGAGGGTCGTGCTGAGGAGGCTGAGCAGCGTGTGGGCTCACTGCAAGCCACTGTGGCCTGCTTGCAAGCACGCGAAGCAGCTGCGTGCGGCGCAGCGGCCGCTGCCGCCGCGGCTCAGGCGGAGGCTGAGGCGCGTGCGGGCAGCGCACAGGCGCGAGCGGTTGCGGCCGAGGCGGAGGCGGCTCATGCAATGGCCGACGCGCAGGCAGCCCGTGATGCGGCGGCTGTGGCAGCTGGAAGCGCAGCAGCAGCAGACAAACGCTCCGCTGCCGCCGAGCAGCGTGTGGCGGAAGCGGAGGAGGCTGCTGCCTGCGCCCGGGCAGACACGCAGGCGGCGCGTGACCTAGGAGCGGCGGCTGTGGCAGACAAGGCATCAGCCGAGGCGCGTGCTCAGCTGGCGGAGCAACATGAGGCCGCGGCCGACGCAGCCAGGGCCCAGGCGGAACAGGAGACCGCTGCAGCAACTAACGCTGCGGCCGCCGCGGCCGCGGCCCGTGCAACGGCAGAGGCGCGCGCACAACACGCGGATCAGCTGGCTTTGACCGCACAGGCGGAGGCGCTGAGCGCAATACGGCGCGCTGATGAGGCCTCCGCACAGCTCACAGCAGCCGTCACGCTGCATGTTGACGAGCAGCAGGCCATGCATGCCAAGCTTGCTGCCGCCGAGGCGCGTATGGCAGCGACCGTGGAGGACAATGATCGCGCTGTCGCGGCGGCAGCCGCAGCGGCAGAGGCTGCGGCGGCGCGCCAAGCAGCGGAGCTGGCCGCTGCAGAGGCAGCAGCGGCGCAGCGCCTGCAGGAGCTGCAGGCAGCGCACGAGGAGGCGCTGCAGGCGGTGGCGCGAGAGCGCGACGCCGCAGCGCAGGAGCGCGACGCGCTCGTGGGCGAGCTGGCCGCTGCGACCGCTGCCGCCTCCGACGCCGCACACGCAGTCCGGAAGCTGTGCATGACGGCATTCTCCCCCGGCCCGTCAGCAGGCGGCAGCGTCGCGGCCTCGCTCGAGGGGCTCGCCCGCGACGTCGCCGGCGCAGAGGTGGTCTCGGAGCGGTTCCAGGCAGTGGAGGGTGCGGCGATCTCGGCGGTTTCGGAGCGCTCCCGCCACAGCGCGCTACTGCTGGCGCAGGCCGCGGAGCGTGAGGCGCGCCTGCACGCCGCGCTGGAGCGGACGCAGGCGGGCCTGGCGGACGAGGCGGCCGCCGCGGCGCGCGTGCGCGGGCAGCTTAGCGTTGAGAAGGAGGTGGCGGGGGCGCTGAGGCGGCAGCTGGAGCGGGAGATGGTGGCGGCGGACGTGAGGGTTGCGCTGGAGAAGCTGCCCAAGGTGAGGCCGTGCTGTCATGCGATCATGCTGCGACGTAAACCCCCATGCACCCTACCTCTGGGTCACTCGTAACTGTTGAGAGAGTGGCTCTCGCCCAGCAACCCAGTTTGCCGCCCTGTCATGTGGCGGGAGTACTGGCATGGACCATTATCAAGGGAGGATGCATGGACCATTATCAAGGGAGGATGTGTGTGGGTGTGGGTGTGGCGTGTGACTGTGGGTCAGCCAGAGGCTCCCTTGGGGCCATGCAGTGTGATCCCCATGGGACCGTGCAGTGCGCATATGCGTGGGTGAGTTTGGATGTGTCCTGCCTGTCCTACACTGTAGGCTACAGAGTGTAACAGTGCTTGCCCTATCGCCCGTCCTGTGCAGGATGTGCGGGCGTACGGCGCGCGCATCGCGGCGCTGGTGCGTGAGCGTGACGCGCTGGATGATGCGCTGGAGGGCTGCCAGGCCAACGTGGAGGCGCTGTGCGATGGCAAGGCGCAGCTGGTGGCGGCGCTGGAGCGCCTGCAGGTGCGGGCTACGTCTCTCTCTCTCTCACGCTCTCTATCTCGCGCGTGCCTGTGTGGGCTGTGAATGCATGGGGGATGTCGGTGGGATTTGGCTGCGCTGCCTGCACCTGCTGCTGTGACGTTCATGCTGGACCACACCTGGCACACTGGTGCCGATGGCGTGAAAAGACCCAGATGAAGAGGGTGGAGCACACCAGTTGTGCTTTCCAAAGTTGTAACTTGGATGCAAGGAGGCGCTGTGCTCAGTCGTTTGCACATAGTCACGGCCTCAGGTGGGTGAGTATCAGCCTCCGCTAAAACGCGTAAAGTGTAAAACCTGAGACTAAGCCTCACATGTGCATCCCTCTGCCTTGTTGTTACGACACATGCAGCTGGAGGTGGTCACGCTGCGGGACGAGCACAAGTCCTTGATGGCCGCCATGCACAACTACCACCACCACCACCACCACCACGCCAGCAGCGGAGGCGCGGCCAGCTCCTCTCCCCGCGCAGGCAGCATGCTGCGCTGGATGTTTAGCGCTGGCCCGTCAGCAGCCCACGCGGCCGCCGCTGCAGCAACGCCAACCTCCCCGTCCACGCATCTGGATGCTGCGCAGCAGGGCCCGGATGCTGGTGCTGCGACTCCTCGCGCCTCCTCCCCCAACAGGGGTGTGAGGGGGGCACTGTCGTCACCAACGGCTTCCCTGTCTGCCTCAGCGGTCGCCTCCCTGGCTGCCCACCACGCAGCGGTACCCGCCTCGTAGACGCCCTCGCTTCTCCAAGCAGGGCAAGGCAAGGAGAGGCTGTTATTATGAGGCTATGTTGTACATCTATGATAGGTCGATCCCTTTTGACTGGAGTGCTGCATCTGCCGTTTATGACACGGAGGCGGCTTTTGTGGCCCATGTACGGGCCATGGGTAATCGCCGGTACAGCCAGCGGTCCTGTGAGCCAAGGGGGGAGAGCCTCCAGCGCTTGCGCCACATGGCAGCGCTTGCGCCATCACATGGCACGGCAGCAGTGGCCTTATGCATGGCCGCTGTACATGGCATGCTCACAACCCAGCGCTTTTGCCATCGGTACAATTCACCCCGTCGCTGACGCTTACAAGCCCCATACCGTATACGGCGGCTTTACACGGCATGATCACCACCTAGGGCTTTTGCCATCAGTACAATTTTCCATGTTACTAAGGCTTAGCAAGCCCCAATACGAGAATTTGCCAGCAAGCGTTGCATGAAATGTGCTCATGCACGTCCCTCCGATCACGTTCCGTTACAAAAGCATTGCGTGCAGTTGTGCACAACCATCTGGTGCCCACCAGCCAGGCACTCGTTATCACGACAGCGTTATGTTTGTCGTGCATCGCCACATGCAATTATGAGCATGCCCTATCGGGCAGTGGTGTAGACCGTGACCAGCAAACAGGACGTTATCAGCGCCAAACCTGGATTTGTCACGCCAGACCGTAGGCAGTGCGTTGTGTCACTGATGGTGTACGGTATGCCCATATGTCTGGCTCCGTAGGTCATGTTCTGACGGCAATTGCCCTCCCACCCCCTGGTCCACAGCCCGGCGTTCTGAATCCCCTATTTAAACCTCCGTGTACGAACCCTTAGCATCCCCCCAAACCGCCTGCACCTGATTGGCTTCCTGTCTGACCCCTTGCTCCCCCCCCTCTTTTCCCCCACCACCATCTCTTCTGACCCTGGTTGCCAGCGACTACCCAACCTGCCTCACATGTTGATGCGGGTTCCATGCGATTTGAAAAGCTGGTCGCATGACCCTATGCATCCTTGTGATGCGCTGGCACCACAACGCTGCTATGCACACGCCTCCAGAGTGCTTGAAGGCGGTGCAGGCATGCAGCACGAGCAAGTGCTGCACAATAAATCTGACGATGCACGCCGTGCATCTGTATCTTGCAACCTGCGAGCCCCGCGTTTCCGCTGAGTTATTAGTTGCGAGCGCAGCGTGCGCTTACAATATACCTTTCCGGGATTCTGCGGTTGCCACAATTGCTCAAGTACCGCTCAAATCAACAATAAACGCCATCCAGTACCGTGTCCTTCCTGGTGGTGCCGGCCACGCGTGTATGGGGCTGGCAAAGATGATAGATGCGTGCGTGGCACAGGGTGGTCGATGTCAGAAGCCACATACGATGGCATCTAGTATGCAATTCGGACGTTTGAGCAACATTAGTACCCCTTGGTGCACAAGCAAGGAGCAGCGACAGCAGCGGCTTGCCAGACCACCAAACACCTAGTATATGTCATTTTTGTGTGTGCGCGTTCATACAGCGCACGATGGCTGCTGGAACCCGTTCCCACCCCAATCCCCGGACAAGCGACGCCCACATCAGCTTGCTTTGCTTCTTTCCTGAGTGGTTGATCCGGTTGGCATGTGCGCGGGCTCAGTCGACCAAGCCGCAGCCTGAGTGGACACCACTTGACCCCGTTGGCTTGCTTCCCATATGGTGACTTGCTGACACAGCTGTCGCAAGATGCGTGGTGGGCGGCAGGAAGCATTGCGTTGCTCTGCTGCAGACTGTCAAGCGCTTGGGGTGCGTGCAAGCATGCGTGCATGCCCACTATGCTGTTTGATTTCCCACCGTCGCGTGATTGTTGAGGAGTATTCGTGCGCACATTCAGCAGCGATGGGGTGTCTCTGGTTTCTAGGTGGATTGCGAACGCCGTGGTCAATATTGGACAACGTGTGCAGGGTGAGGGTGAGTGGCTAGCCTCCAAACCATGTCCCCCCACGCCTCAGTGAGCGCACCTGCACGTCAAGCGTATGCGCGTGAGTTGTATGCGTGTGTGCCTCACGCATGCAAGATTCACGCTATGGAGTGCGTGCCTTCCCTATGTTGCGAGGCAGCTGCGTTGACGATGATGCCTGCACAGCCTCACAACGGTCACAAGCATGCACGCTTGCACGCATGACGGCGCGTAGGCGTGGTGCGGCGAAAACATGCGGTGTGTTTTTCCACCTGTTGTGCGTGCCAGTGCACCCACTCTTGTCTTGGTGGATCTGCTCTTAATTCTCTTATTATGCCTTCTTTCAGCCTCCGTTCTTGTGCCTTTTGCCCAATCCCTCCTCTGCTTCTTCCTGATGTCCACAAACGGCCACCACATCATCCTCAAACAGTTTCTGCCGTGCTTTCTCGCTTGCTTTTTGGCTGCAGCTCGCGTTCACAGCATTCACGCGCTGGTGCGTGCGTTTTTCGATCAGTTGCAGGACATTACCACTTCCTTCCCTGTTGTGCCTCGCATGGCCGGTTGCGCCCCTTGCCGCCTAGTCCTGCGCCACAGCTTCAGTATGCGTGCGCTGGTTGAAACTGGTAGGCTGGTTCAATGATTTGCGGGTTAGGCCGCGGAGGAGTGTGCAGGAGTTATGTTACGACGCTGGAACATGCCCTCCCACCTCTGGTGGGGATAACGCAGCCTTGACACCCTAGCGTGTCGCAATATGGTCATACCGTATGGCTTGGCTTGCCGTGTGCAAGGTATTGTGCGTCGAGGAGGCTGGGATGGGATGGGCCATTTCATGCATGGACTTTTGCGGCGTATTCGTTTACCGCTGTGTCGGTGCATTCACATTTGGTTCAGTGGTGCTGCTGTCGATGAGCAAATGCCCATGCAGGATACCCGAATGCCATGCCCAATGCTGGCGCAAGGATCCGAAATCGGCTTCTCACCCCCGCTCATGCTGCTTGCTCAGTGGGTGATTTGGTGCTGCAATGTGAACTTGCAACGTTTTGTTACCCCTGGGTGCTGTCCAGTGCCCATCCTGACCAGCTGCATGCTCTCAACACCACCCTCAAGCACTCACCCACGTGCTTGGCGATCTCCTGTGTAGTGTAATAATGAGATGTGCTACGACCCACGATTGAGGTCCATGTGGCTACCGTATGCAGCGGAAAGCTCCTCCGCTTGCGCTGTTGAGCTGAGAATGTTCTGGCCTCAGCATATGAGCAGCCGCCAGAAGCAGCTGCACCTTCCAGCCACTAGCACCCACCAGGCACCGTAAACCCTCAACTGGTAACCACTTCGGGCCATATGGGGCCTCACAGGAACGAATACAAGCGCACCTTGGAACAAGACTTCAACCAACAGCACGAGACCCTGCTGAGTGGTTGCATGCATCGACAACTGTTAGTGGGCTAAGCGGAGAAACATCAGCAGGGTCGGTCGCGGCTTGCGAGTGTGGCTGACGGAAGGGATTACAGGTGCATCACCCACCAGCCAGCCATGCAGACCATGGAATGGCTGAGGATGTGAGCCCAAGCAATCAAGCATGCTTGATGGATTTCTCGGATGAATGCGGCCTATGTAACGCACCAATGCCTGCACATCAGGCGGTTGGCGGATGTACGGAGCTCGCAAATGGTGCTGAACCCAGGTTTGATGTGAATCCTGTATGAGCACACGGCAGATGGTGGAAAAGCGGGACAGCACGCCACGTGCTGAATGGCCAAGTGGTGCTGAATACGCACACCGCCACCCTTCGTGCATCGCACTAACTGGCCCAATTCACATGGCCAAGGCCAGCCAATGCGGCATATATAGGAGCTGTGCTTGCTAACAGTTGCACAGGTCAGCTACGCTTGCTTGGTCGGCGCCTGCTGAGCTACTTTCCGTTTCTCCAGTGTGTGTGTTGACGGGCAGCGCATCTCCGTCCACGACTCAGGCACCAGGTCCGCCCCTGCGCGCCAGCAGCGCCACACCCCATGTCCGCACACAAGACACACGCGTGATAACAAGCCAGGCGGACACCGGGCGGGTCTGCACATGGTGGCGTATTCGGATATGCTTGGCCTTCCCAACCTGTTTACCGTGTCGACCAGTAATGCACCAGGGGCGCAGGTGCGCACATGCCTGCACACTTGTGTACGTGTGTACAGGTGAGGTTGGAAGCAATTGCTCCCGTGGGGCCGTGTACGCGTGGAGGACACTTGTGCACCGCACCCGCTCAGCTCACCTGCGACGCTGCGTGCGTAGACCACCCCCAGCTCGTTCTTAGCGGTGCTCAGGTACAGTGAGCGAGCATCGCCCAGGCTGGCCACCTGCATGCATGCCGGGGCATCCATAACCACACAATCATGGCGACCACAATCACGGCGACATGATTGACAGCCACAGGCGGCCCGAGCGCGCACGCATGAGAAAGATGCCTGCAGCTCGAGGCACAGCCATGCGTTCGTTGCACGCACACTGCATCATGGCGCAGGGCATAAGGTTGTCACGCCATGCACCGCGGCGGCCACCAGTGCAACCCAATCCACATCCTTCATGGCTCAGCGCTACAGCATGCCGGTCGCACCTCTGCCCTGACGATATCCCCCGGTCGGAAGCAATCGTACATCACCACCTTATCCACCTCTGTTGCACGCACGTCCTGCTGCCTGCAAGGACACACGTGAGCAACATCCATCCGCGCAAGCCAACAAACCGGCAGTGCTTGTGTGACAGTATGAGGCACCGCAATCTCCTGTTGCATTTGCTGCATGCACTCTGGCAACGTGTTGACTAGCTCGGACCCATGCGCCCATCATCAGAACAGCCACAGCGATCCTGCAGCCTCCAAACTCAATCCCAGGAGGAAGGACCCAAGACCGTGCTGGTGTCCCGTGTGATGACTGGACAGTGTGTGGCGAGCGCACGGCAGTACATGGTCATACATTGCGTTGTAGCGCAGTACCTTAGACGCATGCAGATATGAATGCTGATATGAACCATTCGCCCTTGACAGGCATATAGCGTGATACACGAACAACCGCAGATGCTTTTTCTCTGCTGAAGTCTGCTGAACCCCTTTAAGCCTGAACATACTGTGGTGTATCAACGCACCGCTTACAACAGTCATAGCTGTTTGGTCTCACTGACAACAGACCTAGAGGTTTCACCACCTCTGTAAGCATTACCGAATACCAGCTCTGCTATGAGTCTAAGTGCTTCCGCTGTAACACATAGCAGTACAGTGCGGTAGCGTGTATGTACTGGTACTAGGTAGTGAGCGTGCTTCAGATACCACTTAAAGGCTGTGAATGGCTCACCTAATGACCCCTTTGAAGTCCTGGTCGAGTGCTTTAGTACCCACGCACATGACCAGCGCGTTGGCGGCCGTCTGCTGCACACGTGTTACCTGTAGGCATTCACGCGCCCAAAGCCCCGCATATGTATCAGCAGCATGGTGCCGACAACAGTGGTGAACGCACAGCGGGAGCCAGATGCATGCGAGCAGTGCCTGCCACGAGCACCTGCCTCGTTTCTTGAGTTGCAAACTCGCGCACATGCTCTCGTGGCTCAAAAAGGTCGCTGTGCGTGTGGCGCAATGCAGTTAGCACGTGAACGTATGAACACGGGATGTGCTCAAGATGCAGTTCAGAGCAAGGGGTGGGCAGAAAGTCATGGCTGGAGGCACACCAGTACACCCACACCTGATACGGGAGGCATACGGCAAGCACACTGCATGGCCCCACGGGAGCCAATTATTCTAACCCACACGTGGCACCAGCCCACCCAATGTGGTGTGCTCACCTTGGCGATGACCACGTCCCCCACCTTGGGCACGATGGCCAGCTTGCTGGTGGGCACCACTGACAGCACCGGCTGCTGCTGCACACAAGCCAAGGCGGCAGTGGGCAAGCAGCGCGGCATTGAGTGAAGGGAGTTGCATGTGTGCAAGTTGTGTACGCACGTGTGCGTGCAAGCGTGCATGTGTGCGTGCGTGCACAAGCAACAGCGAGGGTGCGTGCGTGCAGGCCAATGTGGCAGTGGGAGTGGTGCGTGACAGGACATGGCGTTGTCGAGGCACAAGGCACAGCGCGTCCAGCTGCTTGGTTGTGCTGCGCCCCTAGCGTGGTGCGCACCTGCCCCTCGGCCTCAGTTACGACTTTGAGCCCAACAATCGAAGCATAAAGCCAGCCCTCTTGGCTGTAGACACCGTCAGCAGGAGTGTACTGGTCCTACGAGCACAATTGCGGCAGGGGGCTATGAGCGACTTCAGCCTGCGTCACGTACGCTCAGCACTCTGCCTCGGATAGCAAACACAAACGTGACAAGGCGAGCAGTGTCCCTGTTTTGTTGCCAACGCGTTGCAAGAGTTGAAGAGTGCTTACCACTGATGCTATTCTGTCTCCTGCCACAACCCAGTCCGTCGCCGCCATCGCGGACCGGCGGCACGCAAGTGCGGCCCGTTTCACACTGCTCCAACAGTGCTGGGTACAAAGGATTCAGAAGAGCTCCCGCTGCACAGCTACACCGTGCAACGCTTTACACAGGTCCTTGGGCTGGGGTGATTGAAACCGCTGCTTGCGACTTTTCACTTTTGGCTTGGCCACTGACAGGCGGTGAGCAAGTGACAGCCACCAGTGGCACTCTCTGCTAAGGACGGTCGCCTGAACCCTGAAAGATGGCTTGTGGGTGTATATAATGCAACTTCGAAAGGCCAACAGTGCGGGTCAGCACCACTTTGACGCCAGCACGCCCCGGTGACGATATGACAAAAGCGAAAGAGATAAAAATTGAGCTGATTAACGTGTGTAAAAGTCCAAGTGTCACGAAGGCCCGCCAGACTGGAGTGGCATGTTTACGCCCCGGTTTCGAGCTGGCTGTGGCCTCGCTCGCATTCATGCTCAGGACATCTCCTCATGCATCGCATTGGCTATGGGCATGCGCAGCGCCACAACGGACTTGCGCTTGTCACCAGTCTTAGGCTTGCTGCGCCTGATGCAGCAGCGCAGCACCACATGAAGGTCATGTGCACGACTGCACCATCGCTCCCCCCAGGCTCCCACAGCTCCGTGTTCATCACGCACGCACTGCACTGCTACACCTGAGCAGTGTGTCCTCAGTACTCCTAACTGTGGCTCTCTGCATGCATAGGTTGCACCTGCCTGGGCTTACTACCGTGAAATACTGCAGCTCGGAGTGCAGACACGCCTGGTACCCTCCAGCTGCTTCCCTCGTTCCCACCCCTTGACCCAACATGCTGCTGGTGCTCCGCCTTGCGTGCACTGCTCCTCCCCTTGACCCTGATGCTTGATGCTCTCGTGCTGCTGCTGCTGCTGCTCTGCTCCACTGCAACAGCTCGCGCTCCCTCAGGCTCATGGCAGGCGGGCGCTGGCGGTTGCAAACGACGTGCGCAGATCAGTTTGCAGGCAGATAAGTGCGCATGTGTGCATGTTTCCGTGTCACGACCAACTGCGCAGGAGCATGGTGGTTAGTTTTCAGTTTGACCGACAGCCAAGCCACCTATCCAATGTTGACACACATGAAGGGTGAAATGCATTTTCAACCACTGCAAGCGGATATGATAAATGCCTGCCCACTTGCCCTGGGACTATTCCGCACGACCTTATCAGCAAAATGGCCACACGTGTAGCACGCTAAGTTATGAGCTTGGTGCCTCCAACCCATCGCTTTTCGCTGCCCACACGCGCCGGTACCTCACCTTATAAGCGTCCGCTGAGCGGGCAACATCACCTGCAAGCGCCGTCCTGCTGCGCTGCTTCGCTTATATGCGCAGTGGCTCACCCAAAGCCTTTGCTGACCATGGCGCAGCGTGGCAGTGAGCAAACCTCAACCAGCGAGCCGCAGCACCTGTTGGTGCTGGTCAATGGGTTGTGGTCATACCATGGACACTGGCGCGTGTTCAAGCACGAGCTTAGCACTTGCCTCGACACCTCTAAGGTCTTAATCCACCCCAGCACCAGCAACGCTTACCTCCACACGCTTGGTGGAGTGAAGAGCTGTGGCACACGGCTTGCAAATGAGGTGCAAGCGCTCGCGCAATCCCACCCCACATTAAAAACTGTCAGCTTCTTATCGCACTCCCTTGGAGGGCTCATATCCCGGTATGCAATAGGAAAGCTGTATGAGGATGCAACCCTACCAAGCACAACCGGCTCCAGCGGCCATGAGGGTCTGACGCTCGCGGGGCTTCAGCCACTGGTGTTTGCTACGCTCGCGACGCCGCACCTTGGTGTCACGCTTGCAGACTCCTTCGCCCAGGTTGGGTGGCTCAGTGCCCTTGGCGAGCTGCCTGTACTAGGCCGCCCACTCAAAGCTTTCCTGAAGACTGTTGGCGGTGGTGTTGCGCCTGTTTTTTTTCGAACCACTGCGCGGGAGCTGCTCATCGATACGCACCCCAGGGCGCCCGCGAACAAGCCGTTGCTGCTATCCATGGTTGACAGCAATGGCCCGTTCTACAAAGCGCTGTATAGCTTCCACGCCAGGGCTGCTTACGGCCTGGTTGGGCACGACAATTGGGTCCTATGGTGTAATGGAACAATCCGCCTGCCCCACCAGCTGCCCCCGCTGGAACTCCCTCCCAAGAGGGAGGGCGTGCTCAACGTCACCCTTTGGCAGCCACCCTCGGTCGCCGCTGCAGCGTTGGTGGTGCAGCCGCTGGACGTTCAGGATACGACGCTGCCGGACACCGCCCTGCTGCTCGTTGGTGCCGTCGCGCCAAAAGCGTTCCCACCATCACCAGCCTCGCCCGGGCAGCACCAGCCCTCTCAGCAGCAGCACAGTGCTGGACACAGGAACAGTGACAAGATCGGCCGCCTGAGTGCCACCCTGGAGCAAATGGTGCTCGCGCTGCAAAGCATGAGCTGGACGATCGTGGACGTGCATTTCGGGCCCAAGCTGCTGGCATCGCCCCACAAGGCCATGCAGGGGAGAGCGCGGGGCAACGCTGCACGCAGCCGCTTGCTTGCACAGCATGTTGGGGAGTACCTAGTGCAGCAAGGCCTGCCAGCAAATCCGGCCTCGAGCACGCAAACAACGCATGCATGGAGCTAAATTGTGAAGGATTGATGCCCGATGAGGTCGCTTGCTGCATACAGCGATCCGCAATCCGCGATCTGCTCATGGGTGTGTGATGCCACCTATGCCTAGCCCCTATGCATATGTGATATGTGTGCGTGCGCATGTGCGTGAGTGTACAAGTGTGTTGAGTACTTGAGTGAGAGGTGTAGCAGCTGCACGAAGGACTTGCACGCCCTGGCCTGCGGTGCGGAATGCCATTGCATGCACCATAGTGCAATATGTTTGGACCGGTCGATACTGCATGGCGTGCAAGGACCAAACGTGTGATGTGATGGGGGGGGTCTTTGCCCCCTCGATGTGAATGCAGTCAGCGACCACGGTATGCTGTTAATGCTTTCGGGGGCCGAACCATTCGTGAGCAGGGAACCCTTACGCGTGATACCCGGGTGGCGAATCTCAACCCTGCGGCTTTGCCATCGGTACGCAACAGGCCCGCGAGCAGCACCGTCAGCATCGTCAGGCTCGTCAGAGCCCGTGTCAGCTGCGCTGCCGCCCCCGTCCCCGCGGTCGACTGTCTGCGGCGACCATATCAGCCCAGGGCGCCACAGGCGTACGCGTGTGTACATGTTAACCACGATATGTTGACCGTTAATTAGGTCCATATTGCAGCCCTGGCAGTAGTAGAAGTAATGCATGGTGTTGAGGCATTACCTCTATTACGGCCAGGACTGCGGCAAGGACCTAATCAACGATCCACATATTACGGTCAACATGTACGCGTACGCCTGTGCTGTGGCGCTGTATGCCGACATAGACGCCACAAACAGCGACCGCGGGGACGGGGGCGGCAGCCTAGCCGACACGGGCTGTGACGAGCCCGACGATGTTGACAGCGGTGCTGGCGGCAGCGGCAGCGGCACCGTGACTGCCGGCGCCAGCAAGCGCCCCCGTGGTTGAGTGTCTGACCTCTAGTCCACTACTGACACTCTGTGACCTGTAGTTCTGTACCATACGAAATGATCTGTACGAACTTGTGTGTTCTGTTGCCTGCGTTTTCTCAAGACCTACCCTGTGTTTACTCGCTAAATGCACTGGCGGATACAGCTGAAGTGCTGCTATGCGCCCAGTATGCACCCATGAAGCACCCTGGCCGGGTATCGAAGAGAACTCTGAACCTGGCAGTTCGAATGACCGGTGTGCCCTGCCTGTATTGGCGTGCGTTCGCATCTCAGTGGCGCCCTTTGCATGTCCAACATGCGCCCACCCAAGTCAGTGCATGGGCATGATTGATTCATGGTCAGCTTGACTGAGCAATCTCAACCTGTGCCCATCGAACGCATGGCACCGGTGTACAGAGTGCGTATTGTTTTCATCATCACATGCATGGCAGTTTGCTAGTTTGCGGTGCATCCAATTGTACGTTGGACATCTAGCTATCTAGCGCCATTAATTTCACACACGCTGTAGTACACTGCTGCGTGATCAGCACTCACACACACAACGCCCACACAAGCTCATTGTGCGCCACCTGAAAGGCGTAACACGTTGTGGGGGAAGCCACATTTGGCCCCACCACCTTGTTCACCAGCCCAGGCACATAGAGACCATGCCTCGGGCTGACAGTCACTATCGTAGCGGACACCACAAATAACTGCACATGTAAGGACATTCTGAGCCCGCTGATATGAACGCTCTGTTTCCAATCGGTGCACCAGCGGCGGGCCAGCCAGGAGCGCAGCCACAGCAGCAGCAAACAGTGGTACAGCAGGACCCCACAGCATGGCTGTCCAACAACACCAGCTTCGACCCCTTGCTGTACATGCAGCGCCAGGAGCAGGCTGCGCAGGCCTCCCGTCGTGCAGCGACCACCTCGTTTTTGGCAGCAGCGGACAAATACCTGGAGTCCTCCAGCAGCGAGGACGAGGACATCCAGCTTGGTAACCAATGGGCCTCCCGAGGTGTTGATGCTGCGCCTGGAAAGGCCAGCGCTCCAGCAGCACCTGTGCGTGACCGATCTGCTGCGCACGAATCGGACGACGCGTCTTTGGGCAAGCGCTCGCGCAAGCATTCGTCCAAAAGGAGCAGGTCAAGAAGCCCTTCCTCCTCGCCCTCCCGCTCTCGGTTAAGGTCTCCCCGTTTGAAAAAGAAAAAGAGCGAGCACGAGAGCAGACAGAAATCAAGCAAACACGGCAAGCGCTCGGACAAGGACAAGGCAAAGCGCCACAGTGAGAAGCAGCGCAGGTCCAGGTCCCCAGACGAGCGGGAGAAGCTGCTGCGACTGGAGCGCAAGGCTGCCGCAGCGGGCGTGGGCCGCACAACAGCCAGCGTCGCTGGCCTAGCGCAGTCCGGATTGCCGGGTGCTGGGCCAAGCTCCCTGGGTTTGCAGCCTTACTACTATGATACCCGTGGGGACCTTGACAACCTCATGTACGATGGCCTGTATGCTGGGACGGTCTCGCTGTACCCGAAGGTCGATCCATACGGGCTCGCTAAGCGTGCGCGTGCGGCGCGCGCGCTGCTGCCTGGGATAGTTACGACCGCAGACGCCCTGCACGGCGGCCGCAGCAGCGCTGCTGACGCAGACAGCAGCGGCGGCTTCCGCTACTTCTCCGCCAGGGCGGCGGTTCCGGAGCGGTCTCGCCACCTGCGGCGCTACGCGCTGCGTGACGCCCTGGCCGACGCCTCCGTCCTCCTCCCTGGGCAACGCACGAGCACCACCAATGGTGCATCAGCGGGCGCAACCAGACTATCCGCGATCCTGCAAGGCCTCGCCGCAGCCAAGGCCCGCACCCCACACACCGTCGCCGCCACTGCTCAACCCTCGTCGTCATCCCGGCAGCTGTCGCTGCCACTGCCCGCAATCATCCCACTCTCAGACGCCCAACCCGGCACCGAGCCCGTGGCCGGCGGCGGCGGTTACAGCCAGCAGCAGCTCCAACTGCAGCAGCAGCAGCGCCTGCCGGTGGGGCAAGGCCAGCTGGCGGCTGGCGTGCTGCCGCCGCGTGACGGGGAGACGGCCGAGGAAGCGCTGCTGCGGCGCACGCGGCTGCTGGCGCTGGCGGTGAGGGAGCAGCCACGCAACGTGGGCCTGTGGCTGCGCTACGCGGCGCTGCAGGATGAGGCGCTGGAGGCGCTGGGCCGGGGCGGTGCGGCGCGCCTGCAGCGGCAGCGCCAGGCGGCGATGGGCCTGGAGAAGAAGGTGAGCACATGCTCGCCGCCGCCTGCTTACCGTATTGCTCCTTGACCTACACACATTACATCGACACTGATTGGCCAAGTGATGTAAAGGAAGGCAATCAATCAGTAGAAGAAAGCATTGAATTTGCACTTTGTGGTGTAGTTTGTACACCGGTGCCGGCAGCGGAGGGATGCTGGATGGGTGCGGGCCGTAACGTAAGCCGGGGGTGGCGCGCAAAGCACTGCAAGTGGACAGCGTGGGGGTGACAAGCGGGTGCGGCCCTCCTGAATAAGGATGGGGCAGGCTGGGGGTGGAGGGGTGGCGGTCGCGCATCAATTCATCATCTTGTCGCTGCTCATCATGTGGCGCTTGCTGCTGCTGCTGCTGTCTCGCCCAGGTGGCGATCCTGGAGGGCGCGCTGGAGGCGCTGCCGGGCGATGAGCGCCTGCTGAGGGAGGTACGAGGGAGCCGCCTGGACTACTGACTGCATGAGTACAGGGTGCTGTCACCTGGGTTGCGATGTGCAGTCGTCAGTCTGCATTCTGCACGCCCATACGCCAGCACAATCATGAGTTCATGACACACTGCCTGAGGTTTAGGTTTGAAGGCTCATTACCCCACCACTGTTTTCGCTCCGCTCCGCTCACGGGGCGACGCGTTCCGCCGTTGAAATCCATGGTATGCATGATATCCTAAGGGCCAGTTCACATATGGATCGGATCAGGATCAGGATCCGCTCAGGCTCCTGGATCGGATCAGGGGGTGGCTCTGCCCTGCAGGGGCCCGATCCAGAATGCAAATTCAGTTCACACATCCTCACCTGCACATCCCCCGCTCCCCCCCCCCTCCCCCCACCGCGCCCCTCCCTGCAGCTGCTACGCTCTGTGCGCCACCTGGAGGCGTCGGACCAGGTGGCGCGATGGGAGCGCGTGCTGCGCCGCGTGCCCGGCTGCGTGGGCTTGTGGCAGGAGTACGTGCGGATGCGCGCCGCCGGAGGGGACCTCTTTGCCAGCTACCGCGTGCCGCGAGCGCAGGTACGTGCGCATGATAACTGGACTGGGGGGGTGGGCCCGGGGCCCGCCATGCTGCGTGAGTGGAACCCACCATTTCCACGGTACTCCGACGCTGCGCGGTGCACTCCCTTACCGCCTGGCGCACGAGTGGGTATGGCCGTGTATTGGCGGCCCGCTGATCCTCCCTGGGCCGCTCCTCCCTGGGGTTTCCTGCCGGGCTGCAGCCTTCAGCAGTTCAGCCGTTGCGTTTCCATGCCATACCTGGCCACGACCTGTCGCATTAAGTGTTTCGGCCCTGGCTGTCAATGATAGCGTCTTGACGGCCTGACGGCCTGTGTGTATGTGCCTGTGTGTGGCATGCAGGGCGTGTACAGCGACGCGCTCTACTACATAAGCAGCGAACGGCTCAAACTCATACGCGAGGGCGGTGCTGCTGATGGCGCGGCTGGTGCCACTGGCCAGCGCTCTACTCAACCTTCGTTGCGGCCGTTACAGTATGAGGAGGTGGGGAGTACGGTAGCCTCGGAAGCAACCTTCCTAATGTTGCATACTGCCAAACGTTTTCGAAAATCGCAAGGTTTGAACCCAGCATGCTTGACGTTGCCATCAACGGGTGCAATCTCTGTCCTTACGCATAAGCACACTGCTCGGCCGCATCGCACAGGAACCACGCAAAATGGCCACACGGGAGCCTCTTGCTGACTCATGTGGGGATGAATGACTTTATGTGCTGCGCATGCTGTGGTGCGTGCAGGCGCTCGTGCGGCTGCTGCTGCAGGCGCTGGCTCTGGACCTGTCCACCGGCTGCACCGAGCTGGCGCTAGGCCGGCTGCAGGCGCTGATGGAGTTCCACCTCTTCAACCCGCTGCTGCCGCAGCAGCGCCTGCAGCACGGCCCGGGGGATCCCGCTGCCGCTGCCGCCGGCGGGGGCTATGGCGCTGGTGGGGCGGGCATGCTGCCCCCGACACAGGCAAGGGAAAGGTTTCCGTCATGATTGGGTGTATCACTCAGATCCTCACGCATTGTAGCACGTGTGTGGTCCGCTGCTTAACCGCTCACCAGTGTATGTGTGCTTTGGATGACAATTTGCTTAAGCTCAGCTGCGTGCAGCCACAATGACCATGTTAAATGCAATTTCAAGTGAATGCACTTGATGGTCACACCAAGGCATGCTTCTCATCTCGTTCCCCCAGGCGACCAACCTGGCTGCTCAGCTGCGCCTCTTCAACAACTTCTGGCAGAGCAGCGCGCCCAGGTGAGGATGCTGCACATCGTGCTCTTCTGGCCCAGATAATGTGAGCATTCCATCGGGTGCTTCACATTCAGTTCAGCATCAACACACATGTCTAAGTGATTGGCAATTCGAGCACTGTTCAAGAGTAGCTTGTTTTTCATTGAATGGACTCCAAAAAGCGCCAAGTGGTTGACTTTACATCACTTGGCCGATCAGGCCATTCATGGATGAGGGCAATGATCACGAATTCGCACAAGGTGGACGGTCCTGGTCCAAGGCCCCGAGTGAGATGCATACATTCATGATTCATCATGGTGGATGCAGGCTGGGTGAGGAGGGTGCGTCTGGGTGGTCAGAATGGTACCGCAAGGAGAACGAAGCACTATGGGTGCAGCCCTTGTCAGCAGCGGCGGCAGTGGACGGCACCGCCCCCGGCGGCGCCGCTGTGCGTGGCGGCCGCCATGGAACGCACGGCGCCGATGGGAGTGACGACGAGGCCGATCGCAGCGGTTGGTCGGGGTGGGTGGAGCTGCCGGCGGCAGCGGATGCTGAGCAAGCGCCTGCGGACCAAGAGGCGGGGCGGTCAGCGGCCAACGACAGCGATGCAGGCGGCTCTGACGATGATGAGCGCCGCGGCAAGGGCAGCGGCAGTGATGACGAGGATGACGAGGATGCTGATCAGGACGTCAAAGTGCCAGAGCAGCCGCAGGTGTGCTCAGCTGTCCTTTCACATGTGCCGCTTCGCTGATGCGTTCCGATGCGCCTCGAACATGCACGGCCACCCCGGTCCTGGAGTAGGAGCAAAACTACCGCCGTGCTTTCAGGTTGTGGAATGCGGCATGACTGGTGACGCCGATTGCTGTGTGCTTTGCCGCACAGGCGAGTGAGGCGGAGCTGCTGGCTGCGCTGGGTGTGAAGCTGGACAGGCAGCTGGAGGAGATGAAGGTGCGTGGCGGCGAGTGATGGGGCATGCCTCTGGTGGCCACCACACCTCGCAGCTTGCAACCCCTGGCCCACCCTGTTCAGCACATGCATAACACGATTGCCTAACACCCACATGAAGAGATCAGTAGAGGAATTCCTCTATTGCGTTTACGCCGCACTCGAAACCAGTGACCCGTGTGTGAAGGCGCTTTCGAATAACTGAGTGTGGAGGCGCCAAAAGAGTGGTATCGCTGGATCCTCCCCGGATCGCTTTGTTGCAGCCGTGCAGCACTGCCCGTTCCGCCTGCTTTGATGTCCTTGCGCGCCGCTTGACTGCTTCGCTCTGTTTCTCCGCTCGCTCTGCAGAAAAAGGGTCTGACGCCCGACCTGTTGTTGGCGTGGGTGGCAGCGGAGGAGCGACGAGCCGCGCGCGTATGGCAGCCGCTGCACGCGCGTCAGGCGCGTAGCAAGGACAAGAAGGAGCGTGATCAAGATGGCGACAGCGCTGATACAGACGAAGAGGAGGAGGAGGAGGAGGATGTCAACCGGATCGTCCTGCTGCAGGATCTGCAGGATGTGCTCTTCCCCATCACTCACCCGCACCTGCGTGTTCGGCTCGCGTTCGGCTGCCTGGCGTTGCTCGGCCTGCCACTGCCGCAGCGCGCTGCCAGCGGTCCCACCTGCTCCCAGCTCCTCCCGCCAGAAGCCTTACTGGCGTGCGACGCGGCGCAGCGCTGCCTGCTCTCTCCCCCACCCTGGACCAGCTCTGGCAGCAGCAGCGGTCCTGCACAGTCCGGATCTGGATCTGGATCTGAGGAGTGGGGCACGGATGAGGTGTGGGCCCTGCTGGCAATCGGGACACGTGGGTCAGCAGTGTGCGACCCTGCAGCGGGCACATATGCGGCGTCAGCGCCCGCCCCGTTGCGACCGTGGTTTGCGGAAGACGAGTCCCGCCGTGCGTTTGTGTCCCGCGTGCTGCACGCGCTGCTGTCAGGGCCGCTCCCGGCGGCACGCTTCCCCGAGCTAGCTGAGACGCTTCTCTTGGTTGAAGGATCTGTGGTGAGGGCCGACCCTGGAACAGATCGGGATGGCCTGGATCTCCCCGAGCTGCTGGATGGATCTCGGCTGGCATCTGGGTCAGGTCGATCTGGGTCGTCTGCGGGTGCGGTTTCGGAGCGGCCGGTGCCGGTGGCGCTGGCGTTGGGCAACGCGGCGCGTGCGCGTGAGGCTGCCAAGGCGCTGCTTGCGGCGGACCGCACCAGCCTGCCGCTGCTGGCGGCGCTTGCCCGCGTGGAGGCAGCCGCTGCCGCCGCCGTTGCGCCTGCGGCGGCGCCGCTGCGCGGCGCGCGGCGCATCTTGGACGCGGCGCTGTCAGGCACGGCGGCAATGCCGGCGTCGGCGCATGTGCACCTGCCGCTGCTCGTCCTGCAGTACGCCCGCATGGAGCTGTCTGCGGTACATGCGGATCAACCGCAGCCGCATGAGGATGTGGACAACGGCGCAGTGAGGGCATACCATGTGCTGTTGTGGTTTTTGTCATCGGGGGCATCGGTTTCGGCTGCTGCCGCTGCCGCTGTTGCTGCCGCGTTCGACCAACGGACCGGCCCTGCAGGCCCACCCTCAGCCCAAGCTTCTGCCGTGGTGGTGGAATATGTACCATGGAAACGTGGAGGTGCAGCAGTGACGCTGGCGGATGTGCAGGCGGCACGCAGGGGCTTCGGCCAGGCAACCCCGCTGTGGCTCAGCACGCAGGTGGGTTATCATCATGCATGACTAATGTAGTAAGTCTAGTAACCTAATGCTGATACTGACTGATTGGTAGTGGCGTGCTTGGGGCGGCAGCCGCTCAAGGCGCCTGCAGCAATCTGTGCTGGCATCATCTTTCTAAGCTGCACAGCGCGGACATCCTTGATCCCCATGCACGCGATGGCAGGGGCAGCGATGTCCCTCCATGGCGCGATCTGTTTGTCCGCAGCTTCCCTTTGACTGAATGCTGTGTTGCTTGCTTGCCAACGCGTGCTGGTTA
Organism: Chlamydomonas asymmetrica; assembly: GCA_001662385.1. Taxonomy (NCBI): domain Eukaryota; kingdom Viridiplantae; phylum Chlorophyta; class Chlorophyceae; order Chlamydomonadales; family Chlamydomonadaceae; genus Chlamydomonas; species Chlamydomonas asymmetrica. The sequence continues at coordinate 327,714 of BDDA01000015.1, read as the reverse complement.
ACTGCCAGGGGGGCCACCTGGACGCGCCTTCCTCCGCCGGGCTGTTCCTGGGTGGCTTGTTTGAGTGCCTCACCCAGCGGCTGTACCCGCAGGTAAGCCCACGTCCCTGGCGGCCACACGCGTCACTGAGCACCATAAAAGTTATCAAATATCATTAACTGCTGCTTGTTAGTAGGTGCTGTGATAGTAGCTGCTGTGTATCCGTCGCGACTGCCATCTGCAGCACCAAGCCACCAAATTGACTTCATTCCTATGCTTATGAGGCTGTACCGCTGCTGCAGTGTACAAGTGCTTGATGATGGGCTTGCTGCTTGGTGTTGTACTGGCAACGCATCTAGCCGCTATGCACCACTTGCAGTGCCTTGTAACACCCCTCCCTGGGTTCCTTCGTTGCTTTGATGCCATTGCCCAGGCTGGCGGCGGGCTGGCGGCCGCGCTCGCGCTGTACAAGAACGTCACCGCGGCTGTACCGCAGGCCGTACTGCAGTACAGCCTGTACTGGGAGGAGCTTGTGCAGCGCTACTGCGGCCTGCTGGTGGATGAGCTGGCGACCGCGACGGACCCCGCGGGGACGCTGCCGCCCGCTGCCGCCCGCGCCTTGCTCATGCAGGCAAGGCAGCATCCCCGCATCGCCTGAATGTACATGTTAACATCAGCCGCTGCGCGTTCGACATGGTGATTCCTGTGTGCCCTGCGTCTGCTGGCTGCTCGCACCGCTTGTATCATTGTCTGTGACTCCGTGTGGCTTTGTTGCACAGCTGCGCCCGCACCTGTAAGCAGCTCACCTTCCTGCGTCTGGTGGCTGCTCGCATCACGTGTCTGTGTGCCTTTGTTGCACAGCTGTGACAGCACCTGGACGCATGAGACCGCCCCTCACCCGCCTGCCGTGTTTCCTGCCTTCCCTGCCCTCCCTCGCAGGCACTGGCGACCTACCCACACAACACGCAGCTCATGAGGCACCTGGCAGCACACCAAGCCGCCTGCCGCGCGTCGCTCCAGCTGCGCGCGTTCTTCGCCGCCCGCGTCTCCGCACCGCACCACCCGGCCGACGCCACGCCCGAAACCGCCTTCGCGCTCCAAGCCGGCACAATGCTCGGCATCCCCCCGGACCCAAATCAGGGCATGGCGAGTGGCGATGCGGCAACCAATGAACCCGGGTCGGGTCCGGTTTCGGGGCCGCTGGGAGGCGTGGTGGATCTTGTGGCATCGCGCTTGGCGGCGTGGCTGACGTGGCTCGAGGTGGAGGCCTCAGCGCCGTGCCTGTGGCAGCACCAACAGGATCAACAGGACGCGCGGCGGTGGCGTGCGGCGCGCGTGCGCGGCGTGCTGCAGCACGCGGTCGGCGACCGTGACTTGTCGGGCTGCGCGGTGGTGTGGATACTCAAGATGAGGTACGCCGCTGTACGTACACAACGCTGCCGTGTTATGTGTGCCGTACCGGTCGGGTGTGTTTAGACATATCTGGTTGCCTTGGGTCCATGCAGTGCGCTTCCCTTGGGGCCGTGGGGTTGGGTGTGTACATCACGACATGTGCACCTACGTAGTTGATACCAATGCCACATCCGGTAGCCTTGCGAGTCATTATTGTGCCTGCGTGTTTCAGCAGTGATTCTCGAGGCTCAGCTTGACTCCTTGTGGCGTTGCAGTCATGCTTTTAGCACGGTATCATCGTGTGTCATGTCATGGGGGCCTACATCTTCCTGCTGTGCGCTGTTGCGCTGTTGCACCGGCCTCAACGCCTCCTGTTGACGCCACCCGGCCTGTTGCACCTGGCGCACGCGGTGCTTGTGTGTCGCTCACCTGGCAGGTACGAGTACGCTCGCGGCGACACCGCCGAAATGTACCGGGCGTTCATCCGCGCCCTACGCGCCTGCCCGGGCTCCAAAGACGTGCTGCTGGAGGGCCTGGGCCTCAACGCGGCCGCCGCAGCCATGGCGGAGGCACGCTTGGCCGCCGCCACTGCAGCAGCCGCTGAGTCAGAGCCTGCCGGAGGTGTAACCAGAAGCAGTGCTGCGGGCATCGGTGTGGCGCCCAAGCTTCAGGCGGCGATACAGGCGCGGCAGAAGGCGGCAGAGGAGGCGCGGCTGCGGGGGCTGGTGCGGGACGTGCTGAGCGGTGCCACTGCACGGCTGCTAGTAGAGGATGCGGGTGACAGGGGTGTGCGGCTGCACACCGACGTAGTGGAGGTGATGCTGCAGAGCCTGGAGCAGTGAGGCGCAGTGAGGCGGAGGGGGTAGTGAGGGGGAGGGGCTGGAGGGGCACCGCAGTTGTAGGAGGACAGTAATGTGGCTGGCTGGTTACGGAGGCAGGCCTGTGACGCGGTCTTGAATGGCTAGGCTGCCGTGTGTGTGTGGGGGGCGAGGGTGGGAGGATGTCCAATACACTGAACCATGAAGTGATGACGAGTTGATGACTGACTGCCCTTGCATACAACCCAGTGCATAACGCCTACGTTAGCGAATCGTAGCATGCTTGGTTGGGCACTGCAGGATGGGTATGGATCTTATGCCAGACTGACTACACCGCTGGGGGCCATGTACGAGTTTAAATCAGCAAGGCTGGGCAAACGCTTGTGTGTCTGCCAATGTCGTCCGGACCCTGGTCTGTCTACCATTATGTCACTTTCATTGGACACTGATAGGACCACTGAGCCAAAGCGTGCTGGAGGCTGCCCAGCGCATGACACTGAAGCCATTAAGCCACATTTGCACCATGGAATTCCGCTTGTCCTTGTAATTGTTTTTGGCTGGTTGATTAAATGCAAACATCGTTCACCATCGGCACTTCAACTGACACAGGCCATGAGCCCTGTTGCTTCCGGCCACAGCGATGCCTGGTGTCATGCTTAACACAGCACTCCATTGCACAGAAATGAAAGCAACACAAAGCTTGGGCGGATTCACATGCACCTGCACCCACACCCACACACAAGACCGTGCGAGCCCGTTTGCTTTGTGAACGTCTAGTCCTGGCCGCGCCAGAGCTGACAGTTGTCCGTGGCACGTCAACCATGCCCAGCCCTACATAACGGCGATGATCACCTGAACCGTGTTTAGCTGCTGCTCAAACTCCTTGAGCTTCTGCTTGAGCTCTCGCTTGAGCTCCGAGAGCGTGACGTTGATGTTGTTTAACGTGCTTACGACCTTGAACGACATCAACGTCACGCTCTTGGAGCTCAAGCAGGAGCTCCAAGATCACCCAAGTTGGGTGATGACGAGGTGGCCTGTGGCAGGGCAGGTCAACATGGGTGGCGCGGTGAGCTCTAGCTGTGGATGGGACTGTGCAGTATCCAGGCTTGAGTGGAGTACTTTGCCCAAACGGCGTACGCCAAGCGCAACAACAGCGCAGCAGCAGCAGGGCATTCATATGTCGTGCCTCCCCCGGTTGACGCTTGCCAGCAGCGCGTGGTGTGTCTACTGGGGGACATGCTGTTGCTGCTCCCGCACCACGATCTGCAGCACAGCATCTGCCAGAATCTCATAATCACGCAGTACGTTGTACACCGCCGCGCTGATGCGGACGTAGAGCACCCCCTGGATACACTTGATCGGGCACTCGATGCGGTACTCCTCATGCAGTACATCCTGCAAGCAATACACAGATCGGTACACGGTGCATAACATCAAGTGGACACATTGCCTTGCCTTGAACAGCGTGTGAACCACCACCCTCCCTTTTGACAACAGCGCACCATAACAGCGCACAACATACACCCACAGGCCACAGCCAACCCCGTGCTGCAGCATGTAGTCGAGCATTATTAACGAAATCATGACAGCAAATTGCATTAACTACATCACAGATCGGATGAGCAGCGATGTGGCCTCGGCATTTTTCTTCGCTTGGATGCACTCACTTGTATGTACTTGGCATCGGTAGAGGTAGCCGGCGCTACATGCACGCTTGTTGCGCCGGCATCCGTTGCTGCCGCCGGGGCTTGCGGGAGCACGCCCGCGGGCAGCTGCACAAGCGCCATGGACGCACAGAGCGCCAGCGGCACCAGCGGTGCGGTCCCCCAGCGCGAGCTGAGCAGCTGCACGGCGGCCGCCAGCGTAGCCCGCATGTACGCGTGTGCGGCGGCGCCGCCGCCCAGGCGCTGCCACATGCGCAGCGCCGCAGAGGTGGCCAGATACGGCGCGTAGTCACGGCACCCTGGCGGGACAACGCAGGGTGCATACGGGACGCACACGTGCAGGCACGCATGCATTCATTCGTGTGCATATGCCCTGGCATGCAGAAGTGATGCATGCTGCATTCTCAACCCGAAACCGCATACAACTGCGAACAAACCAGTGCTGCCCTGACCTGCTCTCTCCAAGTCAGCTGAGCAAGGACAATCACCCACACCACAGGCATGACGACAAGCTTGCATGCACATGCACATGCACATGCACTGCTGATGGTCAGCCCACGCATCATCAAGGGCGAGGGGCGCAGTGCGCCGCTGCTAATCCCTGTATGTCGGCCCCCGCGTCCCAACCCATTCCCTGACTCCCCAGTCCCCACACACGCAGCACCTCGCAACGAGCCCACCACCCCCGCCCTACCGTCCCAGATGAAGTCGCTCGTGAAGCCGCAGCCCGAGCCGTGGCTGATCACCAGCGGCTGCACGCCGCCGTGGCGCGCGCGCGCGGCGGCCGACGCCCACAGCAGCGCGGACCCGCGCGGTGCGCACAGCCACTTGTGGCAGTTGGTGACATAGTAATCGCAGCCTAGTGACTCCAGGGAGGCCAGGTCCAGGTCCAGCTGGCCCAGCGCGTGCGCCCCGTCCACCAGCACAGGCACACCCCTGACGACAACGACAACCGCGAAGTCGCAAACGAGGTAAGCAGCGAGACGGTCGCACGACCCCGCCAATTGCTACTACAGTACTAGTTTCACACGTCATGACCTGAACGGGAATGCCCGTTGTCTAGTACCCCGCTTGCGCTACAGGCAGGTGCCCCCGGCAGTTGGCAGTGACACCGCATGCGGTTGGCATTAACGGCAGTGTACCGGAAGCGCGCAGCGCGGTGCGTATTATGCCGTTAATCCGTTATCTGCAGTCACGCTGCACGCCAGGGCAACAATCAGCTATTGATGTGATCCAGCGGAGCAGACGCTCCGACAGGCCATCGCTACCGTATGCTTGCCTGCTCTTGCACAGCGCCAGTAGCTCCTTCAGAGGCAGCGCCACCGCGGTGTTGCTGGTGACGGCGTCAAACACGGCCAGCTTCGCGTTAGCGGGCAGCGTGCGGGCGACCAGATCCACAACAGCCTCAGGCCCGCTGCATACCACCACACACAGGCCAGACCGGACCGTACAATTGTGTATAAAGAAAGGAAATGAACTTGCCCTCCTGAACCCAAGAGGTTTGTCCTGGTGTTGGGCGCTGTCTGCTGCGTGCTGTTGCTGCCGTACGCAGTACATTGTGTTGTATGAGGACCATGTCGGCCAAACGGACCATGCTCCCCCCAGATGGGGACCCGTCGACCAGAACAGGCTCACCAACCAAGGCACATGGCACATCACTCACATGGCACATGGCCGTCCGCAGGAAGGTGCGCATGTGAGTAATTCGCACCTGATGGGGAAATGCACCTCGCCCATCACCACCTCGCAGCCCTGCGGCACCTCCACGCCGCCTCCACCACCAGCCGGTGAGGCTGCCGCGGGCGCGACCGAAGCAGCAGCAGCAGCCGAGGTGATTGCCGTGGCCATCTTCTTGACGCTGCCGTAGCCGATGTTGAGCATGTACAGCGCGTCACCGGGGCGCAGCCCGGCGGAGCGCAGCGCCACGTTGAGGCCGGTGGTGGCGTTGGGCACAAACACCAGGTCCTGCGGGCACAGCGGCGCCAGCCAGCAGCACTCATGACCAGACATAAGGTACTGCTTGCGAGGACTATGGGTGCAGCCGCATCGAGCAGTGCGCGTACGTTGCACTCGTATGAGCCATGGTATGTACAAGGCCATCCTGGCGAGACCGGAGCAAGGGGAGCGATGGGAGCAATATGCGGTGCAACAAGGCATGGCATTATGGCAAGTGATTTGTGAATCACAGCATCAGCGCTGTGCCCGAAGCCAAGGCGCTGTGGCGTGGGGCAGCCGTAGGTGCAGACGCTGTGCTGTGGAGCTCTGGGCGGTGCTGCTGGTCCGCGGTGGCCGCCATCTCCCTGACCTCCCTGCACCTCCCTGCACCTCTCTGCACCTCTCTGCACCTTCCTGCACCTTCCTGCGCCTCCCTGCGCATTCCAGCACCTCTTGGGCGCCGCTCACTCACGGTGGGCCGTGCGTTGACGAACGCTGCCATCTCACGAATCACCCGCACCACCTGCGGGAAGAGCTCCCTGCACAAGGCAGCAGCAATGCCGGTCGAGCAAGCATGCATGTAGTACGGTGCATCTCCGCTGCTCCAGGGTGTGCAATCTTACATGCACATGGTAATGGTACAGCGTGAATGCATGATGCTAGTGGCCAGCTATTGGCCAGCATGCCGGAGGGGGCATTTTGTGCACATGCATCGGGATTGCAACTGTAGTTTCAGTGGCATTCCTGGCATCCCACGCCGGCACTGCCAGCATTGTCGTGTCTATGTGAATATGTGTGTGTTCTTGTGTTCTCCAGCAACTCCCAACACAATGTGCAAACGACGCGCGCGCACACACACACAGTGTTGCAGGGGAATGCGGGCATATGCAAGCCTGCCCTGGAGGAGCTGTCAGCACCATGCGTGCTGATATCCACCTGAAGCGCATATGCATGGCTTGCGTTCACTGCATTTGCTGCAGACACGCACCTGTCGAGGAACTTGAGCGGTTGCTGCTCGCAATGCCTCCGCCACAAGTCCGCCTCAACGTACGCAGGCAAGCAGACGCCCCCGAACGCGCCGTGGTTCAGGAATGTCCAGCGGTCAAAGTCTATCATGAACAGACGTCTACAGGGCAGCCCAAAGGCTGGCACTGGAGCTTGCTGGCTGCTTTCAGGCAGGCCCTCAGTGTCTTGTTGCGCGCCTTGCCGAGACCGCAAGCAGTCCAAAACGTCCGGTAGTGGGAAGGGTGCAGGGGGTGCGACATACGCAGCACTGGGCATCGCAATAAGGTCCTCCACATTGTCGGTATGAAAACTCCCGAAGTTTTGGTAGCCTGTCTTCTGCACCTTGCTCGTGGCTGCTGTAGCTGAAAGAGAATCCGTCATGCTTGTGCGCAAGGCTCAGAGGTTCCTAAGGAGGAAATCAGGCTTGAAACGCACGTCTTGGGTGCTGTAGTTCAATTGACCTGGTCGTGTTTGCTTGTACTACGTTATCAGCAAGGCGCTGGCTCAACCGCTGCGATATGTAGGACAAATAAAAGCCAGTTGTAAGGAGATGACCGATAAGTAATAAAGCTCCGGGATGAATGTGCGCATGTTGACTTTCTCGATATGCGATCATACTGAGTGAGGTTCATGCTTATGGCAGGCGTCCCGCATGCCGCAGTGACGACATGCGATGTGGGGGACCGAGGCATGGGTAACATGGGGATATGGGGGCATGGGGATCAAGAACAAGGAGCAAAGGCATACACGTTTACTGGTTTTACTTGTGTGTGCTACGCTTAGTTTTGTAAGGCACCCGTCTGACACCCGGGGCTTGGCAAGAACATACACATATTTGGCTCCCATAAGCATCGATCACAGGATTGCAGCCAAAGAGCAAATTTGTCGGATGATACTAGTCTTGTAGAACTACTGCAACACAAGCTTAACACTGAGCCTTGCATTCTAAGTGACCTGTGCATGATGGAGGAGCTCATTTTGCGTGGCCAGCAGGCTGCGGTAGCCGGAGCACAGCAAGCGGTGCGCTTGGGAGGGCTTTGTGTGTTCCTCAATGCTCTTGCCGTGTCAGTGGTACTCATCTTGCACTTTGGCGTGCTGCTGGCGGTAGGGTCAACCATGTCATGTTGTCATGTGCACGCTACCTGACCCGTTGGAGATAACCTGTGGCCTGAGCTGGGTGGCTTACAGCTCCCTAACTCAATCATGATTCCCGTTCTTGGCACGACAAAGCAGGCTTTGCTCTCAGCACCCGAAGCGGAGCGCATAATTGACCAGCTCACGGCCCTCACTATTGAAGAGGTGAGCGCTGATCTTACGCCCACTTGAGTTATTGTGGGCACAGTCTGGGCGATCCCTGTCCCACTCCTTCGGCCCGGGACCAGTGGTAGCCAAACGGTTTCGTCCGTACACCGTCGATCCTTGGCTGTATTGCTCATGCACAGCCCTGTGCAGCTTAACGTGAACGTCATGTAATAACCATGTTTCTACCCAATATCTTACACCTTGAAACTTGAATTGCGCAGGTTGGTGGTCATAAGTGGCAAACACAGCACGAATGGATCGAAAAGCTCAACCTTCAGGTGAGGTGGGTTGGGCACAGTGTAAGCGAGGGCGGCTCACGTTGTGCGAGGTCAAGCAAGACCATGATGCACAGTTTGCGCACAGAGCATATGGCCTTTGGACCTGCCACCTGCCTGTGGGTGGAGGTGTGTACCCAACATGGGACACATGCACAACGTTCATGCAGGCACACTACAACGCCCAGATGCACTCGGACGAGTTTGTTGTGGAGCTGTTGGTGTCCCTGGACAAAATGAAAGTCTTGGTTCACGACCTACTGCTTATTGAGGTGAATTCCATGCTGCATGCATGCATGGCAGGCGGCAGTCAGTTGAGTTCGTGCATGCTGGGCGGGTAGCACTGCACGCAGCCAGGCGTGGATGTGATTCGGTCGCTTTTGTAATGACCTCTGCCGGTCAACCGATGTACAGCATGACTTGCGGCATGTACCACACTGCAGCTCCCTCAACCGCATGTTTTGCTCGTGAGGCAGCGCCTGCATGCAGCACATGGCAGTGAGTGTGTGAGTGTTGCAAGCAAGGGAGTGTTGGGAACAATATGACTGGGTAGCCCGTTGGAAGGTTGCCAATCGAAACACGCGCGCATGTATGTGCGCGCTCTCCATTTGCAGGCATGGAAGGAGCATGTGCTGCCGCTGCTGCTGACCCACTTGGCAAAGAATGTGGACACCGTCACCACCTACCTGCTGGCGTACCACGAGGCCACCGTGGCAAACCTGCTGGAGGTGCGTACAGCTGCACACTCTGTACAATCGCTGTTTATGCACCCATACTCCGCGACGCCATGATGCACCATCTTAAGACTCCACGCACCAACCAATGTTGTGCCCACGGGAAAGGTTGGAGCTCATGCTTCCGCTCGCGCTGCTTTTGGCAGGTGACGTTGTACCACAGCCATGCGGCTGAGGCCATACCTGAGGAACACCTCCTGGAGCTGGCTGACTGGGCGTACCGCAAGCTCACGTACCTCAACAGCGGAGCAGTGGAGCGGTACACACAGCGCAAAGGTGGGTAGATTCACACGTGCGTGCAGTGCGGCCGCCACCATGCATCAATCTGGGTGCATCGCCCAACACTACAGCACATACTCGTACATGACATGATAGTTGTGGACAGGTTGAACTTGTCTGGTCCACGCCTATGTGTTGTAAGCGGTCAGGCGCTGTACGGTGTGTGTGCGTGTGTGTGAAAGGGGCAAGGCACGCTTGGGTCGCCTGGGAATGGGTTTTGAGTGTGTGTTGTGTTTGTGGCTGGGCGCCCGCAGAGCTGACAGCCGCGGAGCTCATGGCTCAGACCCCGCAGCAGGAGCTTGCGGAAAAGCATGCGGAGACGGAGTTTGGCATTGCCATGTGCGCCGTCACCATCCTGCGGTGAGGAAGGGAAAGGAGGGTGGGTGGCGGTGGAAGGCCACAGGCGACAGGACGCAGGTTGCATACGCTGAAGCATCAAGATGCTAGCTTGGAGCAAGTGGGCACTGCAAGTGGACATGAACCGTATCATGCAGAAACAGCCAGTTGAGCCAGTTGGTTCCTCATGAAGTTATCACATGATTTCCTGTCTTCGTTCTGGCTGTGGGCGTGCTGTAAGGAAGGAATGCCACCACGCTGCCCGCATTGCTCCGCCGCATGTACAGACTGTCAACCCACCCTTATCGTGCATTGCCCACCCCAACCCCAGGTACCTCACAGACAACGTGACGGAGCTGCCCATGGGCCTGCTGGGCCGCATCGTGTCCACCAACGACACCATCCAGGCGCTGCTGCCGCTGGTCGACAAGCCGCCCTGGACGCGCGTGCGCAGCGGCTGCATGGAGCGGTACCAGGGCAACAAGTGAGGGGGGCGTGGGGGTGGCCGGGACCGCAAATTGTGCCGCTGTTGCGCTTTTGAACGTTGCGTTGGCATGCAGCTGGTGCTGGTGTAACCACGCCCGCACTGGTTGTACTTGTGTATGCATCACATCACAGAGGCACCATATGCCTTGTCAATGCATGGTGCTGCAGTTATGCGCGCTGTGCATGTCTGAGTGTCATGGCATTCTGCCGACTGTGTGTGCGTAGGTGGGTGATGATCCCTGCAGCTGAGCGCTTCCGGCTGGGCCAGACGGACGGCCAGGTGTGGCTGGCGCTGCACAACCTGGTGGTGGAGCCGCGCTGCAGGGCCAAGTACCGCTGGGACGACTGGCGCCGCGAGCGCCTGGGGGGCCTCAAGAGGCACCTCAATGAGCTGCTCGTCGACCAGCTGCCTGTGCTGCAGGTGCGCACGCGCTTGCGCTCTTGCCATGGTGTGCACATACACGGGTGATCGTCGCGGACACGTGTCCATGCACAACAGGCATTTCCATCTCTGCCGTTCTGAGCCGTCGTTGGACGCAACGCACAGAGCAGCACTGCGGGTGATGGACAACAGTTGCTTGCTTGCTGGATGATGCACTGGTGCAATAGACGCATGCTTGGGTGATGCGCTGGCCGTGCAGTCTGCCATCATGTGGCTACCCCACACATGCACCAGCACTCTGACACACGCTCACCTGTGGTGCGCATGATAATGCGCTCACACACTCTGCATCATTGCGTTCCCCTACACGCAGAATCTGAAGCGTGTGCTGGATGAGATGAGCCTTGGCGTGCTGCCTGAGATGGCAGCAGGCGGTACCTCAGGCTTGCTGCTGGAGCAGGTGACACGCACAGTGTGACTTTGTGTGTGCCTTGGTGTGGGTTGCTTCGGGCAGCACACATCATGCCGTGCACGAGTTGACAACTTACCTGAAATGGGTTGATGGTTTTTGTGCTCATGTATGACTCCTGGAAACCTCCCATGCGTAAACGATTCTGGGCTTCCGCAGAATGTTGCGCTGCAGCGGTTGTGGCGTCACCCGTGTCAGGCATGGGACCCAATAGCACTGCTGTGCTCACCTTCCCGATCTTCAGCAAGTGCATGCTGATGACGATATGCACGCTACCAGTGTTTACGTGACCATCACAATTTGTGCGTGTTCAACTCAGGTGCCGGAGGTGCGCGACGCCATTGTACGCGGCCGCAACTGGAAGCAGGTGGCGGAGCAGCAGAAAAAGCAGGTGCGGGGCGCACGTGCGCATCCGTGTCAAGGCGCCCAATGCGCCTGACCGGGCCGCGCAGTTGGCATGTGTGTACTGCCCTGCCACCAGCATGTGTGTATTTTCTCACCACCAGACCGCACACCATCACACCACTGTTGCCCTGCGCTGTGCAACCAAGCCAAGACGGCCAGGATGAAGTGCTCACACGCATTTTCACCATATCCATGCCCTCCCGGTGCTGTGTATGCGCACGTGCAGCAATTCGGTGAGGGCTCTAAGCGCCTGGCGCGGGAGCGGTTGGAGGCGCTCGTCAAGGCCATGGACTTCATGACGGACCTGCAGGAGCCGCTGCAGGCGGACGCAGCAGCTGCCGGCGGGGCTGGGGCGGCGGGGGGCGCTGCCAGCGGCAGCGGGTCGGGGCCGGCAGCGTGCGCTTCGGGCCTGCCACAGACGCTGAAGCTGGTCGCGTCAAGGAAGGTGCGCCTGGACAGCCTATGGCGGGACGATAGTCTCGGGAGTTTGCTCAACGATTTCGGTTGCTAACATTTTTGGCTGCATGGTTTGAAGCGCATGCGGAAGGGAAAGTGATCCGCATTCATCTTCGTGCACTGCCTGCGCACAAATCCAGTCGCAGAACCGTAGCATACTGTTTGCCTGCCTGGTCAAAACCGCAACAATCGACAGGTACACGAGAAGTCGGGCGTGTTTGAGGCCTGGTGTGATATGGAGCTGGCGCTGGACCTAACGAAACCACCGGAACCAGTGGAGCTGTCAGCAGGCGGTACCAGTACAAGTCGCACGGGCGCAGCGGATGCAGTGCTGCATGGCTTGCGGTACCGCCTGCTGCCAGTGGATGTGGATGCGACACGGCCGCTGCCGGCTGATGGCAAGGTAGGCGAGGTTGCACTGGAGTGGGTACGGTGTGCGGCCCAGCGCTAAACCCACCGCTGTGGACTGCCCATGTCTACATGACCCATATCACCATATGGCCTGGTCGCACAGCACTAGTATGAACCATGGCAGCTGCACTCAGCTCAGACCCTGTGCTTGTGCATTGCTCAAACACTCCTACCGCCCGCCTGGGTTTGTAGGCACCGGTTGTGCCGTACCCATGTCTGCTCTAGCTCAAGTTTTGTTTGTCCGGTGGGGCTCGTTGCCGTGCTGCTTTTTGTGGTCCCGTATTGATGGGCATCCCGCACTCCCACCCACTCCTCTCCGTCCCTATCACGTCACACTCCTCACCATGCATCCTCCTCCTGTGTGCCCCCTGCAGGCCACGGTGCTGTTTGGCGGTCTGAGCGCGGAGGCGCGCGTGGTGCTGCCGGAGCTGCCCACGCGCGACAGCGCCGAGGGCGCGGCGGTGCTGTGGGTGACGGTGGGGCTGCTGGCCAAGGACGGGCTGGCCCTGCAGGTCAAGCTCAAGAAGGCTGCAAAGGTGCGTGGGTGCCCAAAACCGCAATGGAGTGTGTGTGGGATGGTGGTGGGCCAGTGGGCGGGTGGGCATACCCTTGAACACCCTGCGGCTCTGAAATCCCAAGATTCTTGTGTGCACTTATCGCTGAGGCATGCGGCCCTGTCAGGGACAGCGGCCAACCGGCTGTGATGGTGACCTTATGCATGAACTTTTCAAAGTGTGTTGGTGTTGGGTTGCGTGTTGAGCATAAGCATGTTGAGCCCAAGCAATGGCGTTGCCTGCTGATACCTGGGTTGTTGCCTTACCGGTATGCTTCTCGGCCTGCAGCCCAAGGAGCGGGACCGTATGGCGGGCGTGTGGTACGCCTACCATGTGGTGGGAGGCGCGCTGACGGTGCTGCGCGAGCAGTCCCAGCCTGCAGCAGGATCACCACCCCCACGCCTGGCGTCAGATTCAGCCCCCCCACCACAGAAGCAGCAGCCGAAGCCGCAGGCACAGCTGCAGCCCAAGCCTACAGGGGCTGCTGCTGCTGCAGCGTCTGCGGTGAAGTCTGCAGGGTCGGTTGCTGGCTCCTCTACTGCGGAGGCCAACGGAACACACGCTGGGGCGTCAGGCTCAGGCTCGTTGGGCAGCAGGGTCACCGTTACACACGCATCACCTGCAAGCGATAGCAGCAGCACCATGGGCCGGACAGCCTTGAACCAGGGGACCAACACGGCTGCCAGGGCGAGCAGCAGCGCGGTGAGCAGCAGTGAGAGCAATGCCTCGCTTCCGGCTGCTCCAGCAGCTGCCCTGACACAGGGGCGACAGCCTGACAGTGGGCGACAGGCAGAGCATGCGTCTGCACAGCCTGCGTCGCTGCAGGAAGGGATACCGGCAGGAGCAGCGCTTGTGCCTGTTGGCACTTCTGGGGCTGACCAGGGATCTGCGGCTGCACCACCAGCGGCGGCGCCCGCAACTGCCGCTGCAACATCGCCGGCGGTACAGACCGTGGGGCATAGCTCGGGGAATGCAGCTGGCCAGGGTGCTGGTGCAAGCACACTCTATGACCTTGATTAGGGTATAGTAGTGCGGCGGTCAAGCACACCCACGTGCTGTAAGGGTACTAGGACGTGAGCACCAATTTGAATTTGTTCGCAACACGGACGTGCATGCGGGTTTGTGCGGCACAACGTGCGCCATCGACCATTCATTGCATCCTCATACTGGACTCTCCTGCTTACAAACACACACCTGTAAAGTCGTCTGGCTTGGGACCAACATCCACGCTCCACCACCCGCACGCTCCGGTATTCGGCGGGAACGCACTGATGCTCTGACAGCGACAGAGATGGCGCCAGGCACAACACGCCAGCTGTCACTGGAAGCTCTCAACAGAGCTGACAGCCTTGTTAGGAGCCTGGAAAACACAGTGGGTGGTAACGATGCAGAACCCAGCTGGGGCGCGCTGCCTGGTCTCAGAGAGGAGCTGGCATCGGCCATCCTGGCGATGCGGCCACATTCCTCACCGGGCAGTGCCCTGCTCGCGAAGGATGCGGCTCGCATCTGGGAACTCGGAACACGGGTCTGGAACTTGACCGTCAGGCTGGCTCGCAGCGCCACGCTCGTTCGCACCAGGCGGGTTTCTCGCTTGCTGGGAACTGACCCAGTGGTTCAGCAAGATGACACCCTCGACAACAACGCGCAAGGCGTGCTGCTCTCTGATAGGCGCTCAAATGACAACATTGGGAGCGAAGGACCCACCAAACACAAACACTGGGAGGAGCAGGTTGCCCTGCTGCGACAACTTGTGTGCGACATCCTCAACATTGCGCCACAGCAGCCTGCTGCAGCAGCAGCTGGTACTGGAGGGGTGCAGGACAAGCCAGGGTACACCGCAGCCTCGGTGGACCTGCAGCAGCACTTCCTGCGCTTGATGATGGAGCACAGAACCGGCCAGGCGTGGGTGGCTCTCGACCGCCTCGAAGACGCAGAATTGTGTTTCTCACGAGGCAGGTCGAGCACTTGGTCGATGGGCCCTGTTGGCTGCTTACACCCGATATCGTGGCTTCCTTGCATGTCGTCCTTGGCAGCTGGGGACGAGCATGATGATCACGCACTGTGCATGCGTGCTTGAATCATGCACTACACAATGCTGAACACTGAGTGCAGCACTCAGTGGTGTGCGAGGCATCGTCCACGGGTGCATTGCATGTGCCCTGCACCCAATGTGTCCTGCATGCATACCAGCATGTGCCTAGTGCATACACCACTTGAAGGTGTGAGCGAATTCCCACATGCATGGCAGCATGTGTAATTTATCCCCCCACGCTCGTTTCATTCGTCGCGTACCGGTATACCCAACAGATGCTGGCCTGCAGATGTCAAAACGGACCTGACCCCGTGCACGTCCTGCAAGCTTGCCTGCACGGCTGCTGTGGTGCATGTGACAGGATCCCGGGATGCGCAGCATGTGCTGCACCTCGCCTTCACCAGCCACAGCAGCGCTGGCGGCGGCGCTGAGGCAGCGCTGGGGGCTCACGCCCTCAGCTTCGCGGATGCTGCAGGAAGCCAGCTGGACGACCTCCAGCTGCCCAACGTTGAGCAGGTTGTGGGGATGGTGTTCGATCTGTACCTGGACCGAACGCACACGCTGTGGCGGCTGCGTCAGACGGTAAGCCACATTATCTCACCATGTCAGCTCAGCTCACTGTGAGGAAGCATTTGAGCACATTGAGTACTCATGCACCGCGTTCAATCACAGCCTGTGGCACATTGGCAGGCTTGGTGGGCAGTTCCATGCAGGCAGCACTGGGACAACAGCGCCTTCCTTCAGTATGATCCTCACGCATTGCCACCCTCACGTGTTCATGCGCACACGTCACCCCGTGATTTGCGCGTGCAGGCGCTCGCCAGCCAGGTCCTCGCGGAGTGCTACGCGCTACTGCAGCAGCCCCAGGCGGGCCTCACCCGCAGGCAGCGCTGTGCGCTGGCCACGCGCCTGGCACAGGGCGGCCTGAGCCACGCGGTTGAAGTGGCCCGCGCAGCGGCGGCACCGCCACCTCAGCACACGACACAGGGCGCCGGACCAGGCTCGTCACCATCGGCAGCAGCAGCAGGAGCGGGTGACAAGCACCGCGCAAAGCGCCACAAGCGCACTCAGGGCGACCAGCAAACAACCCAGCAGTTGGGGGATGAGGAGGACGCTGATGATGCTGATGGTGACAGCCAGGGCTGCGGAGGCGGCGGGGAGGGTCAGGGTGCGTTGGGCGGCGACCACAGCGACGCCGGCGGCGGTGGTGGCAAGCCGTCAGAGGCGGTCAAAGCACGCTGCGCTGCTGCCATAGAGCTGCTGAACCAGGTGCGGTATGCGTGCTTACGTGGGCATATGTGTTGGCGTGTGAACGATGTGTGTGGGTTGGAACTTGGAAGTATTTGCTCCTGTGGGCCATGCGGTGTGTGTGTTCAAGTGAATTTACTTCCCGTGGGGCCATGCAATATGCTTGCCTTGGGGCCGTGCAGTGTGTTCAAGTGAATTTACTTCCCGTTGGGACATGCAGTGTGTGTGCGTGTGTGTGTGGGCGTGGGCGTGTGTGTGTTGACGGTGCACGTGTATGGTATACGGAGGGATATGCAGGGTAGGATGCACTGGCAGTGTGCTGGGAATGTGAGAGTATGTATGTGCGCGTGCAGAGTGTCATTGTGCGCTGGTGTGTATGAGTGTGAAGGTCTAGGAGATTCAACAACACAGGGGGCCGTCATGGTTATCATGCTGCAAGCTCGCGCGCGTCACTTTCACTAGTGACCTGCAGTACCACAGCTGTACATCATGCTGGATTGCGTGTCACCGCAAACGTGCAGCTGAACCATCTTCAGGGCCCAGCTGACCCTGCCAACCTTTGCTGAACTGCCCTGCGCTGTGTTGTTGTTCATCCCATCTCAGGTGTATGAAGCCGTGTCGTTTGCGGCCGCCTTTGTTGAGGCCGACGAGGATGCTGAGGAGGACACCACCGCTGATGGCAAGGACCGCTATGGCGGCAGTGCTGGCGGTGCGAGTGCCGAGGATGGCGAGGAGGAGGGGCGACAGCAAGATGCCGCCATGTTGGCCATGGTGACAGCCATTAGAGATCAGGTCAGCAGAAGCGTGGTCAAGGGGGGGCGGGGGTTGGGGACGGGTGCAGGAGTTTTGTTACCACCTTGGGTGTCCTTTACTCACACCTGTACTGCGTGCTGCTTCGCCTGTACCTGTCAGCTTTGGCCAGGCCTCATACTGCACCAGCAGTATGCACTACCTGGCAGGGCTGATGTGCATGCCCTAGCCTGGCCCTCACTTGAGCACATGGGAAACGTGGCCCTGAGTCCTGATGAGTCATGCAAGCCATGCCACTCTGCCATGTGGTCAAAAGGCCTGTGCTCCCTCCAGGTGGAGATTTTAGCAGCAAGGCAGCGTCGCATAATATGTGCTAGTATCATTCTGTGCTGCAGTGACATATACACTGCCAATAACATTTTTGCAGCATTTCGTATGCAAGTCTTAGTGTCCTGCACCTAACAGATGATCAAGCTGGCGTGCGTGGCTATGGAATGCACCTCCAGACCTTCTGGCCGGGTTAAGATACGAACCCACCTGATGGGTGTGCCTGGAGCCGTGGCTGCGGTGGTGCTGGGCGCAGGTGTTGGCCTGGATGGCCTACTGCTTTGGCGCCGCCGGTGACGGAGGCGCCGCCCTGCATTGCCTGGATAGCCTGCGTGAGGCCGCCGGGGAGGGAGTGGTGGAGGCGCAGCCGGCGCTGCTCATGGTGGCGCTCAGGTGAGTGCAGGGGGCCCCTGCACGTACATGCATGGACTGCAAAACCCAACCCCCTAGATGGAGTCTGCTCAATATAGAGGGTGCTCAAGGTGCTCACACTTCAGGGTCCTCAGCTGTGTACATTGTCGTCTGTGTCGCTGTTACTGTAATCGTTGCCACATGCATCACCCTGCCGATGCACACAAGGGCAGAACGCCGGTAAATTGCGGAATCTATCATCTGTAGAACGCATGTTGCTCATTCGCAGGCCTCCCACTCATCCATTGATGTGCCCAAACGCAATCAAGCAGCAGCGTGGCCTGTCTGGATTCTGAGGCTGTGATTCTGGCATGGACATACATGTTTGTATGCCGCCACATGCTGCAGGGCCCACCTGGATCTCAATCAGGCGCCAGAGGCAATCTCACAGCTGCATGCCATCATCGCTGCGCTGGAGCTGCATGCACGGATCCTGAACGACGCATGCAAGGCGGCAGCGGCAGCACCACCAGCGCCCAGCATCGTGGAGGCCCACAACACATCGGCCGGCGTTGGCAGCGAGGATGCTGATGGCAGCACGCGCCGCAGTGGGGACACGGGCGGTGCTCCCCATGAGCTGCTGCACCATCACAGGGAGGTGTATAGCGACACGCTGAGCTTGGCGTGGGACGGTCTGATGGCCTTGCTGGAGGCAGGCGGTGGGTCAGCAGGCTGCGGCTGTGCTCTCCCATGTATGTAACGTTGGCTGTGATCTCAGGTGCCAATCTGGTCTCCTGCACATGCGTTCCCGCCAACGTCTGATGGCGAGCATTCTACACGCTCCCCACAATCCTGCACGCATAGACTACTGCCATTGCTATTCTGTGTCAAACAGCAACATGAAACACGGACCACAGAGTGTTTCTCACATGTATTGTGCGTGTTGCTGTTGCTGTGTTGCATGCCTGCCACGTGCGCGTGCAGCATCCCTGGAGGCTCTGCGGGGCCGGCTGGCAGCCCTGAGGGTGCACATGCACCTTCACCAGCACCTCCTTGCAAGCAGCCCCAGCTTGCCCTCCGGACAACACCAGCAGCAGCGCAGGGACGACAATCAGCAGGCCCCAGGGTCGCTCTCGCTGCCTGGCGCAGCCCGAGTGCTCAAATTCGTGATCAGAGCGTATGAGCTGACAAACGCAGATGCCTCATCCTCAGGCGTGGACGCTGCCGCAAAGTCCGCTGCAGCGAACAGCAGCAGTGCAGGTGCACGTGGTACAGCCAAAGGCACAACAGCAGCTGCAGCAGCAGCAGACTCAGCAGCGATTGCTAAGTTTGAGGTCCTGCTGCTAGACCTGCTGGGGCCGACGCCCCAACAGGATGCGGAGCGCGCTGCAGGCGTGCTGTCCATCCTGCAAGTGCTATGCAACGCTGCGCTGGCAACCCCTAGGACCCCGGCGGCTGGTGGGGAAGCGCCAGCATCAGCTGACGGCATCGCGCCCGCGGTTGACGGCATGCGCAAGGCCTGCTTCACGCTGCTGCGAGAAAGAGGTGCGCGTTTGCACTGGGTTGGTATTTGATGGCGTCCCCGCTTCATTCCCAAAGAAGTATGCTGTGGCACGCGCCCCCGCCTGCGCTCTCCTCACAGACCTGGTTCCCGGGGCACCAGGTGCGAGTGTGGCTACCACTTGTTTGTGCCATCCACGCCGCCACAACAAAAGGCTGACTGCTCGCTGCCCGGCCTCCCCCTAATACACCATGGCATGCATGCATGTACGGCTCAGTGTGCCGAGCTGCCAATGCCTCGTCACCGGTGCAGGTGCGGCGCGCTTCAACGGCCGCAGCTACACAGCGGCGCTACAGCTCATAGAGGCCTCGCTCATGTACTGCCTGAGCCCGCGCGACGCGCTGCGCATGGCCCGCGACGCAGCAGCCAACGCACTCTCAGCGGAGGCCCCTGAGGCCAGCGCTTCAGGCGCGAGCGCCTCCGGCACCGTCCACGGCCCTGGCGGCCGTGATGAAGCAGACGCCAAGGGCGGGGCGGGCAATGGCGGTGGTGCTGCGGGCGGCGATGAGGTTGCGGCGGTGGCGCGCTCTGCGGCGCTGTGCTGCCTGGCACTCCAGCAGCACCACAGGTGGGTGGCGGGCAGTGAGTGCCCTTGGGGGGGGGGGGGACTGCAGCCCTGACAGGATGCAAGCCTTGCGTACTCTCAGTTTGATTGCTGGATGGGCGCAGCCCATTCACCGCCATCTGTCACCCATGGCTCATTACGGTAGCCGGGTTGATCAACGGGCTCCAGATGGCTCTGGATGAAGGTTTTGCCTGTGCGTTGCACCGTCCTGCAGGGCTCTGTACCACCTGATCAAGGCTGAGGCGTACAGCCCTTCCCACCCGGTCACGCTCTTCCTCCGCTACAAGGTACTGTTGCTGTCCACGCCGTGCCTGCTTGAGGACGTGCACAGCAGGGTGGTTACGCTGTGGTGTTCCGCACGATTTCTGTCTCTCAGCTGTGGCGCCTTTGCATGCATCAATCATAGCCTGCATTACTGAACGCAAATCAGGGAGCACCTGTCAGCAGCCTGTCATGTGATCTTAAGTTGGTGTTGAGCTTTGGTGTTTGGTGCAGGTCTCCATTTGCACACGCATCGTCACACCATATCCCGGGGATCAGCGCTGCTGGCATTGCCTGCGTAGCCTGCCCTTTCCTGTGATTGCACATGCAAATGCGATCAAACGGTCTTGTGCGTGCTGGCAGGTGCTCCTTGCGGCTGAGGACTGGGAGCATGCACTTGCCGAGCTGCCGCTGGCGGCTGTGGTGGAGCACAAGCAGCCCGGACTCCTAGAGGTGGGACCAGCGACTGTACTGCATGTACCGGCCTCTGGCTTTTGACCTTGCACAAGCACAGGTGCCGCATTGGTGTTTACCTGCAGGATGGTAGATGATACGCTGAGCGTTAGTGAATGCCCAGCGCCTGCCCGAACACAAGTACCGCAGCCAGAACTCGTGTTGGCGCGGGTGTAAACACAGTTAACCCTTATGGAGAAACTCTGGGCCAGCCTTCACTTGTAGACAGGAGCATTTGTGCCCCTGGTACATGCAATGCGCGTTTGCCTCGGGACATGTCCCCGGTGCAATTGCATCAACCATGCACTTGTGACCAGTGCTTTTATGCGTTGCGTTGCCGCAGATGATCTGCCAGGAGGCCATACACGCCAAGGCGTTCGCCATTGCACGGACCGCCCTGGAGATGCTGTACGCCAAGGTGCGCGAGGAGCAGGAGGGACACTCACAAGAGCAGCAGCAGCAACAGCAGCAGCAGCAGCAGCAGCAGGAGGGCACGGATGACCCTGCAGGCGCAGGTCGCAAGCAGGCGGCTGCGGGCTCCGGCGCAGCGCCCGCCGCAAGGCGTGCGTCTCACACGGAGGCGCACGTGCTGCGCTGCCTGGTGGTGCTAGCGCAAGAGGAGCTGGCAGCGGCCGGGCCGGATGCAGCAGACCCGGATCCATCAGGTGTGTGCTTTGGGCGCTTGTGTAATGATTACCAGGTACTCAAGAGCGTGAGTGCTGCTGCCCTTGAATCTCCACCATGCAGCGCATGTGCGCGCTTGTAGGTGCAAACATCACCTGGCTCCATGCATGCCACTAATGTATGCTGCATGGCAGCATAGGCGCTCATGCTGGATTTCCAGCTCATTACAGTGCACACCCTTGCGCATGCAAAATCGGGTTGTTTCTCGTGTTAGCAAGCAGAGCACGCATATGTAGCCTCCTCCGCCTGGCACCAAGCATGGTGCTGCATGCACGGATGCGCATGAGATGTAGCTTGCATGGCCGCAATGCATCACCACGCTACTCTTGTCCCAGTTGCCTTAGTCATGACGCCGCTCATCGCATGTACGTCTAGTATGTCATCTGTGTGGCGGCGATGCGGGAGTGCCATGCTGCTGCCGCTCCTCCTGCAGATGCAGCCGCCGCCGCCAGCAGTCCCAACGCTGATTACCACCGGGGTGTGTCCGAGTACTTTGCAATGGCGGCTGCGCGCGTTGAGGAGGTCGGCTGCGCTGTGTTCTTCGGCGAGCAGGCACCTGGCGAGGTGCGTCACCCACCTAACGTGCTCTCAAGCAACACGCTTAACCTAAATGTGCTATGCTGCATCACTTGAGCTCAGCAGCACAGCATGCAGTACAGCGTATACGGTATATGCTCACGAGCCGACTTTCAGTGCATACACATACGGTAGCCGCTTGTACAGTGTGGGTCACACAACGCGGCGAGTCACAGCCTATATGTGCAAGATATCATCGATGCGGCACTGGACAGTTCGCAGCGTTGACATCCCTCGCGCCACAACGCCACTGCTGCGTGCCTGCGTGCTCTCAACGCTCCCGCTTGTTTTGAAGCTGCAGCCGAGTCCATGCATGTACACCTGGGCGCAAATCATCCGCACACACCCGCGCCTACATCCTCACCATCGTCCTGTTTTGCTCCCATGAATGGCCTGATTGGCCCAGCATTGTTAAGACAATCAAACATGCAGCACACTCAGATCCCTGGATGTCCCTGCGTATGTACCCTGGACGTACCTGCGTGGCTGCACCTGACATTACACCCTACAGGCGGCACCCAAGCCTCCCTCCAGCCGTCCCTCCATGCCGTCCGTGCCTATTCCCTCCTCCGCTCGTCCGTCCTCCGGCGCGCACGCCGCCAACGCCAACGGTCTCGGAGGCAGCAGCCGCCACAGCGCCACAGCCAGCGAGGCCATGCAGCAGCCAGCGTCCTCAGCATCACTCGTGGTCGACATCACGGAGCTTGAGTGGTTTGCACGCAGCGCATTCAACGCCGGCCTCAGCGCCGCCAAGGCGGGCTTGTCCAAGGAGTCCTCCGTGCTGATGACCGCTGCCGCTGGCCTGTTCAAGTACCTGCCGGACCAAACGCCTGCCACAGTAGGCCTGAGGAAGGTAAGCACCACGTATGCAGCATGTATGCCTCCCTCATGGGATTTGTGTTTCCATGTCCAAGCCCTCTGCATGGCAGTGAATGGGCACAAGTGCAACGGTGACGTTGGTCCTATACTCGGGAGGGACCTCCAACAACTAACCAACCCTCTCCGTCGGCCTTTATACCGCACTGCCCCCTACCTCATCCAGCGCGTTCATCCGCACATTGCCCCATACGCACATGCGCATGAGTATCTGCCGGCTGTTGCCTGCCTGCAGGCCGCGCTCAGCATCGCTGCCGCCTCAGCGGTGGAGGTGTACGAGAAGGCTGCCGCCGATGCCGCCAGCGCCCGCAGCCACGGCGATACCCAGGGAGTCGGGCGCAATGGCACTTCTGCTGCTGCAGACGAGGAGCTCTCAGATAGCTTGGACCTCGCGGATATGTTGGCGCGGAAGGCGCAGGCGGTTGGTGGGGCGGGGGCAGCGAGCGGTGCTGGCAGCTTCACCCCAGCAGCGGCAGGAGCTGCTGCCGTAAGCGGTGGCGGCGGCGGTCAGCGGCACCTGCAAGTGGCGCCACGGGACAAGTCGGACGTTTTCCTGTTCATGCTGGTACGCATGCCGGCATGTATATTCAGGTTGTACGTGGCTGCAATGCTGCATACTTTCTACCACCACAGGGACGGCAGTCATTGTGAGGGTTGCGTGCCTGTGCGTATGTGTGCGCATGCTACACTGCCATTCAGTCCATTGCGTGCACTGACGCTGCTTGTTGCACTGTGATTTTGCACGTTGTAATGTTTGGATTGCCCCGAACTGTCCCCATCATGCATGTGTTCCATCCTTGGCAACAGCGCTTTGCGATCGCGCTGAAACGGCCGCCGCCGCCATCGCCGCTACATGCGCCACATGGCGGCAGCAACAGCAGCAACGGGGCCCCCGGAGGACCGACAGATGCTGCACTGGGCATGAGCTCTGACCCCAAGCGGGCAGGACCTGCGCTGCTGGACCTACTGCGCGGCGCCGAAACCGACTTCCCGCCAGGGCCTGCCTGCACCCTCACTGGGCAGCACCTCCTGGACCTGGCCGGGACCGTGCAGCACGAGCTGCTCCGAAACCAGCAGGCGCTACGGGCAGAGGCGGACGATGGGCAGGCAGCACCGGGCAGCGCTGCGCCACAGCAGGCGGTGGTGCAGCGTCAGCAAGAGGAGGTGGTGGTGGCGCTGCACGAGCAAGCGCTGACGCGGCTGCTCGCGGCCAAGCCAATTGATGGACCCAAGGCGGCCAAGGTCTGTGATTACTTGATTACTACACGCATGCAGGCTGATTGTACACGCTGGAATGCTTGTGCGTATGGGTACATACAGTAATACAAGGGTGCATGCAGGCCTGCCTGCAGGCTAGATGGCGCTTCTCAGCGCTCTGCTTGCCGTGCTGCTAGTGCTGCATCCTGTCAGCCTGCACACAGGCATGCATTCCGTTGGGCCACATTGTTGGATTGCAGTCTGACATGCAGGTGTGTCGGCCAAGCTTACACTGATATGGCTCTAATTAATTCACTGCAGGACCTATAGTTTGAGCGGATGTGAATGTTTGCTGTGTGCTGCAGGTGGTGCGCGCGCTGGTGGGCATGGCCAGAACCTCGGACACGGCGCGTCTTCGCGTCCTGGCACAAGCCGCTCAGCAGGTGCTGCCGCAGGTGGCGGACGCTGCTGCTGCAGCCCATGCGAGCGCACCCGCTGCAGGCGGCGTTGCCTACCCTGCTACAGAGGCTGAGTGGTTGGTCAGCACCACCTGGAACCGTGGGGTGCATCATGCTAGCTTTAGCAGGTACTGGAATAGCATGCATCCTGCCTGAGGTGCAGAGTTGCACGCTGTGTGTATGATGAGAGTACACTGTGTTCCAATGTGTGCATGCATGACAGCACTAAGGGCGTGGCGCTCTGCACCAATGGTGAGGGTAGGCCTGCTTCCGGCATATCTGCTGATGCGTGCATGGTGGGCATCTACGTAAACGCCCACAGCAGGCACTGCAGGCACTATCGGCGCCTTGCCGCATTCCTGCTGAGCCATGCCCGCTGCTGTGGCCCACTGGCCCACTGCCCCACTGGCTTGTGATTGTGCCAGTGGTGGCCTTTGAATGCGGTGGCCGTCCAGACCACTGAACAATAGACGGTGACGCTTTGTGCTTACAATGCACCGCTGCTGTCAAGCATATGCGCCATTATCCCTGTGTGTTGCTGTTGACCAGTGTCGCATTGCCCTTGACGATGCAGGTTCTCTTTGGCCCTGCAGTACATGCGAATTGCCCTGGACCTGCTGCGGTACGCCCCCGCTCTGGAGGCAGTACACCGTACGGAGATGATGTCACACACTGCAGCGCTGCAGCGCGTTGCTGACCAGATGGCGGCTGGGGTGCCGCATCTACAACCCACAGTGACGCTGAACTCATCACCAGACTGACGCCAGCTAGGAGGCAGCAGCAACAGGAACGAATGCACTGCATGCATGCACGCTGTACCAGAGAGTCAGTGTGCGTTTGTGTGCTGCGATGTTGGTGGTGATAAGGCTATGTATTTGAGCCAGGATGAGAACAATGTTAGCGAGCTGAACTGGTCAGCTGTGACGGTGTGTCTGCTATGGCGGTGCCTCTTATTAACGCATGCAAGGGTAGCAAGGGCCTACGATGGGGCAAGCGCCTCAGATAAAGATGGTGCGCTACTGCATATAAATGCAACCAAGCAGCCAGCGCTGCCGTCCCACCTGCATCATGGTATAGCTGGTCCGTGCATGATACAGGCTTGCGGCATTACCGGCGCTCCCCGCTGTCATGCCGTGACTGGCTCGAGTTAACTAGCGTAGCCTGCCAAGCATACCGAGCAGGTAGCTGAGCCAAGGGTACATGCACTCGTTCCTATCTTGGTCCGATAGAGATTGCGATTCCAGAAACGAAAAAGTGCAGAAATGCATAAAATGCACAACTGCACAACTGCAGAACCCCCCAACCGGGGACGCGCAGCTGCTTGGCGGAGCGGCTTCAGGCAGGTCAGTGACACGGCAGCAGCACCGGCCAGCACCGGCAGCAGCAGGTTGAGCCCTGGCCGGGACGCGCACGGGCACAGGCAAGTTGACAAAGCAAGGGCTGAAGGATGAGACCTTGGTCCAGACAGTCGGGCTCGTGTGCAAATAGCACAAATCAAACGCTATGCCTGCATGCAGGGATTCCACGGCATGCTGCAACACCACACTGTGCGCTACTGTATGGGATCACGGTATGGGATCGTGTGCGTCCCTTATGCAGCAGCGTGAGAGGTACCACTAAACCCACCATCATCGTCATGCCCAGGGCAGCGTCTCTGTGCAGTTAGTAGCCGACTTGAACGCAATGACAGTGCGTGGTGTTCCAGGGCTACCCTGCCAGGGCTGAGTAGTATGCGCCACATTACTATGTGCCATGCGCCACAACGGTTCTTGTGGGTCGCTACACCATCAATGCATAAATCTATATGGCAGTCCACTAAATCCGTCACGAAACGGCATGCCAATACGAAGCGGGATCAATTACTGGAATCGTTGTGCGGAAAGCGTACATTTGCAGGCAGGCCAGCCAACGCGTGGATGCGCGAGACCACGAACATAGACCATCATCGCTCGCGCTCCAATGTTCCGCAAGGCACGGTGCACCCCCAGAGCCGACAGCAGTTCATGGTGCGAACCCACCATATTGCTAGCAACGCAGTGATGAATGTATGTTGCTCTCGGGCACAACTTAGAAGCTCAGATTTTGGATTCAGGTTGATTACGAAGGCAGCCAAAACATTGTCGATGTTATCGGGGTGCGAGCGACTAGAGCGATGCCATCTAGAAGGAGCAAAGAGGTTAAAGACTACATGTATTCGCCGCAGTGTGCGATTATTGGGCATGGATCAACCGCACCCAGCAGTGTATCCTCCACGCGCAAGCGCAGCTTAAAAAGTAGCTAGCTTAGCTATACGGTACACGCACGAAACGCGTGTCGTGGAGACGAGGATCAGACCTGAGTGCTGTGGGACTTGCATTGTGCGTGACGACGTGCAAGGCGTGCGGATAAGTATCAGGATTCCGTGTAGGTAGTGTAGGTCCAAGTGTAGGTCCCTAGTATCCTTATGGGCGCCGAGCGAACCGAACAACGCCGGTTATGTTCCATAGGCAAAACGTGGACGCAAGCGCTACGTAGCAAGATGAAGGCATGCCATGCGTGACCTTGCAACAGGACATACATTACGGATGTAAACCGGTATGTAGTCGGGCTCGTCAAGCTCACAACCAATACCAGGTCGCCAAACCCGATTAACCCGCTGCCCAACCAAGGCTGTACATTCAGTTGCCTGTCCTGCCCGTACCCCCACCCCCATCACAGCCGTTACCCCCACAACAAATTGTGACGTCATGACTGAGCTCACAGGGCACTAGCTCGCTGGGCATCACACACCCGCTGCATACCCTGGGATGGGCCCACTACTCAGGGATGGGAGGGATGCCGTGTGCAAGCGTACTGCGGCCAGCATGGCTGGTGCCAGCGTACGACGGGCCGCTCGGCCGCGTTCCTCCTCTGGGCGCTTCGGCATCCGCGGGCCCCTCCAAAACCTCAATATCAAAAACCGCTGGCATGCCGGAGTCCCCTGCGCTTGGCGCTGGCAGAATCGCATTGCCAGCGGCGCTCCCACTGCTGTTGCTTGCAGCGCTCATGCTGCTCGAGGCAGCAGAATTCGGGTCCTTCTCCGAGCCTGATGGGTTCGCGGCACTGGCCAGCGAGATCTGGACACCCGCACGCTCGTTGGGTGCATTGAGCGCCAACAGGCTTTCTCTGATTTCAGCCAAGTTCTGCGCCACGAGGCGTGCGGTCGGCCTCGCGGTGGGCTCGGAATCCCACATCTGACTCAGCAGCGCAGCGAGCTGCGGCGGGCAAAGCTCGGGCTCGACTGGGAGCGGAAGGCGCTCATTCTGCATGCCAAGCAAGGGCAAAATGACACACATGCCTCAACCTGTCTTGCATGTTTAAACCCACCAAATAGCAGCTGAAGCCAAGCTAAAACATCAAGCTTACCATAACAGCCACGTGATAAAGGACCGCCGCGTGGTGATACTGGCCCCATGGCGTATCGCCAGTCAACATGACCCAAATCACGACACCCAGGCTGTAGATGTCCGCTTTCTCGTTGATTCCCTGGCAAATTGACCACAACAAGAAGTTCATAGTTGTGAGCAGTACCGCAACTTGGCACCTGGCAATACTGGCAACATACAACCCATCACGGCTATTGTATACGCAAATCTGCACTTCAAAGCACTTGGGGAGCATTGAGGGGAGCAAGCACTCAACACTGTTAAACCCTGAGTCAACAGTATGTGTGCGCCACTGCGCCACATGCGCGCGCCCAAACTCTTGCCAACCCAACATTCACAATGATTTCGGTATCGGCCTGCCTGGCAACCACTGCCTTGCCTCATAAACCACTATTGATGCTTTCACTCACCTCCACGTGCTTTGAAAACGTCTCCGGCGCCATGTACGCCTTCAGTAAATTACAAGTTGCAACGATTTGGCACAAAGCGTTACCGTTGTGGACTGGGTGATGTGCTTACTGCTCACAACAACACGGCTGCTGTAATGCGGTGATGGCAAGGGAGGGCTAGGGAGGTAGAGCTGCACGCCTTGCTGCTTATGGTGGCATACATGTCCTTCCGTGCAAGTGGGCGTGTGATGCTCTTATCAGCGCAAGGTATCAACAATGCATGCAAGAGGCGTGAAGCAAGTCGCAAACCCAAGCACGCAGCCTTGAGCCCTGCCTCACCCCTGCACTTATAAGCATGTGCCAATACATGCGCATTATTGGCAATGCACATGGTTGGATTTCTGCACAAATGCTCCCAATGTCGCATGTCAAAATGATTATCGCATGCACTTAGGAGCCCTGCTAGCAGCCCCCCTTACCAGAGTTCCGGCAAACATTGACTGCGTTGAGGCCAAGTGAGATTGCAATTTGAAGCGGGCGAGTCCAACTGCAGTTTGCAAGGCAAAGCAAGGGATTGAGTAGAGTGCGTGAGGTTGTGCAGATGAAGGGTGTTATAGTGGTAATGTGTGGCAGATAAGTTGACCACCAACTATCAAATCACATACCCTTTGCCTTGCGCCGTATGCAGGATGTGGTAACAATGCATACATGGCATGCAAGGATGTACGGTATGCACACTCACAATCCGAGATCTTGACGATGTTGCTGGTCGCATCTAGGAGTATGTTGTCTGGCTTGATGTCACGATGGACGATGGATGGGTGCAAGTAGCTCAGCCCGGACGCCACTGCCAGGGCAATGTCCAAAACCTGATGAAGGGCAAACGGGCATTGTGTTTCCTTGATTCGCCACTTCATATTTCCGTCATCAAACGGAGGTACACCAACTTACAACTGCATTGGGTATTCAACGCATACCTTTTCCAATGGCATGCGGCCTCCAACACTCTTCATGTACTTGGTTAGGTTCTGGTGCATGAGCTCCTCGACGATGAACACTGTTTCATCCTCGATGCAACCGCCATAGCATGTCACCACGCAATCGTGTTGCATCTACAGGCAAGTCCATGCAGCAACGCACA
>BDDA01000015.1:253763-297587 GCA_001662385.1 Chlamydomonas asymmetrica | reverse complement strand
GGGGGGGGGGGGGGGGGGGGGGGGGGGGGACAGGAGAGAAGAATATGCACCGGTCAGCAACATAATCAACATCAAACTAATCCGCGCAATGGGCTTGGCAGTTCACCAACCTGACCCAGCATGTTGGCCTCGTGTACAAAAGCCCGAACGTTGTCCGGATGAAATTGTCCATGCACATCCTTGATTGCCATTTTCACAGCCACCCGTTGTTGTCTACAAACAAGCCAAGGGCACAAACACATGGTATGCGGACACCATGGTGTGAAATGACATGTTCATAACGCAACACATACTCCAGCATCACGATTATCACGATACAATAAGTCTTACTTGTAGGTGCCCATATACACAACCCCAAACGACCCGGATCCGAGGATGGCTTCTTTGTCGACCTGCGGTCCCATTGCATGGGCAGTTGCGAGTGAGTGTTTCAATGTTCAAAGCAATCACCTACAACACTTTGCCTGATCGCTTTAGTTTGCTCACCTCAACATCCTTGCCAAGTTGGAGGGACCATACCGCGTTGGTCGCTTTACTAATCAGTTTGTTGCTGATGTTGTTGTATGTGGCTCCTGATGACATCGAGCTGTTGAATGGAGACATTCCACTGCTCCCGCCCGCTTTCACCAATGTGTTCCCTGCTTGCATGCAAGCACCAAGCCACCGAGGTTAATTAGTAATGAAGCAAGGGGAGGGGGGAAATGTGAGTACTAACAACAAGATGATCCCCAAGATCATAGCTTACCCAAATCAGGCGTTACTAGGTTTTGGGGAGCAGAGGAATCCTGCATGAGCATTGCGCATAATACCGACATCAACGGCATTAGCGGAGTTAGCGGTGAACACGTGGTTAACAACTCTATCAGTCAACTTCAAGGTTGAGTGTGCAATGTGTAGAGCCGAGCAACAAGAAACCCCCGCATCACCTGCCCTCACCCCCACCACCACTTGATGTGAAAAGGAAAATCCCGTAGGCCAGATCTTAACCTTACTTGTATTTGCATACCATGCACACACCGTGCATGCACACACCGTGTATGCGCAAGGCTCACCGATAAAATGTAGCTACCGGTAGATCCATGTGCAACGCTTGATGCTTGTGGAGATTTATCATCATGGCCACTAGGAGTTGTGCCTTTAGCGTCAAAGCTGGATGGACCTTTGTTGGTAGAGCCGCTCACGTCTACGGTCGGCGGTCCGCGCTTTGCACACCATCGTTTCCGACAGTACACTGCTACTAGCAAGAGCATGACCGCGCCAGCAAAACCACCGATGGCGCACCCTACAATAGCGCCAACTGACAATGTTGAAGGCGAGGAGCTTGACGGAGATGATGGCGGGAGGCTTGGTGTGATGGTTGGGGTAACAGGGGCCGAGGGAGGTTCTGTATTTGTTGGGCTTTGCGGCGCCGGCGGCGGCAACTCAATAGGTTCTTGGAGTGGAAAGTCTGGGTCAGTCAAAATGGCCAGCCATCCTGCTGGAGTTGCACACGAGATCGGAACGAAAGACATGCTTGAGGCGTTCGTAGCTAGTGCAACGCATCCCTCGGAGGTTTGCGCATCATCCGGTATGGCCAGTGAGGAGATTGTGGACGCTGACAAGCCGACGAGCAACCCTTGAGCGCTGCATGCTGCTTGTAAGCCAACAATGGTTGATGACACGGCGGCACCATTACTGCATTGGGTAGGGACGGCTCCAATTGCAACCCAACATCCAACGGGCGCGTTGTTGCTGCTCGTTGTACCACACTCCTCATGAACGGTGGAGAGGTCGAGCATTGCCGTGTTTGTAGCAACCAAAGCGCGCACTGCATGGGTCGTGTCCATTAGCTCCTTGCGCGACGACAGTCTTCGGCTTTGGGATACCGGTATGCGATTCTCGATATTGCTGATGTCCACTAGTGCCAGCTCGCCACCCGCCGCCAATGCGCCTTTCTTTGCGTCACCGTATCCTGCTGAAAAGGGATACAACACTCGCACATCGCTCGTATCATTACCAAGGATAGGAACCTCTACCTCACAAATGAATGGTAATTGCCAAGTGTCACAAGCTGCTGGTATGAAGACACCAGGTGTGGAGTTGATGGAGTTGAGGTGATGATTGAGGGCGGCACAATGAAGCGTGGATGAACCAGGTGTGAGTGTCGTCGTATCTAAGAAGAGCCCAACATGCGTAGAGTTGGTTTGCCGTCCACCAGTGAAGCACCATACCCCTCCACTGGTTGTACTAGCCGAGGCCTGGCCTGCGTGTGACGACGAGTTGCATGTTGTCGCATTCATATTGACGACAAGTCCCAGCCATGTGGCCACACCGACAGCAGAATGTTCCGACCCCAACGGAGACGAGGGAAGCACAAAGCTCCTTGGCAAGCGCCGTAGCGTATGCACCAAGGCCTTCATTTGTTTGTCATCCACGGGTGCCGCTAGTTGTGCACCGTGCGCCTGGCATGTTGCAACTGCTTGAGGATAGGTTGCCACCATGTGAGTAAACGCTAAATACTGCTTTGTCCGGTATGATTGATAAGCAAACGGTGGGTTGGCCGTAGGGACAGGGACACGAAAGAGGGTTGAAGTGTCCATCATGAGACAAGTTTGGATGTTCCCACTCAAGGACAGCGATGACCACGCTGGCGCTCCGGCCGAGGAGCCACTTGAAGCCAATGATTGCACGACGCATACCCCGGACACCTCCGCAAAAGATATTGCATTGCATGCCGTGTGTTCCCGACATAGCTTGGCACATGTACTCAGGCCGTTAGAAGATGCCGCAAGCGCTCTTGACTCCAAAATGTGTAGTGAGCCCTGCACCACCAAGCAATGAAGCACATAGCCAGCTTACAATTCACTATGCATGTTACCATGTTGTCGCGTCACATCAAGAGCATGTCGGCTGAACAGCCCATGCTCCCCCACACTACCTAGACCGAAACCAAGAGGCCATGAGAGATTTAACACCTAGGCAGTGCTAGAGCGCCGCAAGGCTCAGTGGTTCAACACCCTTTATATGCATCGCATTTATCGCACCAGCGCCACAATTTGCTATTCACTTAGCCTCTGCAATTTATGATATACTCAAAAGCAACACAGATTAAAGTGTAGGCACATGAAGTACTGACTTCTCACCTTTGCAAGTTGAGTAATGTCGTAAGCATGGGTCCCGTTCCAACGTGTCACACAACGCATCCATTTGCCTTGTACTTGTACATGCGTGGCTACCATGGCGTTTCCAGGGTTGCCAGGACTTGGATATTGTTGCTCCGGTTGGGATGTTGCATTGGTGGACATCAAACGAACAACATGGATGCAACTTGACGTTGCCCACCAAGCTGGGCCTTGATACAACATGGACGTACTCGTGGCCGTGTCTGATGTAAGGGGCTCAGCCAAATACAAGCCGCCTGCCAGAACACAAGTATTGTTGAAGGCCAAATATGTATACCCGATGCATGATGGATTGGCGTCACATGATGATTCACACATGCCTTCATTTGTGAAGGCTTGGCCGGTGGAGGAGACGTTACCACCGAGACTGATATAGTCAAGTACCCTCGTGATTGGAATGGCATACGCACGAGCGCATGTGTATGTGGGGAGCTGGCGTGGTAGTAGTCGTTCAAGATTAACGCAGGTCTCTGACACCGCCCAAACATCAACCCTTGTGGTTCCGCCGCCGTACAACTCTATGGTAGCAAACCGAATCGGTCAACAAGTGCACAAATGTGAAGCCACACGAATTAGATTTGTTCACCTAAGAGTTTGTTGCGGAAGGGGCATGAGGCCGAGCGAGCGACCATGCGTAAGCTTACTTGGCACGGACACATCATCATAATAATAACCATCCAAGAAGCCCTTGAAATAACAGTACTCGGGCTCAACATCCGTCGTGCCTATGTAGTATTGACAGTCGGGTCGCTGCAAGCATGCCTGCATGCATGCAAAACCAAGCATGCAGTCGCTTTGCATGATTAGTTCAACACGGTGGTTGTACGTCCAAGTTGGGTGCGTGCACTTTCGAACCATTGATGGCGTACTCTGACTTATATCGACAAAATAACTACAGAAGCCCACCTCAGCACAATCCCATGGGAGGACACTTGGCCCACCAAATAAGTCCGTGCCCGTGACGTCCATGCGCGGGTAGCAAACATGCCAAGCCTTGCCTGCAAGTAGTTTTTTGGGCGGTAGGAAGTGTGCGTCTGACCTCAACACAACCAACACACCACGAATATTACCACAACTTATACACCTCACCAAAACTTACTTGTGGTACCCAATCGTACAGTGTAGGGCATTGGGGCCATTGATGTTGGTGCGTATTGGTATATCAGGCGATGAGGATGCACACATCCGGCCACCACTGTTGCGTTGCGGCGTTGATTACCGTCGGTGAGCCAAACCCATGGCGATTGGAAGGCCCGCGTTCGAAAGACACACCGCCCGTCAACCAACAAGACGTAGATGGCGCAGTAAGGCTCCGCTAGGCACTTGATACGACAAGATGCCATGTCCATACCGTCGTACACAGCTAGGTTGGCGCCATGAGCATCATACTGGGGCTCACACACAAAGATTGGAGGCGGAGAAACAGCCGCAACCCGAATACAGTACGTGTTGTTAGCAACAGCGTTTGCATCGGGGGGTACCTTGTTGACTGAGAGACCGCCTAAACTGTCCCAGGTGTGTGTAACTGGCAACCATGGGCCCCGGGTTGTAGACAAGTTGCCGACATGATTGACATCCTACACACAAAGCGGAATTCAACCAGGCGGCCTTCATTACACTGGTGATACTTAGCAGTTCTCAGGCAAAATGGCCAAAAGCGCAAGCACACTAGCAACAAACACCACGCACGCACCCGAAGAGTGTAGCACACCCCTTGGATGATTGTTGCTGCATGGCATGTCGCATTTGCTGTGCATGAGGCAGCACACACAGAGGCATTATTGTGCCCAACAGTAACCCCGTTCAGTGGAGACCATGCCACACGCCCAAGATAAACGTCGCTTTGTGGACCTGGTTGCATCACAAATTCTTGGTTGCCTAGCCCTAGAAACGCTGCATACGAGTCTGTATCGGCCACATTTGGGTGACTGCCGTTGCCTTGAGTGGTGTTGGCGACCATGTGTTGGGCGGTATTGCAAATAAACACGTCGTCAACGTCGTAATCGGCAGTTGATGACCATGACCCGCCGGCGGTACGGTCCAACATGACAGGTTGTCCGGTTGCCCATACACTATTTGTCTTGAAGCACATTTCTGCCGCCCACCAAGCATCATACATCTCCATGCTTGCCAGATCCTTGCTTGCCATGAACAATGAGCATGCCTGCAATTGAATACAAAACTCTTAGAAAAAGCAACATCGCATGGTCTGCAGTAGTGCACACCATGTATGCAACACTAGCAACACTAGTTGCGGCAATTTCACAACCTAGCGCTTAGCAATAATCTCCTCAACTGCCAAAACCTACTCCTTCTACACCCTCACCTGGTCGCGTTCATCATAGACGTATACGTCACAAGCATCATCCAAATAATCGCATAACTGCCGGCACCGAGTAAGCAAAGGATAGGGAATGTGTAAGCGGCCGATCTTGGACCATGACGCCACGTTGCTGGAGGTGATGGTCGAGTAGGCTGATGCGAAGGTGTAGCGTTCAACGCATACATAGGCCGAAGCAGCAAAGGGCGGGACCGTGTCGCTTGGCAACATCTGATTGCTGCCATTTGCGAGTGCATATATTGCCATTGCATCACCCACTGCACATAAGGCTGACCCATATTGTTGCCCACCGCTTTCACATTGGCGTTGGCATGAAGAATCGTCATCCAAAACATATGCGTAGGCATCAAGGGAAGGGTGCCATGCGCCTCCGAAGCAAGCGTGATCCCCAAGAATACCAAAGTAAGGGATGCCAACTTGCATTGCCAAAACTTTGCACTCGTTGAAAGACATAACGTTTGGAGACAAGATTACCGGCAACGGTGATGACGTTAGGTTGCCTCCATACTCAAGCACCAAGTTAGTGGTTGGCACCATGCTCGCGTATGCCACACTTGCCCGGGATGACGCCAGTTGCCCAAGAGCGGTGTTGGCCACGGACTGGGGTGTACGAGCAAAGCACCCAACGTAGGTTGCGTTTGTTGTGTTCGACCATGGATGCACCGGTGGATTTAACGTAGTATTAAGCCCGGTTGGAATGTCATATATGGTGGTTGGTGTAATTGGTGCCGAGTTGACTGGTGTGGCACACACATACGCTGCACTTGATTTGCATGGCATAAGCAGAAGTTTGTATGATGAGTCCTTGGAAGATGTGGGCTGAATCGCAACACAAACTTGCGAGTCCCGGGAGTTATATGAAGAAGCACTTGTCCCAAATTGACGTTGCACTTCATCGATGTCGGATTTGTTGGGCCAGGCTTGGTTATTGGTGTGGTTGCCGGTGGGAGGGTTTGACCACACACCTCCATCCGTCAACCGCAAAAGAGCAGAAGCATTACCGGTGAACGGTAATCCAAAATCACGCCACTTTGAAGTCGTCAAGGCAGCAGCGTGGTTCGGCACCAAGCGGCCTCCAAGGGCAGGATGAAGCTTTCCCAATTCCATAGCAGCATCGTGGCCGAATCCCCAAGTGGTAGAATCTTCTCGGCCCGTCGGGTAGTAAACGCCCAACCAGCATGCGCTCACGTTGCTGACATGAGACAAGTTTGCTAAGGCTTGGCGACACAAAACGACAGTCATGCTCGCTTCGTCAACAGTGGTGGGTGCGGCAAGGTGCGATCCTTGGCCACGGGCTTGGCACACAATTTCTGCCTGGTGATAGGTGTGCATAGTTGGCGTGACAGGGACCTCCAGCCAAAAGCGCTCACCCGACCAAGAAGTAGTGATAGTCACACCATTGGTCATGACACTACTGTTAGTGGCATTGGTCGCCCCTGCTAGGTCAAGCTGTGTTGGTAGATTTGGGAATGATGCTGGTATTTGGCACGTAAAGGTGAAACTCATGTCGCACAACATGTTGATTAGCCGGTACCAGCCTGTGTGGGAGGGCAACCCAAATACAATTTATCAATATGACTACAATGAAGGACAACAACACGATGAATACACACCTTGAAAACCACTTGATAACTTGGTGAAATTGTACTAGCTCGTTGAGTGCACACACGTCAAGTGTTGATGGTTACCTTGCCGCGAGCGGAGTCCCAAGCACACGTCAACATCTTTTGGGTATGAGGGAACTGATATATCCCTTGCAATTGAGCGCCATTGATGGAAGTTGTAATCCGAACCATCAAGCCACCTACATGGTTGACAACCAACTGAGTGTACGCGTCAAACTATGTGCAGTACTTCACGGCAAAAGCACTAGCCCAAATACGCTGGGTTACATCTTGAAACGCAAACCTGTTGCCCAAATGCACATACGTGCACATGGCATCGCGTTGCATGGAGTTGTTTTAAGAGGTAGCAAGCAGCTTAGGAACAACACCAACAACAGCCAGTACAAGCCACCACAGCAAACCACACATACACACACTTTACCTGTAATTGTTGAAGAACCGCAAGATGTTGTTGCCACTTACTGATTCGCTGCCGTTCAAGAAAGGAATCCCACCCAGTAGCGAATCGAATGAATCGCCCTGGTCCGTAATGCTTTCAATCTCCTCGGCATTCAGCCTACACGCATGAACCACGACAATAATAACATCGAGGGCTGAATCAACAAAACTATCTTGCTTGACATCTGGACTTGTGGACCTCCCTCCCCTCAGGGCCTGCATCAACGCATACCCAAAAGAAACTAGCAAAACCCATGCATACCGGGTCCATGTTAAGGAAATCCCATCAAACTGTTTTGAGTTGTGGACCGATGCCAGGTGGCCGCCGCGAGCCTGGCAAACGTCTTCAGCATCCCGTTGTGGGAGGGGATGACGAGAGTGAAGTTCGTAGATAGGTCCCCCTTGGTAAGTCCATACGGCCGTGGGTTGGGTGACTGCACGAGGTGAGAAATGAGCACCACAGAAACAAATGACGGGCTTCAATGAAGCACTAGTAGCTTCAGGCTGTGCGTTGGTATGTCTCCATAGTGTCACTACTGTCCTTACCATATCGGGTCGGATGCTTGCAAGTGAACCGTAACTTTACAGACTGGCATAAGTCTGCATCAGTTACACTTCCGAGGCCTGCACCGGTCCGCCCAAACCATAAGAGCGTCAATCCTGCTACGCCCGAAGCTTTGTTGACCGTTTTGACGCCCAAGCTAAGACATCGATAGCCCTTGTTGAGCACCTCACTTGCCAATGCCGGATTCTGCATTTTCAGTTATATACGCACACCGTATCTATGTTGTGTAATATGGTATGGAGGACTATGCCGCTATCCCTTCCCATTGCGTTTTGACCAAATTGCATTGGGTTTCATACGTGGTCAACTCAGCAGGGACGGTGGTTGTAGTTGCACACATTATAGGGACAAGCCGGGTTAACTCACCACATATGTGAAAGGAGATCCATCAAGCCATGAAGTGAATTGGGGCTTGCCAAAGCTATCGGCGCCCAGCCAAGTAATGTCACGAATCTTGGACACGTCAAGATGGTTAAGTACGTTGCTCGCACCGCCATCCAACTTGTACCACGCCTACTCACGCCACAAATGAGCAGTACATGCATGTTAACAACACACCTAGCCAACGGTGGCAACAACATGGAACTTGCTCATTGATATCCTTGCGTGCGTGCCATTTGTGTGTAAACAAATGAAATGTGCACGTCGTTCGCCCATTCGCCTAGTTGAGATGTGTCTCACCTCTGCAAGTCGTGCTTCGGAGGTGGCCGAAAGCAAGGATGCTAAGGTGCCACCAAGGGCAACACACCGGTCCCGGGCATCGTAATATGATAAGTACTCAGTGTGGAGGGTGAACGTCATGTTGCCATCAACCACCACGGATGCCGCGCTCCCTGTATGGTAGGTGGTATGAGATTAGAGAGCGTGAGCAAGCAAGTGCATCAGATGATTCGCAAGCAATATTCAACACAATGCAAGACCGCATTAGGTCCCTCCGCATACAGATCAGGCAAACATGTATGGCGTTGGCGCAAAACCACACACGGCAAGCATGTACTGCAATCCATCTCCTCGCATTAGTCCAACACTACGCACAATAAAAACTCACCAACATAGTGTTCACAAGCAACTCGGTCTTCGCCACTGCAATCGTCCATATTCACAAGCCGATCTTGCTTCCTTGCACAACGTTGGTTGGTGGTGTCTGTGCTTGTTGACGATGTGGGCGGAATGCCAGACGGTGGGCATGCACCTACAGACTGCGCAATCAACGTAACAAGTGAGCACAACAAGAACCATTATTACTTGCCCTGTGTTGCGGTAATGACACAACAGACAAACAACACTTTAACATGCCCGGACAACGGCCGGGCACACTTCATTTGCACGTTCACCGACGCTATATAACATTGCTTACGTTTATGTCGGAAGGGCCGTACTCGGTCACGCCGGGCTCGCCCCATTTGCCGTTTGGCTCCTCAATCCACCTGCACTCCCATCCGCTTACGGATTTGTAGCTGGTGGTAGCATCGGGGTTGTATAGTGAATATCCATTCATCCAAGCCGTATTCTGCAATGCATGTATCCCATGACACAACTTGCCCTCATGTAGGTACACATCGATATGGCAAAATGAGTTTCAGCTGACTAAGCTAACGCTCCATGAACCTCAAGGTAGGTAGGCCCGACCCGCGAGTAGGCATGCATCCCGCATTGTCTTGGGCCAAGCATGTGTGGTAACATGGAATGTCCACATGGCAGTCAGCGATATATACAACAGATAGAACCCATGAAAGTATGAAACAATTTGTGCGGTGCATGTTAATTGTGTGGCATGGAATGTGGGGCGCAATACGACATCCCTTCACGGATAGTGTGGGGGCCGGGCCTGGTATCCATGCATGTGGAATCAGCGGTCCAACCACTGCCATGCCGCAGCGCTGCCCGTCAAACAGGTGAGCCCCAATCCCATCAACACTCTACCTGGTAGTCTGTAACCTCTCCAAAAATGAGAACCTCGTCATCTCTCGACCCCTACGCAAGCGAAATACGCATCACATGCACATGCACACAGGCACGTTGTGAACATTTGAAAACCCCATGCGCTTGCTGAGTGGGAATGGGCGGATGCGGAGAAGGAGCAGGTAGAGCAGGTTGTACAGATAGGCAGGCCCTCCTATGTGGTTCCCATATAGCCCATAGCGTCTCAAACCTGGTCTCAAACACACACAACGAAGTGCAAGGACCGGCAGCTAACTAACAGCCATTGACACAATCAAGACGCCCTTACCGCCCACAACGCGTTGCCGGGTCCTTGAGCATGGCAATACAAACGTGAGTCGCTCGCTGTGAGGGTGCCCAGGTGCACGTCTACTGCGGTGCTGTTGGCTCGATAGATGGCGGCGCGTGCGGCTGCAACAGGTGGCCACATCAAGCGGTAC
Organism: Chlamydomonas asymmetrica; assembly: GCA_001662385.1. NCBI lineage: Eukaryota > Viridiplantae > Chlorophyta > Chlorophyceae > Chlamydomonadales > Chlamydomonadaceae > Chlamydomonas > Chlamydomonas asymmetrica. Next base: position 287,076 of record BDDA01000015.1, on the reverse strand, counting down.
AAGCCTGGATTAGTAGGCTGTATGTGTCGTATACCTACGGACGTAACCACACCCTATGTAAAGCCAGTAACCACAACACTATGTTGATTGTGGCTCATGTGTTGCCCAACCGCACCTACCTTGCAGGAAAATCTTGCATGTGAACGGCATCTTCGTTGCGCATGGCACTACCGACCACGCATTGACGCTGCCGACGGCAGCTCGATCAAGTGCCAGACCCGTGGCCGCCAGGCAGTAAGTATCAGAAGCTGAGGGGTTTAAGGAGTCCACGTCATCACCGATGGACTGCAGCAGCGCGGTCAGGTTCTCTGGTTGAGTGCGTCCGTCAAGAACCCCGTTGGGCCAGGCTATGTAGCGTGCAACCGTGGCATAACTGTTATCCCATTTCGCAAAACCGGTGACGGGCACCATGTACGACAGGTTGTTCGGGATGCCAGCAGCAGCCGTGCTGTTGCTAGCGGGGATAGCAGGGAGGTTTGCGCCGAGCCAAGTAGCCCATGATTGGGGGTGTTGCTGGGCTGGTGATGTTGCCCGCGCCATGAGGCGCGAAACACGGACGTTGATGACAGCCTGCATTCACCAGAATCGTGTGTGCAGGGCCATCCGACATGCATGACATGCACGAGGGTTGTTGAAAATACTTCAATGCGGTGATCGTCCGCCGGGCTCCGATACATGCTAGGCTGTTTATGAGTGTATTGTGTGCGCATACAACGGATATGCGGACTAGGGCAGCACCGCATCCTTGCCCTCAGGATCACCACCAGCATGCACGGCCGCGTTACGTATGTAGCGGGGAAGAGGGTGCTCCGGCTTCCATACAGTTAGTGCGTGAGCATGCAGATGCATTCAAACATGGTTGAATGCTGCAGCGCATGGCATCGTCGCTTAATGTGCGCAGGCGCCCACCTGCGTTGCTGCGTTGTGCACCGACGCCAGCTCTCCGCCCACAGCCTTGCAGTACGCCTGGGCGCCGTCGTATGGCAGCCTCTCAAGCGAGGTGTGCAGCAAGAACGCCTTGGTGTCCCACTGGTACGTCTGCTGCCACGATGCTGCATGCATGCAAAACACCAAGGGAAGTACTGGGCGAGGAAACGGGAAACCACCAACAGTACGATTGTAAACGGTGTAACGTCCATAACTCCATAAGAGCGTGCAGTACCCGCATTTCCTGCTGCATGGATACTGTCTACCGCAAGCAGTTGCCTGCGTGGCTGCGTCCCCTCATCCCAGTCCCTGGCTGGCAGCCCCTCCACCCCCTTGGCGCATGCACACACGCACACGCACGCACATGCACACCAAACCCTCCTCCCCTCCCCTTCCCTTGGGAGCCACTTAAGCCAACACAAGCCCAACACACAGACTTCACACATCGTCCAGCAGGCCTTGTGCCTGCCTTAGCTGCTTGTTGCACTTGCGGACCGTATGCGTGTCGTATGCCTCGTTGCATGTGCACCGGTAAGCCGGCTTTGCTGCAGCCTTTGCCTGGATTGCCCTGCCACAGCAACCGCGGTTCACATAGCGCTAATCTTGCTCTTCCTGCCTTGTCAGCCTCGTGGTTCTGACCCCTGACATGGTTACTGCTGGCTGGACCCTGCTGCAGTGCTGCTAGGCCAGGTGATGTCGTGCTTTGAGCGCGAATGCTGCGTGTTTCACCGTGTATTTCTTTTGGGGGCGGCGGGGACGGGAACGGCCACAGGCTTGGAAACCGCTGCAAAAGCAGGCGGCAACAGGATAGGACGAGCCTGCCCCCCTGGGACCGGCGTTGTGTGGTGTTGCTGGGTGTGGGGCTATAATTATCCTTGGTTTGTGCGCATCTGATCCGGGCTGGCCTGTTCAGCTCACGCGCCTCAGCGGCTTTGGACAGTCTATGCACAAGCCCAAACGGCCAGCACCCACTCCCTTCCCTGCTTAGCCTTGTTCAAATCCTAATGGCGGATCTTTGGCTTAGCTGAACCCTGAAAACCCGGGCGCCGACAATGTATGGTGACGACGTGTCAAGATAGCAGGTTGCTTGGCAACAGGCTGCTTGTTTTGGGTCTTCCTTGCGTGCCCAAGGCACGTCTCCTCAATACACAACCCCCGCACACTACACACACATCTCACCCTTGAGCACGCACACACGCACGCACAACACCGTGCTACCGTCACCGTCACATACGCAAGGCGTTCCATTCTATCTGTACGAATATGTGCGCCGTGTCAAGCACGCCTGTGGTCGTGGGTCATGGTCACTCATGGATCAGTGAGCTGCGGATGCTCAGCTGTTGCGCATGCACATGATCGAGGAATTCATGCGGTACACTAGTATCATGCCATTAACAGGGCTTGAGCTGCGATTATACAGGGTTGCATGGGTGCAGGCATGCGCATGCACGCTCGACACCCCTCACTTGACAGGTCGCAGTGAATGCGTGCTATTTCGCCTGGCTTCACCAAGCGGCACCCCATGCCGAAGCCCGCCTCTGCGCAGGTCGCGGTCTTGAGCCGGCACTGCCGCGTGTTGGTCGTAAAGCTGGAGCTGCGGCAGCCTGGTGTCCTAAGGCACAGCGCTGAGCAGTCGGTGATGGTGGATGCTATGAAGGGGTAGTACTGAATCGCCAGGTTGAACACGTCGCTGACGAGGTAACCCGTGAGACACTCATCCACGGTACCTGCAGCAAAACACAAGGGGACGCACACACACGCACCCTTCAGTGCCAGTGGCTAGCTGTGTACTCGGTGATGTGTGTGTGGGGATGCAGGAGTAAGCGACACACAGCCCTGCTGCAGGCCGCCCCCTAGGGGCACGTGTGCACTCAACACACGCCATGTACACAGGTGCACAGCACGCAGCAGTGTGTGTGTGTGTGCATGCTTTCATGCTGGCTGCATGCATTGGCGGCTTTGCGCTGAGTAAGTGTAATGCATGTGTGTAAGCGCTGCAACTCCCATGCAGCTCCGGTACAACAGTGTCAGCACCTGACACGCACTGCCAGGCGTGTACGCCAGCGTACAGCCCAGCTGTCAGCCCATCAGCGATTAAGCTGTGTCCAGCTCACTCCCGCAACAGCATAGTGACTGCTGCGCAGTATCTGCCACTGCGCCTTCTGCAGCTCATCGTGCACACTGATTGCACACTGACAGTGACCTGTATACCGGTGAACGCTTTGGCACTTGTTGTTCGTTCATTGGAGGCAGTCTGTGATTCGCGCTGCAGCGTGATACCCACAGCGTTGTTGGGAGAAGGAAGGATACAGGCGGTCGCTCCCGGCACACCAACCCCTGCCTGTATGTCACACTGAACTTCCCTCGGAGCAAAGGATTGAGCAAAGGGTACCACGACCTGACCGGCCGGTGTGGGGCGGACCACAGCCGCCACAAGAGATCCGTCTGGGCTGCCTTAACGTAACGGTCAAGGTACTATGCGGCCAGCATAGCCACTTAGTGCAGCTGCTTGCACCCTGCTTGCACATGCGCTACTGAGCCAGGAGGCGCGCATCAAAGCGCTGGCAGCATGGTAAAGAGCGAACACGTGGAACCAAGCCCAAAATTTCCTGCTGTAAAGTTTCGACCGTCCAAGAAGCAGCAATTCGCAAACTGGGGTGGCATGTGAATACATCGCCCTAGAAATACCCGTGCACATTACACAATTCAGTACACAGTTTGGAGACTTTGTGCGCCAGCGCTGCCCTCCGCAGGTGTGCAGCTGTGTTTTTACACTGGTTGTTCTGACCCCCGCTGCCGTGTGGCGACCGGTGCGGTGACGGAAACGTCAAGTGTGACCTGAGACACTTGAGGGCGCACCCGGGGCACACCTGAAATGTGTCCTTTGCTAAACAAACATCGTCAGGGAGTAAGTTCTCCAGGCGCGATGTTTATCTGTCGAACGCTTGCTGAACGGGGCAGGCGACAACTTGTTTCGCTGTCTTCTTGCCACCTGTTCTGCCACCCAAAACGTTAACGAACGACTATTGGTGTTTCTCTAGACGTAGGCAGCTTCATATTTGAGCGCTTGAGTTCATGGCAAGCACCTGAGCTCACCTTGGGCCCTGGGCACACCCATGCTAGTTCTGAGCCGTAACGGCCAAGTGCACACGTGAACAGCCCCAGCCCCATCCTCACCTGTGAGAGAGCTTCGCAGGTAAACAGCAAGGCCTGGAGAAGCTGTCACGTTGCTGCCGTTCTGGCTGTAGAGCAGTTCGCCTGCTGACGTGAACCCAGAGCACGCTGGGTTTCGTGTGCAAGTAAACGCCAACGAGGTTCCGTTGACGCCAGCAACAACAATCGTTCGCGTTGCCAGGTCCCCCAACACAGCTCCTTCATGCTGCAGCTGATAACCAGGGAAGACGGTCGCTGCTTGAGCCGTACAGCCTGCGCACAAGAGGAAATAAGGACGACTACCTTGTGCAGCATTTCAGCGCGGCAGAGCCGGGCAAGCAGCAGAATCAGCCGGAACAACAAACATGCCTTATGTTGGTTAAAACTTTGATTCTGCCTTACCACCAAGTGCAAGCAGGATCAGCAGCGCCGCTTGCACCGTCCGAGTAGGCACATTAGTCACCCCCATGGTGGCGATTTTGTGCCGCAAGGTTGGCGTTCCGGGTCCTACTAAGCAGGCAAGTAAGAGGCCTACAGGTGTTTTGCCAAGCGTGCTTCACCGCATCACAGCAGCACGATAGTGGCCATCCAGCGTGGGCCACGTGTCAAGTCAGGGCGTCAAGTTCACTGTGAGGCACACAGCACCAGACATACTGAAACACAAGAAAATACTGCGTAGTTGAAGTCAAAAACAGTAATACGCAGACAGTATCAGGTGCCCACAGCAGGGGTCTCCAATTCATGGGTGGGCCAGCCACTCACCGCCCACCCGAGCGCTTGTGCACCGCAATCCGAAGCCACTGTACGGCGTTCCATGTGCCGAACTTCCTGCACCCCATGACCATGCACAGCAGCAAAAAAGCAGTTTCTGCTTGCCCTGCACAGGCTCTGAGCAACCACCTTGACATCCTACGTTTACCATCTTGCTACATGCAACGCCAACACCTCGGTGGTTCCAGTGGTTTCGAACGCCGACCCTGAACACACAAGCATGGGTGACCACACGATCAAGCCTTCTGAAGAGTGCAGGCCCGTGCTCATATGCAGGCAAGGCCGTTGCCAGCACCTCGCACACACATTTTTTCGGGAATTTGTTCGGGAATCACACTGCATGGTCCCGCGGGCGCCCTTCATGACCCACACTTGTTCGTTTGGCCAGCTTGCAGGTGTCAGCAGTATATGCCAGAAACGCCTCATCGCTGCTCATGACCGCTGCTGTGGGACCCACTGCTGCTTGCACTCCGTCCCTGCGTTACTGCTTGCGCTCCAACGTCATCAGTGTTAGCCTGAATATCGATGCGTTCGCATAACCTTACCCAAGACTGCATGCACAAGGCTGCTGCTGCGCTTTAGCAAATGAGGAGCAAAACACCATGCATGTAACTGCATGCTTAGCGTGTGGTGGATGGGCGCAGGGGTGCAAGGAACGAACAATTGAACAAACCAACGATGTGGGTCACCGCTGAACTCACATCCTTGCTGGCAGTATGGTGGTGGCCTTCAGCGCCGCGCTTGAATACATGGACATACCGCATACACACCACGATGAATACTCAGTAGAACGCCGTGCTATCAACGGCCAACACGGCTCGGAGCGATGTTTCTTTCAAATGCGTCAACATAGTAAAACGAGGCACCAGCACCATTATAGCCAATGGCATGAACCGAGAGAGTTGAGTTCCACATGCCACATGCCATGCACCATACGCACATCAATTGGAACCAGGAATCGCAAGATTGGTGCTAACTCGCATGCTGGCCTGAGGCATCACAATTAATTTGCCATTTCGGTACTCACAAATGTTTCCAGCATGGGCTCAGCAATCCATGTGAGGCATTCGTTCATGCGAACCATGCCTGGTCGGACCAACCAAGCAGCCTTCCGTAAGCCTTCGGCAGTATTAACACATCCTGAATGCTACATGCGCGCCCCAGGCATGCTAGCTTCGATCTTGCCCTTCAGCTCAGCGACATCTGGCAGCCCCAGGAAATCCAACTGCCTGCCGTCCTTCAGAAACACGACCATGTCGCCCCACAGCCCGAATGCCCTGCGTGCACATACAAGTGCATCCAACATGCAGCAATTACGGCATCGCAGCATGCGCCTGTTCTACTGTGCGCCCCATCACATCCACCACAAGCGAAGGCACCACAAGCACTGGGTAATGAGGCGCAGAGGCAGGCAGGCAAGCAGGCAGGCAGGCAAACCATGGAGCAGCAAAACCACAACTTGTGCGCCAGTGACACGTGCAAGAGGGGCGTGAACAACAGTGCTGACACTCCACAAAGCAGGATATGCTCAGAAACAGGGCCTAGCCCGCTGAACATGCTTACGCCCACCTTTCCTGGTCAGCTGGCCCTACCCAGACGTGAGCATCGATGCGCAGCTCACCTGGTCACTGCCCGCACCTCCTTCACGTTTGAAACCAGCACCTGCACCTCGCTCTTGAACAGGGGGCTGTTGTTCGTGATGACGATGCGCTTGTCCGTAAACTTGTACTTAATCCAAGCCTGCCTTCCGATAGCTTGTATTGAGAGCGGCGCGTAAATCAATGTAGGGAGCATCGCAATCGAAAACAACAGCTCGCCTGGAGAACCGGAGCCCTCGTAAAAGACCACCTCTGGGGTCTCTGGCTCCCAGGATGGAGCACTGCCAGCAGCTGCTGGAGCAGTGTTTGTTTCGATCGAAGGGGTGGTGGTCGCGGCGCTTGTGTCTGGAGCGCATCGGTAAGTGCACACGGTCAAGACATAGGTCAGCGGCACTTATTGACACAGTTGGCAAGATTGCTGTCCAGCCGGGCCTATGAGCATGAACGCTTTGGTTTCCTTTGCACATTTGGATGCCAGCCCCACACAGGCGCCCACCACAGATTGCCTATCTTTGCAAACATGCCAAGGGAGACCCTGCCCTTGTCCACACCTGAGCCTCCATCAGCAGAACATACGACCCTTGGGTGCCGCCTGCTGTGCGCAAGTGGTGCTGGCCTAATCACACGTGCGGCGGTGCACCGCTGCTGACGAGGGCTGCATCGAACTATTTGAGGTGCGGTTAGCGAGGTCTGCATTTGTATTCAGAGGTTTGAACCTTAATGCAGCAGACAAGAGAGTATATGTGGGAGGTCAGGGAAGACACCAATGTTGGCCTACGCTACGCTTTGACCTGGCCGACCATCTCTGGTGAATCCTGATGGAAACGGCACAGGACCCAGAATGTTGAAAGCAGTGACCTGTACTAGCGCTATCCTCCCCCGTTCTTCGATGACATCTGGTATTCCGCTTCCACAGTGGTGTATTGTACAGCGAGTGCCTTGGTGGGTGCGTGCGCACTGCAGTGCGTGGGGTGCGGTACAGTACTGTGCAAGAGGCGGGACTGCAACCGATTCGTGCACACAAGACACACAGAGCACAGCCGGAAGCAAGCCAGGTGAAGGTATGCCTGCTGCGTGCCACTTATTGAGTGCGCATGCATGCACCACCGGGTTGCTTACGTGCGGGCTCCACAGTTCACACCCATGCACGCAGTGACCTCACACACTGCGTACTTCCCCACAAAAACGCACATGCAGTACACCGGCAGCTCAACACCTGCAGCACCTGGTACTCCCCCCAGGACGTTCACTCCCCCCAATGTTTACTCCCCCCAGCTCATGCATGCATTTGCCAACATTCCATCGAATCCATAATGATGCCAACAAGCCAATTGACAGTCAATTCATATATTGCACACAAGTTTTACATTTTCACAGCACTGGTTGTTTGAGCCGTCCTGTCACACCTCACAGTGCTCAGCGTGCTGCATGCTTCGGAGCCTGAGGTCCGTTTTGCTAGCTCCCCGCAACCGGACAACAAGGGCAAGCTCTGCTAGTCATCACCTTTTCGGGTTGCTCTCTAAGCTCTCACATCAGAGAACTCTGCCTGCAGTAGTGAACTATATGCTGCTACCCAGGCAAATATGCAGCGGCGCAGCGGCTGGCACTTGCCAGGCCGTCTGTGCAACACGCAGTCCTAACACAGTACTCACTGGTCTACAAGGTGGTCATAACTTCACCACCGCGCTTGCAGCAGGGAGCCGGTCAGCAAGTGCTTGCTCGACCAGCAGCGCCACACAAAATGCAAGGCATGTCAGCTTGGACTGCCGACAGTCGTTCAGCGTATCACCCCTGTCAAGCTGGGCTCCAAGTAGTCCCACCCAGAGGGGCGACAGGGGGCATCCTCTTCCTGCAAGCGCTGGCAAGGAGCAATCGACAGCAGCGGAACCACGAAAGCGTTCAGCCGCGGGCAGCCGAGGCCGGGAGGAACCTGCCGAGCTTTACGAGCTTCCAAAGGACCTGGAACTGCCTACTCACTGCTGTGGGTGCGGAATAAAGCTGCAACGGGCGAATCCCACAGCGGCAGGGTGAGTGCCGCTCAGGCGGCAGCCCAAACGTGCACAATCCATTGCGTGGGCATTGACTGAACCCTGTTCATCCCAGACTGCTACTCTTGAGGTCTTTGTGGCTTGCTCAAGAAATATTTAGCCGCAGACTGGAGCATGAAAGGCGTGGATGAATTGGAATTGACTGCAGTGCTTGCGCCACGCAGGTACTTTATTGTGCCTGCGAAGCTGCTGGAGGCCCATGCTGCACAGGCTGACGCAGGGGCCACACCAGCAGCGTCTGCCAGGAACCTCAGGGGGAGCAGGACCACGGGAGACTCTCTCCTCACTCAGGCTGAGGTGGAGGCAGGGTTGCAGGGCAACGGCACTGGCGACGCCGACGCAGGCGTGGGCAGAGCCGAGGCTGAGGCTGCTAGTGCTTTGGTATCAAACACGCTGTCACCTGTGAGTCACATACACTATCGTGGAGCTGCGCGGGTGCAGTGCATGCGGCATGGACGCACTGCACGGACGAAGTGTGAGCATGCGGATGAGCGGCTAGGACGCACTGCGTTACGGGCTTACGGATCAGCCAGGGTGCTGCAAGCAACCAGAGGGTTTACACTGTTGTTGGTTATCTGGGGCGTCATTCGGACCATCAGCATAAAGCAGGTCACCTTACATGGTCCGGTCTGCAGAACGTGCGGTTGCTCGCAAAACGATTATGTATGCGGTGCATGTGGCGTGTGGTGCCAGGAACCCCACTCTATGTACTGCGGTTGCGCAGGAGGATGTCGATGTCATCTGCCAGCGGTGCTATAGCCTGAAGCATGCAGGGTAAGGCAGGGGGCATTCGCAGTGTCCTGAATACATGGTGCACATGCAACGTGCGTCCGCCCTGCAAGTGCCACAAGCATTGAACGCAACGCGAGCGGACCTTGAGGGGTGGTCTGCACGGCCCAGCTGCGCTCAAGTGCACTTGCATGGTCATATCCCACACGTTGCATCCATCAAGGGTGAGCTGCGTGCGCTCGTTGGCTGATTGTGTTGTGCTGCGGGTTCTACCCCTGCCTGTGGCCCCCCCTGCAGCAAGATCAAGGTGCCTGACATTGAGAGCGAGCTGCCTGAGTTTGACCTTGCCAAGAAGGTGAGCAAACATGCAGGGCAGGCTGGCTGTGGCGCAGGCGATAGACAGGTGACACAACAGCGTGCACCCACACAGGGGCAGCAGGGGAGCAGCGACATGTATGGAGATTCCCACACAGCTTTTGCCACACCGGTAGTGCTATGCCATGTTCTTGGGCACGGGGAAGTGATGGTGGTCTGCATGCTCTGCACACTCGCAACAGATGTTGATGCATACTAGTACAACTGTGTATGGGTCCATGCAAAGCAGCAGGCGGAGCATCACGCTGCTGTCATGCTCCCCAGACGTAGATGTACAGCTTCTAAATGCGGCTGACTCATGAGACACCCAGCCTGGTAACAGAAGTCCATGCCCCACAGCGCCACACATTCAGGCACTCATGCACACCTCCAAAGCATCGCACACCCTGCAAGCAAGCGGGGGCCGTTGGGCAGCTGCATGGTGTGGATTGTGCCGCTGCGCTCCTGACTTTGTGTGGATTGTGAACCGCACTGCAGGTGGGGCGGAAGATTGCGCTGCAGAAGGACCGCCGCTCCGTAGTGCTCTGCGTGGTGGACATTGCGGACTTTGACGGCTCGCTGCCGCGCGCCGCACTCAAGTGAGTGCCGCGCTGCGGGCTGGAGGGGGACTGGCCTCCCTGTACAAGCCTAGGTTCACACTTTGTCACCCTGTCAGGCTGCCACCCTGCAAGGTTGTGGATGAGGATCTATGCGGTCCGTGACGACGTTGAATACAGGCTGCGGCGGAGTGTGGTGCAACTGAGTCAAAAGCTGAGGAGTGAGACATTTGTGAATGCCTCATGTGATCGCATCGGCCATGCTGCAGGGCGCTGCTTCCGGTGTTGGATGCTGAGGGCGGTGCGGGCAGCCAGGGCAGCAATGAGGGCCTGGACAGTCAGGACGATGCTGAGGACGCGGTGAGTGGCAGACCGCCCCATAAGGCCTGCGTACCGCTTGAGGGGCATTTGCAACACGCACACCGACACCTGACAGCCCGCATGCGCGGTTCGAGGGATGCACAGGCGTTTGACAGCTGCAAATGCACACGGGTTCCAACGTTGCCATGGCAATACAGAGTGACCTGCCTCTCCGCACCTGCAGAGGCAAGCTTCGGGCCCCTCCGCGTCGTCCTCCATGGGTGGCTCGTCTTCGCTGGCCTCCCAGGCGCATCGTGGCGCCAGCCTGATGATCGCCGTCAACAAGTTCGACCTGCTGCCTGCTGGACCCACCACCACACGCGTGTCGGTGAGCGAAACGCCCGTAGTTACATGCCGTGTCACATAGCAACCTACACATGCGCCAAGCACTGGCACGCCGGCAGGGGGTGTGCTTGTGTGCGAAAGCCGCTGCCGCCCGCCATGCAGTGTTCTGGTGTTCCATGGTTGGAACTTCAACAGCGTCGGCTGGGTTTGCACAGGAGCAAAGAGTCTGCATCCTGAATGGACGGATGCACCTGCTGCCCGCGTATCGTGCGAGGCTAGGATTTGGCTTACCCGCTTGCGTCGTGCTGCGTGCAACGTACCGCGCTGCAGCAATGGGTGCGGCTGCGGCTGCGCCAGGCGGGGCTGCCCACCCCCGACAAGGTGTTCATGGTGAGCGCCGCCAAGGGCCTGGGCGTGAAGGACATGGTGGATGACATACGCAAGGTGAGGCCGACACGCCAGGGGCAGCGATGCAAAGTCAATCAACAAATCAATCAATCGCGCCAGGGGCAGGGCTGGACCCCGAGGTTGAAAGCAGAGGGCGGAGGTGCGAGGGCCGGCCTTGCATGCCAACATGCTTCACTGCCGCTCACCTGCTGTTCTTGGCTGCAGGCGCCTTGTTGCAGGTTGTGCAGCCCGAGTATAAAGCTGACCCGTGCGTCACCCTGATTATGCGCCGATTTGCTGTGTTGTCTGGCTTGCACGTGCAGTCGTTGGGCTTCCGCGGTGACCTGTGGGTGGTGGGCGCTCAGAACGCCGGCAAGAGCTCGTTGATATCGGCCATGAAGTCGCTCGCGCGGACATCGGGCAAGGGTGAGTGCCTCACGGCGGTGCAGCATGCACAGATGTGTCCTATGATTGACGGCTTCAGCAGCATGCGTGCCTTGAGCGGTGGACTGCTATGCACGGCAGCCCCGTACTAAGCGTCCTGAGCCGTGTCCTCCTGCGCCATGAAATCTTGGGTCGTAATGTTCTGCGTCCTTGAATTCCTCGAGCTGCACACTTCAAACGTTCCTTGCCTGACCGATGTTACATGGTGTCGCCCCGCCGCCCTCACGGCAATAGCTTTACCATTCCCTCATCCTTGTTGTCTCGTCATTTTCTTGCACGATGTGCTTGCGGCTCTTGCTGCAGGGGAGCCAACCATCGCACCAATGCCCGGCACCACGCTGGGGCTATTGCAGGTGAGCCGCGCCTGGCCCCGCTGAATCAACACTCTCCCGCCCCTGATCCACCGTGTCTCACAGTGCCAGACGCTACATTTCGCAAGTGCCAGGCACCCAGGTTTGCAGGGAATTGCACGGTGATCGTTCATGCCTGACTGGTCATTGTGCAGGCACCCTGCATGCATGTGTAAATGTGATGGTATGCCGCAACTGACGTTGTGGTGGGTGCCGCTGCTGTATGTGTCCTCCCACAGGTGCCCGGCCTGCCGCTGGGGCCAAAGCACCGCGCGTTTGACACACCCGGTGTGCCGCACAGCCACCAGCTCACAACCTACCTGGGCTTGGACGAGGTACGCAGCGCGACGTCAGCCATATGTGTACATGCGGGGGATTGCGGACCTAACATGCATAAGACACTGCGCGTCCGCTGGTGGCCAAAACAGCTGCTTAAAAGCCTGAAGCCTCTCATGTCGTCCGCCCAGGCTTATGTGCAGGCCTGCGTGCCATTTGGCTAGTGCTGTGATTGCTCGATCTGGTGTGTATCTTCAGTCATGAAAGGGCGTGTGTATATATGCGTGTGGACAATGTGGGTGCGCAGGTGAAGCACGTGCTCCCCAGCAAGCGCCTGGTGGGGCGCACCTACCGCATCGGGCCCGGCAACACGCTGTTCCTGGGCGGGCTGGCGCGTGTGGACATCGTGTCACTCCCCGGACCCACCACCTACCTCACAGTGAGTTACTTGCCTACCAGGTTTACTACGGTGATACAGCAAGCATCATCACTGCATGAGCCGCAAAGTGTGTAGGGCCAGGCTGCATCACCATTCACAAAGAACCCTCGCCGATTTCTGGACCCCACCAACGTGGCGTACCGCATGATTTGTGCATGCGTAAGGCGTGCAGGGAGTGAGGTACCGTAAATACTCTCTCAGCCTCGTGAAGCGTGGTGCCGCTGTGGCAGGACATACCGTGCAAGCACAACATATGTGGTGTTGCCTCTGTGCCCGCCCGCACTGCCTCGCCAGGTGTTTGTGTCGCACTATGTGACGCTGCACATGGGCAAGACTGAGAAGGCCGACGAGAACCTGGCCAAGCACGGCGGCTCGCTGATGGTGCCGCCCGGTAGCCCAGAGCGCCTGGAGGACCTGCCCCAGCTAAGGCCTGTGGATGTGAGCCTGCTGGGCACGAGCTGGACCAAGAACACTGCAGACGTGGCCATAGCGGGTGCGTCAGCTTTCACGCCTCCAAATCGCTCTCTCGCTCCACGTTTTGCTGACATGCGGGTGCTCTAATCGAGCGTGGCATCCTACCGCTAAAACGGCCACTCCGGTAGAGCGCCCGTGCATCAAGCGTATGCATTCTGCTGGCAGGCGCCCCTGCCGGCCATGAAGCGACCCCCCAAACCAACTGCAAGCCCACGCAGCACCGTATCGGGAGTGTCAACCTTGCAGCATCTTTCATGTCAGCGTCTGCTTGTCATGCATGGCGTATCGTATCCCAGACTGTGCTTGCCCACCGGATACCTCTTGCAGGCCTGGGCTGGATCGCGCTGGGCTGCAACGGCACCGCTGAGCTGCGCGTGTGGACGTACCCGGGCGTCGCCATCACCACGCACGCAGCGCTCATCCCGGACTACGCAAAGGAGTTTGAGAAGCCCGGCTTCTCCTCCCTGGCTGCCACGCCCAAGGCGTCCGCCTCGGCTGAAGCCAAGGCCAAATCCATCAAGTCCAGCACGACAGAGGCTTCCTCGGGCGCGCGCCCATCAGCAACGGTGGTTGCTGCCAGCGACGGCGGGCGTGCGCCTCGGGCCGCTGGCGCAGCGAAGGCGGGGCGACCACGGTCGGCATCGCCACGGAGCAAGCAGCCGTAGACGCGTGATGGCTGCGTCGCTGCGGGGGCGGTGGAGGGGCTTCAAGCGTACATGCGATGCAACCAGCGGCTGTGTTTGGCAGCCTGACCACACTTGCCTCGGATCCATGCATTACCACTACAGCGGTGCGATTTGGCTGGCGTCCCAATTGTGCCTTGCCATCTTCTGTCTGTAAATCACGTCCACTTTTTCGCTCAGTGTGCCCGCCCCGTAGAGTAAGCAACCGAACAGTCTGCTGCATATGCAGAGCAGCGTGAGATGCAGGTTTAGTCATTCCGATCCACCAGAGTATCACCAAGCTGGTTGAGCTGCTTGCAATAATCACTGTGTGCGTTCTTGCAGTGCAGCTTCTCTTCAGCCCGCAGGACCCGAAACCGTTCCTGGCCCCTGGTACCAGGCCCACAGACCTGTAGACAGCCGAGCGCAGGCCCTATGGGTAGCCAAATGACCTACCTATGTGAAAGCATATCTTCCTCACCCACCAAACGATGCTTGGCTTCAGGGCAACGCTGAGCTAACGAGTACGCCCGCTACCCCAAAGTAGTTGCAGCTCATTTAACGTACGAATCTTGAGCAATACACACAGTGGAAATGAGCGAGAGCTGCTTGTACAGTCTTCTGACTGGTGTGTGGTCAGGCCTCTTGGACTGGTTGTGGGCAAGAACGTCAGTAAAGATAATCATCCTCGGCCTTGATGGGGCTGGCAAAACGACACTCCTGTACCAATTGAAGCTTGGAGAAGTGGTTACAACCATCCCGACAGTAGGTGAGACTACGGAATGGTACTGGAGCTGCTGCTTGCTGCTTCCCGCTGTTGTGCTTCACACAGCCCTTCGACAGTTGTGCTGAAATATGTCAGGACCTTGGTCCCCAACCGTCCCTCCTTGCGTGCAGGGTTTAATGTGGAGACCTTGAGCATGCCTGGCCTGCAGATAACAGCCTGGGACACCTCAGGTGAGCACATGCGCGTGATTGATCACCATCTGAAGAGCTGCCAGTTGGAGTAAGCAGCACGACCTGCCAGTTTTGTAATAGGCTACTAACATACTGTGTATATGCTCGTAGTGCGTGGCAAGCTCGAGCCCCTTGTCCAGCACATCTACAAGGACACGCACGGCATCGTTTACGTCCTTGACGCCACCGACAGCCACCCGCAACGCATAGAGAAAGCACAAAAGAGGCTTGCCAGACTGCTAACAGAGGTATGTGCTCGGTACAGGGTACTAAAGTGACATAAGAGACACGAGGTTGCCGGCATCCCTGTACGGTCATAACCTGAACATGGGTACGTGGGAGCGGTGGCAGCGTTATGGATTCGTGGAGCTGTGGTTGACCCGAATGGCCAGGCTGCATGCCACGGAACATTACTGCCCATTAGCCTTGCCTCCTGAGCTGCAGCAGCTCATGCACCAAGTGACTCGAGCACGCCGCGATGCATGCAGCGAATTCACCCAGCACTGGCGAGTTACGGTGGCGCGCATGACTGCATGTGACCTGTGCCATCGCGCTGCAGGAACCTCGGTTGCGTGGCGTACCGCTGCTAGTTTTTGCCAATAAGCATGACAAGGCGGGGGCAATGAGCGTGCAGCAGGTCGCAACAGCCCTGGACCTAAACAAGCTCCTTAGCGTGGCCCCGCCCTTCAACAGCGCACTCGCGGACACCTGCCATGCTGCCCAAGAGGACACCTCATTGAGTGCAGTAAGGTCGGATGGTTCTGATGTCAAGGCAGCAGTTACATCGGTTGCTGAGCCTACGGACGACGATTGGGTGGAGGTCGTGGCCTGTACGTGTGGCAGGGCCGACAAGGACACCCCCCTGCGCAGTAGTGATGCCGCCACGTCTGCGCCCAGCACAGACAAGTCTGACAGTGAGGTGTCGTGCTCGGAGACGGCCGACAACATCGTGTGCGTTTGGCGGCGGCTGCCCGAGCGCATGCGGAATCGCCGTGTGTCACCGTACCTGCGTGACTCAGCAGGTGATGTGGCCAGCGATTCTGCCGCTGAGCCCCATGCGGCAGCCACTGGCGCTCAGCATGAGGAGCATCAAGAGGATGACAAAGCCGGTTCCAGCAGCCCGGTGGTATGCTGCACGTGCTGCGCAGCACCAACACCGTGGGGTCATCAGCAGTCTGTGGAGATTCCCCCCAGCAGGATCACCTTTGGCAGCAGCGCAACTGCAGTCACAATCTCAGCGGCACGCAGCTGTCGCGTTCAAGCTTGCTCGGTAAGTGACACCACAAACGCACACTGTGTGCGTGTGCCCAAGCCCACCAGCAGCATTGCCGAGGTGGGGATGGCGCTTGCATGGCGTCCTTGCTAAATCAGCTATGCACAAGGTGGTGCATAGCTGATTGAGCTTGAGCTTGAGCTTATTGCTTCCATGCTTCCTGACGGCCAATGCCAGCTTGCAAGGCCGCGATGGAAGTCACAAATTCACAATGCAATCATGCCCAAGCATGCCATGCATGCATTGCAGGCCAAGCTGCATGAGGGCCTGCAGGAGGGCATGGCATGGTTGGCGGATGAAATCAAGGCGTACATACGCAGCGATATCTATGCGCAGAACCTGCGAGCTGCGCGTGCGCGAGGCTGATGAGGCAAATGGTCGGGATGATTGCGAGCGGCAACATGCGTTCCTGCTACAGCGCACTGCTTGCGGTGGTAGCAGCACGCTAGTGAACAATCGACAATTGAAGCGCGCTGCAGTCAACTGAGCTGCATGGCTGGCGTGTTCCATGCACCAGGTCTGCCACCCGGTACACCCAGGCCTGGCACCCGGTACGCCGTATTGTCACCCAGCCAGAACGACACGCTGCCAGCGGTGGTTTCAATATGGTCTCGCTGACGCTTCCAGCACCCTCCGCTGTTGTCACTGCAGTGTTTGCATTTTGCAGCATCAGGCGCCGATGTATGCCCTGAGGCTTTATCAGCTCACAAGGGTTGCACCCAGGTTACGCCAGTACAGGAATAGTGGAGGGGTGGATGGGATGCCCCGCAGGTTGCTGACATTGACGACGCTGCGGAACACAGCGTGGGCTCTGGCGATCCACTGATGCCTCATCTAGCCACATAAAGCGGGCACACAATATGCTGGTGTAAATCATTGTCCACTTTTTCGCCTCGTGCCGGCGCCTGTAGCGAAACCAACCGATTAGGTCCGTCCTGTGCAAAGCAGTGCAAAAATGTTTGCCTCACCTTCTAATAAATGTGTGCGCTGCTGTGTGTGTCACTGTGCTTTAGCTGCTTGCACGATTCACAGTGTGTGTTGTGCTGTACAGCTTCTCGGCAGCCTACACCCCCGTCCTCACCAGGAACTCAGAAAACACCTCACCAACAACCTGTAGACAGCCCAGCGCAGGCCCTATGGATAACCAAGTTAGTAAGTTAACCACCTACACACAAGCGTGTATCCTTATCCACCCACTGATGCTTTGCTGCAAGGCTAAGCTAGCGTGTACGCCCGCCATTGCATTCCAAGGCAGTCGGATTGCAGTCGCGTCTTCTTGAGCAACACATACGCACACGGCGGTCATATGATTGATAGCTGCTTTTACACTTTTCCCAAGGACGTTTGGTCAGGCCTCTTGGACTGGTTTTGGCCCAGGACAGCGGTGAAGGTGATAATCTTGGGCCTGAGTTGGGCTGGCAAAACGACACTCCTGTACCAACTGAAGCTTGGAGAAGCGACCACAACCATCCCGACAGTAGGTGAGACTATAGGATCGAACTGGAGTTGTTTCTGGCTGTTTTGTGTTCACGCAACAACCCTATATTCGACCTTTGCCCTGACGTACATCAGAGACCAGTTGACCGTCCCGCCTTGCGTGCAGGGTTCAATGTGGAGACCCTGAGAGTGCCTGGCCTGCAGATACAAGCGTGGGACACCTCAGGTGAGCGTGCATGCGTGAGTTCTCATCACGCCCAGTGACCTCCCATGCTGATGTACAAGGCCGGATACCGTATTCTGACCGCTACGCTGCTCGCACCACCATGCAAGGCATCCTTCACGCACCAGATCGTTTTGAGCAGCGTTGCCGAATGCCTCAATGCATGTGCTTATGATATGCTTGCAGTGCATCATTGCAGACCCAGTACCCTTCTCCAGCACGTCTACGGTGATGCGCATGGCATCGTGTATGTCATGGACGCCACGGACAGCACTCCGCAACGCGTGGAGCATGCACAGGAGCAGCTTGATCAAATGCTAATGGAGGTAGGCCTTCAGTTCAATGCAGTACATAGGCATGGAAGTATGGAACAGTACGCGGCTGGGGGCATCTCCGTACACTTCATGAGCAACGACATGCAGGGGCGCTGCAGCGGGCAAGGCAGTGTTGTGGTGTGACTCGTGGAGTTGATGGTCTCAACCGGAAGGGACAGGCTGCATGCAATGGCCTAATATTGCCCATCAACGTTGCCTCCTGAGGTGCAGCAGCTCATGCATGAAGTGATTCAAGCAGGCCAAGACACATGCAGCGCAGTCTTGTACTTGTAATGTGCTTCCGGCATCGTTCACAGAGCGTGCGCAATTGCATGTGACCTGTGCCATCGCGCTGCAGGAGCCTCGGTTGCGGGGCGTACCGCTGCTAGTGTTCGCCAATAAGCATGACAAGGCGGACGCAATGAACGTGCAGCAGGTCGCCACAGCCCTGGACCTAAACAAGCTCCTTAGCGTGGCCCTGCCCTTCAACAGCGCACTCGCAGACACCTGCCATGCTGCCCAAGAGGACACCTCATTGAGTGCAGTAAGGTCGGATGGTTCTGGAGCTGTGAGGACTGGTGCCAAGGCAGCAGCTTTACCGGTTGCTGAGCCAACCAAGGCGATTGGGTGGAGGTCGTGGCCTGTACATGTGGCAATCGCCGCGTGTCGCCGTACCTGGGTGACGCAGCAGGCGGAGTGGCCAATGATGCTGCCGCTGAGCTCCATGCGGCGGCGGCTGGTGCTCAGAACGAGGAGCAGCAAGGCGGCGACATTGCCCTTTCCAGCAGCCCGGCGGCATGCGGCGTGTGCGGCGCAACACCAACACCGTGGGCACGTCAGCAACCTGTGGACGTTCCCCCCAGCAGGATTACCTTCGGTAGCAGCGCAACTGCAGTCACGATCTCTGCAACGCGCAACTGTCGCGTTCAAGCTTGCTCGGTAAGTAATACCACAGACGCACACTGTGTGCATGCCGCCTAAGTTCACCAGCAGCATTCCAAAGGCAAGGACGTCTTACATGGTGTCCTGATACCTGCACGCACATACCTTTTCAAGCATGGTGCATGCAAGCGTACTCCATGCTCAATGCAATCCATGCTTCCTGACAACCACCAACAGCGTGCAAGCCTACAAGGGACGTAACAACGCAGTCATGCCCACGATTTCATGCATTGCAGGCCAAGCATGCTCAGGGCCTGCAGGAGGGCATGGCATGGCTGGCGGATAAAATCAAGGCGTACATACGCAGCGATGTCTACACAGAGAACCTGCGAGCTGCGCGTGCGCATTGCTAGGGAAAGTGGTCGGGGTGATTTTGAGCAATCGACACATGTGTTCCCGCTACAGCGTACTGCTTGCTACGTCAGCAGCACGCTATCGCGCGATGAGCATCGAAAGCGCGCTGCAATCAACAGAGCTGCCTGGCTGGCCTGTTCCATGCACCCGGTCCACCCGGGCAGCAGTGCAGGGCAGGGCACACATGCCTCTCCGCAGCCGCCACTGCAGTGTTTGCAAGTTGCAGCATCAGGTGCCGGTGAGAGCTCCGAGGCTCTGTAAGTTCACAAGGGTTGCACCAGCACAGGAACAGTTGAGGACTGGAGGGTTGGTGGCATGGCCTGCAAGATGCTGTGTGCTCATGCTATGAAATACAGCGTGGACTCCGGCGAGACACCTGCCCCTCAGCCAGCCACATATGCGACCATGCAGACTCTTGCGGCACTGCATGCTGCGCGGTAACAGCGTGAGGTGCACCCAAGGGTCAACGCTGGCTGTTCGCGGTTGCTTATAGTTGGAGCTTACAGTTGGAGCAAGCATTATCGCTACACAATGGTGCCCTGTCCTGGTCCGCATAGCGATAATGCTTGCTCCAACTGTAAGCTCCATCCGGACCAGGATGAAGGGCACGCATTGTGTAGTGAGCAGTGAGCAGTGAGCTGCAGCTTGCAAGTGCAAGCATGCGTGCAAACTGCAAAGGCGCAGCGCGTGCGAGGTCCATGCATCCGTGCAGGCATGGCAGGGGCTGGCGTGACGTCCAGCAGGGCAACCGGTCAACTTGGGTACAGCATGCGGCCGTTGGCTGCACGAAGCCGCAGTGCGGGGCCGATCCGGTGTCAACATACCTCGTGGACCTGGATGGGGTGATTGGTGGTGTGGTGCGGTGCTGTCCTGTGTGTATTGTCAATGCTGAAAGCTTCTGAGCACCACGGTGTACCGGTAGGTGGCAAGTGGCTTGCTTGGTGCCAGGTGCCTTTAATCCAGCCTATAGTATGCAATGCACTGACTGATGATGACTGCAGTGTTGTGCTATCAGACTCCCCCCAGTGACTCCTTGTTACAGCAAAGCCCTATCGTCTTGCAACACCCCCGCCGCTGTGCCCTGTCATGCTGCCGGTCTACGTACCCTGCGTGCGCTGCTTGTGAGCATCCCTACCCTCGATGGTGTGCGCCGGCAGCACGGATAGACACTATGAGGTTTTCAGACATTGCTCATCCTCACTCAGGTCGTGCTCTGCTATACCGAACCGCAATTGCCCGCTGGCAGGCTGGTGCTGTCGCTTAACAGCGGCTGTGTAGAACACCTGTAGGTAACCTGCGTGTGTGGAACTGCCATGGTTGTGAAACTGCAGGTCCAGACCTGCTGCTCGTGCTTGAAGCACTCCCGCTGTCGGACCTACGACGTATGTGGGACGTCCTGGACGAGGCGGACCAGCACGCACTGCGCTGCACCTGCAAAGCTCTACAGAATCTGGCCCAGACAGGTCTCAAAACACATGTCTCGCTGGAGTTTCCTGGGCATGCTTCTCAGGGTGTTACGTCACTGTCATCAACCTGGCGTGCACTGTTCAGCAGGCTCACCTGGTGTGCAACACACTATCGCAGCCTGGCCAGCGTGAGCGTCCAGGGCTTCTATGCTAGCCCTGAACTTATCATGCAGCTGCAGACAGCTTTGTCCAGCCTACCTGGCTCCCGGCTTCGGACCTTTCAGGTTGCACTGCTGCCTCGCCTTCGCGACGCTGCTGTCGATTTCTATACCCACGAGGCTTGGCCAGACGAGGACCTTCCAGTGCTGTGTGAGACTCTCGTCACCACCCTACCTGACCTGACTTCACTGCAGTTGAGCATCGACGAAGTGACAAACACCGAGGAGCTTGCGCTCGCTGCGCTCATGCGTGGGCTCCCGCACTTGACCAGCTTGCGCTTTGGGGCCCTTTCCTTTACAGAAGACGTGCAGGATGAGCGAGAGCTGGACACAGCTGGCAGCACGCTCTTTATGGCTGTCAGCGCTATGCCACTCCTCGGCAGGCTGACGATTCGGTCTGGGCTGCCCAACTGTCTGTGCCTCACGGCGGGCGGCGGCGCTGCGCTGGCAGGCCTGCATCCCGCACAGCAGTCAGCAAGGCAAGGTTCAGCCCTCTCAGCAGCTTCCACGCATTACATTTCAGGCGCACATCGGTATCATGGACCAGCACGAACAGCAGCGGGAATTTCTGTTGCTGACAGTTCAGCACGTGAGGACGTACGGCTGGCAGCACGGCAACTGCCGCTGGGCGGAATGCAGAGCGCATGCGCACCACGGCCACCCTCACCAGCTGCTGCTGCTGCAGCTGCTCCAGTGAACCTGTCCACAAGCACAGGCGGTCCGGCCACAGCGCTGCCGTGCCTGGAGTGCCTGGCGCTGGTCGACTGCATCACGGACGAGCGCCGCACGTTCACACCGCTGGCGCGCGCCTTGGCACGCCGTGCAGCCGCACCAAACCTTCAGCACCTCTCAATTGTCATGTCACGAGCGACGCTCACTGCAACGAACTCTGATTCACCAGGCCTCGACCCCAGCACGGCCGCCACTGCAGGCGCACAAGCGGCTGGCCAGGCACGGTGCAACCAACCTGGCAGCAACACTCCCAGCAGCAGCGGAATGACACCTTTTGCTGGCAATGCTGGCAGTGGTGACAGTGGATTTTGCGCCGGGGCTTTTGGCGTTGCAAGCGTCTTTCAGGGCGACCGTGTGGTCGATGTGTTCAGCGACGAGGGTGCCTGGCGTGGCCTCCACGCACTCACCTGCCTGGAGCTCAGGTGCGGCATAACATCAGCTGGCGCATCAAGGCTGGCAGCAGACGCTCTGCCTGTGCTGCCATGTCTGAGGGCACTGCGGCTGGGCGGCAACAGCATTAATGCTGACGGTATTGAGCTGCTGCAGGCGGCGATGCAAGCAGAACGGCAGCGGCGCCGCCAGCAACGAGTGGTCAGTGACAGCAGCGCAAGCACAGAGGGTGGTAGAGACGTGTGTTTGGTACATGACGTTGCGCTTGAGCTCGAGCTGTAGCGGCGCAGGCAGCAGGCGTTTGATGTGTTGTGCACAGCCTGCTAGGCTAGTGCGTCCTGTGTTCGCTTTGTTGTGCATGCGAAGCATTGCGACGCTGATCCGGCCATGCCCTAGACTCACACTTGATGTGGCTTCGCATTTGCCGGCTTGGTAATTCAGTGTTTTTGGGTTCGTCACGGCTCATTACATGAATGTATGCAGGGTCAGGTGGGTCTTTATGAGTACCAGTAATCATTATGCATATGAGCAGTTCTACACTGCGTTGGTGTGCCAGACACCACACTGGCTCAGAGTCACAGCTTGATGCGTCCTCATCACACACGGCACAGCACCGCGAGCAGGTGCACATACCGTACAGAAGGTACAAGGCGAGTTGGGTCCAAACGACTGCAAGCTCCAGTTTGCAACAAGTCGGCGAGGGCACAAGCTTGATGGATGGAAGCATGCGATGGGGTGCACGGGCAGGCGGTCACCCACCCCCATACATTGCTAACATGCCGTGGCTTGTGTAGCTGGGATGTCCAACCAGAGAAACACACACACTTGTCAGATAAATCCTGGATATACCATACCATACATGAAAGACGCACGAAGCCAAACATAACCTCATGCATTGCAGAAGAGAACAACGGAAGGAGTTCATTTCTGCTGGAGGCAGACAATCGCAAGCCGCACACAACACGGTGTGAACCGAGGGCAATGCACAGTAGAGGCATGTGAATATGGTCGGCATCGCCGCTGTTGGCAGGCAGGCAGGCCAGCAAGCAGCAGTGGCACGCTGCGATACCCTGGCACTCCATCCATCACCCCTCATCGATCATTCGCCACTCATCTCCCGCGAGGGGGCGCCCCGCCCGCCGGCGGCCGCGCCCCGCCCCCACCCGCCCCCACCGCCGCCTTCTCTGCCCTGAACGACGCCTCCACGCTGTTCAGCTCGTCGGGCGTGAGCGACTGCAGAAAGCCCATGAGCTCCTGCATGCTGCGCTGCTGCGGTGCGCCACGCGCGCCGCCGCCGCCCGGGCTGGGCGGCGCCGCGGGCGAGGAGCGGCGCTGGAAGGGCTGCTGCTGCGGTGAGGATGAGGGCGAGGCTGCGCCGAGGTGGGCCAGGCCCTGGGGTATGCGCGCGGCTTGGAGGGGGCTGGCGGCGGAGCGCATGCCACGCGCTGCGGCAGAAGCAAAGGAGGAATTCGGCGACAGGCTCACGGTTAAGGCTTGCGAAAGGCTCATAACTTCATCACTCATAAGTCTGGTTCGCGGCAGCAATCTCTCACGGATTCCAATTCAACGCTCGTCACCTAGCACGGATTCCAATCAACCCGTCATGTGTTGTAGTGAGGAGCAGAACATAGTCACGTACCGGTACTGTGGTGAACCATTGGGCAAGCCAACCACACCAAGTCAGGGTACTCGTTACAACCAGGCACACTCACTTGCGCTGAGGGGCTGGGCGAATGCCGCCGCGCCGGGGCTGCTGGCCACCGCGTGCACGTTGAGCTCCCCGTCAGGGAACACCGTCACCTGGTCCATGGACAGCTTGTCGATCTGCATCGCAGAGCACAGCAGGGGCGTCAGCAGCAGCACGGCAGTGCGGGTCCTGCATCAGCCCTTGAGTGCAGCATACACACCCCGCATCCCACTCCTCGTTGCCCTCCGTGATGCTCATCAAGACGCGGTGTGCAACTGAAGAGGAAGCTGCGTGCCTAATCAGCGCAACCGTTCCAAGCAATTGCACCACCATCTGTACAGACACCACGCTTCACATGCTTGAAACTGTTGCCAAGGTGACACACGCATGTGCAGGCAACCTATGTGCATACGATGTTGGAGCACCCGGCATGTACACATATTCACTCCCCTGCGTGCCCACGCACCTGGTACAAGAGGTTTGGGTCGCGTGGGGGTGAGCGCCCAGGCGAGCGGCCCGCTCCGCCTCCATGGCTGTGCCCGCCGCCGCCACCGCCACCACCGCCGCCGCCACCAGGCGAGCGTCCGTCCTCCACCAGGTCCTGCTTCATGGCCCTCACCAGCGCGTTGAAGGAGCTGCCGCCCTTGATCAGCATGCGGTTGCGCGCAGCGCCCTGAGCGCAGCGCAGGACGAGGGGTGTCACACGCACGAGTGTACTTTGGGGGGGGAGTGGATGAGGCTTTTGAGGTAGGCTTTCTTGGTTCAAGCATCCAGTGCTGTGAAATGGCAACCTTGCTTCCACCACTGCTATGTGGATACGGTACACAACCGCACTACTATGACGATGCAATTCCTGAGCGCCTGACCTACATGAACAGATCCTGCATTCAATTCCTGTGAGGGCCCCTTTCCTCCCCTCCTGCCCATGCCTACCACCCATAGGGCCAGAGGTAGGTGTATTGGATGCTGACACACATGTGGCCACCTGGTGACTCACCCCCAGCATCATGCGCTCCTTGAGCTGCCTCAGCTCGTCCTCCTGCGACGATTTGGCCGCCTGCACCGCCTCATACTCGCGCCGCAGGCTGGAGATGAGCTTCATCAGCGCGTCACGCTCGCCCTTCATCAGCTCGCCTGCGATGATGATGACACCATGCAATGCGCGGATGGCGCACGCATGCATGATTTCGCATTCAGCCTGGCAAACACGCTGTCAGCAGCCGTGTGATCAGACTAACTGTCAACATGGATGCAGCGGGGAATGAAATGGAAGCAGGGTTGAGAGGCCAAAACCGTGCTCAGGACTAAACGCAGCACCGACAATGCAGGATGTTCCCCACAGTCCCACACCATTCAGCGCGTTCCGAAGTGGCCTGGCATTCACACACATCCTGACAAGATGTAGATCGTTGCACTGGTGACCGCTCGGATTCTCTTGCTGGGCCCCGGTGAGGTGGCGCGGCGTATGCATGCATACACGCATGTGCAAGGGTGTATGTGCCGATGGCCCCACCTGCCGCCACCAGCTCCGCCACGCGCCCGCGGCCCCACTCGCCGCTGTCGATCAGGCGCACAAAGCGCTCGTTGTCGCGCCTCAGCCGCTCATTCTCCTCGCGCAGCTCACGCACAGCCGTCTGCACGCCAGCACATCAAACACATGTTGATGTCGCGATGGCCACAAGTACACACAGGTAACTCTGGCTGGTGATCGGTGCATGTCGTGCTGCTGCAATGCTGCAATCGACTGGCAGTGCGGTATGGCGCCAAGACAGGAATGGTGACGTGGCATTTCGTTACGCCTTGCTTGAGCAGGCCAGGTGTGGACGTACTTGCCGGCTGACCAGCTCATATCACTGACTTGACTGCCCAGGCATCAGGTGCACCCCTCCCCCGCACCCTCATCGCCTCTCATCGTCGCACTTGCATGCCTGCCTGCTGTGCTCAACCTCTGACAGGCTGAGCATGGCAAGCACGCAGGTGTCGCGATGCCCCCCAGAGAACCCTCCATGGCAAACCTCCCTGGTGCTCAACCCCCCGGCCAGCTGGCAGTGTTCACTCACCGCCAGCTGCTCCTTGGTGGTGAGCTGGTCCTCCAGCTTACGGTCCTCAATAGCCTCCCACCACCTCTCCCAGGCGTTGTACAGCTGCCTGAACATGTACAACACATCACCATGCATGCAAGGCGTTGGGGATGTGCCAGGCACAACAGAGAAGATGCTGCTGACTGGTGCACCAACATCGAAACAGCTGCGTGGACAGTACCGCACCATATGTGACAGGTTGGCTTGCAAAAAGCCGTCATTTGGCCTCACTTGAAGCTATCCTGGCTGGCGCATGTTGGTGCACGAGCCGCATCATGCCAGCACGCATGACGGAAGGAGTTACGTACCTGTAGAGCATCTTCTTGGCAGCACGGTCCAGGATGAGCTTCATGCGCTTACGCCATGACACAAAGTCCACCCAGCCGCGGAACGCAGATCCCTGCACAATACCACAGCGCAGCATGGCAGCACGGCGACCGATCAGAAACCAGCAGCTGTGAAGACCGAGCCATACGGGTTGATACACCCGTGTGCTCCGGCTGCAAGCAGCATGATAACATTGCGCTGATGTCAGTGTGTGAAGGCTGCAACGCGTCAATTGCATGAGGCACAGATCACCGACGAGGAGCGTGGCAATGATGTAGCCGTGCATACGTACTGGACAACAGTATTGCTATGGTCCATATGACCAAACCACAGCGCAGTGCAGCTTGTTTGCACACCAACTCTAGCACCAGTTGATGGAGGATGCATGCAAGCTCTCACAACCCCGCCTCCCTCCCTGTGCTGCATGCATGCACATCTGTTACCGACCGTGTTGCTGTTGCCGTGCTCACCATGAGCGGCTTCTTCCACCTGTTCATGATGCCGCGCCGCTCCTTCATGTACTGCACCACCCACACCAGCTGGTTCCAGGCCTTGGCCAGGAAGCGGTTCTGCCAGAACTTCATGGCCCTGCAACGCACCGACACAACCGACAGCACACGCACCAACACTTGACAGGCATGATCTTATGGACCATACGCAAACCACGCCCTTTGTGCACCAAACTGCAATGAGGCATCATGCATATGCATGGCCATGGGGAGGGAATCACAACTGTGTGCTTGCAGCCAACTGCCGTGGCATACGCCTGCCAAAGCATCCACACGCACATTTGCACCGCACGGCCCTGTTAGAACGGGAACCTCTTCCTGACACACATGCATGTGCTGTGTAGGCAATGCCACAGTCACACGTGCTACTACTACTGCTACACCCACTTGTTCATCTTGGCCTGCAGCAGGTACTTGTCATCGATGAGCTCACGCCACTTGTTCCAGGCGCCCACCAGCTGCCTGTTCTTGATGCGCCCCAGCGACTTGTTGATCAGCTGGCGGTGGCGCCTGCACGCACACACACGTGCACACATGCACATTGCAGTGAGTAAGAGGCAGCTAGTCACGGGCTTGCTTGCCATTTTAACAAGTCCATTCAGCAGAACGATTTTGTGTCAAAGCTCTTGACTGAGCCCTTGACCAAGCAGAGAAAAGGCGCAGAATGATAATGAAACACAGTTGGACAGGGGCAAGGTCGTGGCCCAAGGGCTGGAAAGGATCCCGCCCAGCACACAGCAGCAGTCCCGCCAGCATGCTTACTTCTTGGTTTGCCACACGGTGTACCTGCATGCGGCAGAAGGAGCGCAAGACGTGCATGTAGGGGGAGTCAGGAACGATAAGGTGTTGCAGCGAGCGCTGTACTGAAAGTGAGGCGAGCGCTGCGTTGAAGCCCAGAGGGCGTCATATCAATGCCGCAGGACCTTGCCAGCTCTATGCCGGCTTGCATGTTGCACGCCTGTGTCGGCGACGGCAGCGTCATGCAGGGTCCTGCCAAGCTACAGAGCCCACCCAAGGCAAGGCGACAAGCCTACGCCCTCGCAGCTGTGCGTGCATTTGCGACAGCGTTCAAGCCCCTCCTAAAAGCGCTCAAACAGCGTCGCTCAGACATGCCTTGCTTAGTCGAACCTGCCTGCTTCCTGCATCACACCACCGCTAAACAGCTGTGCGTTCCTCCCGCCCACCCACCCACCATGTGTTCCAGGCCTTGAGGTACTGCATGTTGTGCCAGTGGTTGCCTGCACGGATGAGCTTGAGGCGCTTCTGCCGCCGCAGCTCGCTCTGGTTGTACCACGCCTGCGCAGCACTCACCCGCACACAGCGGAGGATCAGTGGGAGAGGCCACACCACCGCGCAAAGCCCACAAGCGAAACACAAGCAAGCCAGTGAAAGCACGGAATCACACTGATCTCGCAATCCACTCGAAACAACCACACGGCCACCCGCTGACGCTGTGGCACACTCCACATGATAGCAAGGCAGTAGGGCTCCTTGGACAGGCAATTCAGGTTCAGGTTCACATCACCGCGCACGCAGCAGTGTTCTTCTGTATGCCTGCTCGCACCGTGAGCATGGCATCCAGTCGGCGCCTGCGTATGACGACGATGGGCCGCTTCTCAAACCCCTCGATCTTGCGCTCCATCTGGTGGATCTGTACCGCGATCATGGCAAACATAATGTTTCAGCAGTCAAGGTATGTCACGGTGTCCAGGGAGTGCAGTTGCGCATTGCCACGCCCCAACGAATGCTGTCGCGCCTGCCCCACCATCCGTGACTCCATTACCCAGCATGACAAGCTGACAACTCCCTCTGAATGCTGATCCAAAAATCTAAGAAACCAGCCCTTGTGTGATCTCAGAAACCGGCCCTTTCGTGAACACTCAACAGCTCCCGGAGGCCACAGATATCTCACTCAGCACAGGTCAAGCAGTGCACTCTTGCAGCGCATCACTCTTGCAGCGCATCGATAGTGCAGGCATCGGTAGTGCAGGCGCACTCTGAAGCCCAACCAGCCTTCGATGAGGTGACACACTTGCCCGCCCTCCCCCCCCCCTGGTTTCGGCGCTGGCTGCTGGGCGCTCACCACGTCCTCGCGCGCCCCCAGCTGGTTCTTCCACCAGCGCTCCTCGCACAGGCCCAGCCAGGCCGTGAAGCAGCGCTTCAAGCGCCCTCGGGCCAGCACGGCCATCAGCTGCGCACCCACGTCACGATGCATACACGACCGCACACAGAGTCAGGTTGGGGTTTAGGATTCAAGCTAGAATGCAGCAGGTCGATACTTTGCATTTCCCCGAATAGAACAGCGGGTACAGCGTTGAACACCAACCCCGAGGCAAGCAGAAGATGTGCAGCACCACAACGGCTCCAACCAGCAACCCACGAACAGTTGCACACACCAGTGCTGTGCGCAGCCCAGATCGTCTTACAAACGAACGCAGCCTGCACCGCCAGAGCACCGCCCACCGACGGCCCTTTTTCAGGCCACAGCCACGCATACCTTGCGCTTCATAGCGAAGAACTTATCCACCAAGCCGAACTTGTCCTTCCATGCGGCAAACGCACGGAAGAGCAGGCCGCGCTGGATGCGGCGGATGCACTTGGCCAGCAGCTGCTGCTTGGCGATGGATCCCAGGTACGCGGCGCGCCACGCGCCCAGCACCCTGCGCAGGATGAGCTGGTCCTCCTGCTTCACGCGGTTCTCAAACACGCGCTTGTTGTGCTCAATGGCTTTTTGCACCTGCGTGGATCAATGGTTCAGGCCATCAAATTAGGTTGGGTGGCGTGGGCAAATGCAGTGGACAGGGCAGGGCAGCCAGGTACACGTGAAGCACAGGAAAGCAAACACTGAGTGCGGTAGCATGTGAGCGCGTCACCGATTAAACGCCTGACTGTTGGGGAAAACACTCGTCTCAGGGCTGTGCATGCGAGTGCCTTGGAATTACCCTTCCCACCCACCACCCACCTTGGCCGCCATCCCGGCCAGCTGGTTGAGCTGCTCGTACGCAAAGCGGTTGGGCAGGTCGTCGGCGATGCCCAGCGCACGTGGTGCGGTGCCGTCACGCCACGCCTTCTCAGCGCGGGCGTATTGGCCTGCGGGGTAGCGGCAGCGGTGACCAACTAGTGACCAAGAACCCCTTGGCCTGCGGGGTAGCGGCAGCGGTGACCAACTAGTGACCAAGAACCCCTAACAAGGAAACAGGAAGTCGGCATCATCGCCGCTGGCGGCGGCACCCAGCGCCACGCACCCAGGGGTTGAGTCGTGTGCTGATTTGGGCATAGCCGGAATGCGATAATCCGTAGCGAACGAACACGTTTGGGCACGCCAGCAGTCCACTGTCCAAACAGCTCATGAGCAAGCGATCGAGCCAGCCTGGCCCTAGGCGGTTGGCTAAACATGCATGCCTGCAAGCGGATGGCTTTATGCGGAGCTTGGCATGCATGCACGTACCACACAACCAGCGCGCTTACCCGCCTGGTACGCCAGCGTCTGCTTGGCTTTCTGAATGTCAAGCGACTGCCGGTCCTCAGAGTCACGAGGGCTGAGCCCGCTGCTCATCGTCATGTCACTCTCCGGATCGTCGCGGTCAGGGTTGACGCGTGTACGGCCCCACTCACTCACATCGCCGCGGTACCGCGACGGGCGATCCCGATCTCGCCCCCCGCCCCCACGATCGCGATCGCGATCGCGGTCTCTGTCGCGATCCCGCGTATCGTAGCTGGAATACGAGGCGGTGCCGGTTCCTGTCCCTGTGGCGGTCGTGTGGCTGTACGTACTGCGGCTGTAGCTACGGGAGTCGCTGTTGTAGCCATCGTCATCACGGGAACCTGAGCGGTAGCTGTCCCGGTCCTCGTCCGAGGCAAAATCGTCGCTGTACCGCCCGCCCTCGTCGTCATACGAGCGGGAGGGCTGCGAGTATGACCGAGACTCGTCAGTGGGTGTGCGCTGCCGCTCTGGCTGCTCGCGGCGCTTGTCGGTGGTGCGCTCGTCGAGCTGCTGCGACTGTGCGGAATCATCATCGTTGGATGCAGGCGCTTGCTTGCCGCCTGGATGCGCATGCATGGCGTCAGGCATGCGCGTGTTAGACGGTGTGCAGCATATTGCCATGCTGAAACATGGCGTGTGCGAATGATACGTGCGTGAGCTATGGTTGCGTGAGTTATGGCATGTGGCTAACCGCACTGCTTGCTCACAGTTGTCGCTTGCTCACTTGCTGCGGTGTGTGTGTGGTCACCGACAGGGGTTGGGTGTGCGGAAGATGCATCGACCGAGACCCACGCTGGAGCAGTTCACGCACAAGAACATCTAGGCACAGAAAAGAACGGTTTGTGCAAGACCAACGACCTCTCTCCTTCTCTGCACCTCATCGCAGTGCGCACATTCATGGCTACTCAGCACGCCAGGCCATGAGGACCAACGTGGCCAACATAACCACACACCTTTCTTACGCCTGCTCCTGCTGTCAATGCTTGAAACCTCATCGTCTTCTCCTTGGCTTTTCATGCTGCCCTTTACTGACTGGTCCATTCGGCTGTCCCTGTCAGAATCATTCAAAACCTGCTTCCGTCTCTCACCACGGGAATCGCTGGCAGCTGGCCGTGGTGAGGCCTCCTTAGCTGGAGCAGAGCCTCGGCTTCTACCACTAGCTGCAGAGTCCCTGGTGAGCACAAATGTTGATGGCGACGCTTGTTGGACCGTGCCAGGAAGGGTTTGCACCCAGGTTGGCAGGTTTTCTTCCTGGGGTCACCAAATAAATTCAAAAACAACTGGAACTTACCTCCTGCTTAAGCGCTCAAGGTCCTCTCCTCCTAGGGACCGAACCTCCTCGTCGTCCGACATCCTGGGCAGGCGTCCAGCGACCCTGACGAACCCTTGTGTCCAGCAACCACGTGGGTGCTGCTCAAGGCCCACCGGGGTACCTCAGGATGCTAATACCTCACACAATGGCCTGAGTGGGTGTTACTGAGTGCATTTGCACCCAGAGCACAGTGTGTGACGCAGTCAACACAACAGCGGTTACAGCAATGAAGCGGGAAGCAGACGGACCCAAACGTGCCAGTGACAGGCCGGGAAATTAGTTTAAAACTGCTGTGTAAGTTGAGACGTGGGAGACAATAATGGAGATACGCAGCATTTTCACCACGGCGTCCAGGCTGACCGTATGGCTGGCCGTTTTACATCTGCCTTGCTTTGGTCATCGACTCATTTGGGTCTATCCTCTGATCAATACCCATATTAGAAATGCATATTTGCAACAGCAGAACGGGTCGCCACTTACTCGGCCACGTGCGAATTGGTGCATGTGGGTGCAGCGCATCAACGCAGGACTCCTAACACAGGACTACCTCTTGCATGATGCACGAGTCAGGAATAGCTTGCAGCCTGCTTGCAGGCTTGAACCGAAGCCGTCTCCAGCCAGATCCAAAGCAGCCAGCCAGCCAGCTGCAGCCAAGGTCGCTTGCTTGTTGGGAAGTGTCGTCAGCAGTACAGCAAGTCACAAGGGGTTAAATATCCTCGCCCGTTTCGCACGCGCATGTGGTGGTCACAACATGCCAAGCCGGGCTTGCCTTTTGGTTTTGAGCGCCCTTCAGACTAGCCTCAACCCAACAGACTTGTTGGCCCATGAGCGTACGGCATGTCCTGCACCCGAGCAGTACAAGTGCCATGCATTGCAGTAAGAAAGAATATGCTACGCCCGTGCCACTGACAGCCACCACCGCCGTCGGGAGGGATCATGCGCTCTTGGAAGAGTCACAGCGTCATCACACGAACTCGGACTGGAGCCAACAGGGGAGGGCGTTATGCGGGACAAAAACGTTCAGCACAGTGGCACAAACATGACAGGTACTAGGGGTATGCCTGCTCACCAAAACTAAACGCGGATCAAAAGATATTTCCTGTGGCCAAGACGGGTACAGAAGAGTGTGTATGTGTGTGCATGGCGGAATGGGGAAGCACAAGGCCGAAGGCCGAACAGGAACAAAAGTAGTCATGGTGACCGTTCGCACCCTTTGGTCCGAATGCATGAAATGCCTGCAACCAGGTATGCTTCCTGCCAGGACCAGCACGGCACCACTCCATGCACGCCC
Organism: Chlamydomonas asymmetrica; assembly: GCA_001662385.1. Taxonomy (NCBI): domain Eukaryota; kingdom Viridiplantae; phylum Chlorophyta; class Chlorophyceae; order Chlamydomonadales; family Chlamydomonadaceae; genus Chlamydomonas; species Chlamydomonas asymmetrica. Next base: position 254,325 of record BDDA01000015.1, on the reverse strand, counting down.
ATGCGCATTCGATCGGCCAACACCAACAGCGCTGTGGCAACCCAGGCACTCGAGGACACAACGTCAACGCTCACGGCCTCATGAGTCCTGATCATAAAAAATGCGTAATGAATGTTTCGTTTCCTCGTTACGCAGCGCCATGAAGCAGCACCCATGCGCAGCCACTCCCGAGCCCGGCGCTGCACATGCTCGCTGCTTGGCATCCCGAGGCGTATCACGATTTGGCTATGTACGGCTCCAACGCCTGCTGCGTGGCTTCCACCGCCCACCAGCATATGGTGCAGCTGGGCACCTGCTGCATCAGGCGCGGCAGCACTCCCACCCATAGCGCCCCCGGGCCGCGCTGCGACACCATGCGCACGCCGGTCTTGAAGAAGTACGCGACCTGACCCGCAGCAGACTGGCTGACAGCCTCGCCGCAATGCGTCTGCATGTGCACGCAGGAAGTGAGCCAACAAGCCAAACACGCACGTGAGTCATGGACTCATGGCTACACGGTTTGACAGTGACTGGTTCCGTGACTGCAACACGTAAAGTCGTAAACCCTGAGGTGCACGTTGAG
>BDDA01000015.1:225857-252780 GCA_001662385.1 Chlamydomonas asymmetrica | reverse complement strand
CCCCCCAAAACTCCCCCCGCTCTCCCACCCACGGGCGTCTCCTCCCCCACACACACTGCCGTCCTCTCACCTGCATGTACGTCTTCACCACGTCAAAAGGCATGGATATGAGCGTAGCCGCGCTGCCTGCTGCCGCACCCATCGCCACGTCCCAGAAGTGTGGCGGCATCCTGCACCAAGACGTTAGGAATGCAAGGTTGCATACATGCATGCAGGTGTTGGCCTTGGTATGCAGGTGTTGGACATGGTATGCAGTGGCCTCCACTTGTGCAAATGCATTGCTGCAGGCATACAAATGGACTGCCACAGCAAAATATGACACACATTCGTCAAACCATGCAACGCCATTGGATGGTGGCTGATGTCCCTGATAGCCGAGGAATGCATCCAGTTCCTTCGTTCTGCATACACATGCACGGCTGTGTCATGAGATTGCATTACAACGGGTGGGTGCCGTACACGCCCGCTCACACACGCACCACCACACACCCCACACAACTTCATATGCACTGATGCAATCCATGAATGGCCAGATAGGCCAAGTGATGTAAGTCAACCAACGGGTGGGTGGGGTGGGGTAGGCAAAGGAGCTCCTGGTCCCTAGACTCACTTGTCCACCATAGGGCGCATCTCATGCGTCGCTCGCTTCAGCACATCGTTGTATGAATCGCGCAATTGGCTGTAGGTTGCAAGCTCCGAGATGTCGTACGGAAATGACTCCAGGCAGTACGGCAGGAAGCCCCAGTACAGACCCATGGGGCCCTGCGCGCAATCAACATATGCAAGCGCATGAACCTGCCAATCAAACTTTGCCAGGCAGCAGCAGTTTTAGCGGTACATGAACGCTTGAACATTGGTATGCGCACAACGTTTGACGTGCGCTTGTTTGGCTGCCTCCGCTGTTCATGGACAGCTCAGCAAGCACGCTTAACCGCCATTGCGACGCACCTGCGTGCGCACACACTTGACCATTTCGTTGAACAGGTTCCCGCTGATTAGTCCCGCCTGCGCCTGGTGCCGGAACAGCTCCAGTGGTCCCTCCACCAGCGCTGTCATCATCGCGCCCACGGTTGCTCCAACCATGTTTGCAGCTGCTATTCGCTGCAGGTCCGGGGATTCTGCGCACAAATCCATGCAAACTTGACAAGTGAGGGCATGTAATGGCAATGGCCCGTTCAGGCAGGAGCGGTGTGAAGCCTATCTGTCGTGGCCCAGACGAAGCATACCAAATATGAAACTGAGAAAACAAGACTCAGCTTTTGCCCCATCAGCGCTAGGCCTTACCTTCTGGAAGGTCAACGTCTTCTTCGTGCATGTGATGGCTTGATGTCACATGCACGTGGCTATATACGTGCGCCGTGTTGGACGCAGCTGTGATGGATGCCGTTGGAGACACGGACAATAGGTCAGAGTTTGTGGCATTGGCAGAAGCTGCAGCTGCCTTTGCCGTTGCCCCCTGCTTCTCCATTTCCTGCAGCGCAGCACGCTTGGCTGAGCAGAAGGTGAGCCAGTGAATGGCGCCGACGACCACAGAGAACAAGGTTGCACTGCCCACGCCAGCGTATAGATTGGCCAGCATTTGCTTCGGCCCATTCGCCGCCAACACCCGCAGCGCCTGCACCGTGCTGATTCCATCAGCCTGGCAACGAACCTGCACCAAACACCGACGAGCACAAAGGAAGTCGGGTACCTCTAATCCGAGCAAACGTAACACATATATCACACGGGTGCAGACGCAGAATCAGCATATACCAACAGTGCGTCACTGACGCCCCAGCGAAACAGTTGCCGCACGGGCCTTGACACTGCTGAGTACAGTGCAGTTCTTACCTTCACAGTCTCCAGTGGATACAACAGCACCATTTGACTGACCTCTCCAACAGCCCCAGCTATCGCATCAACGAGCGGGCGAGGCAACAGGAATCTGCACCAAACGCAGTTGTGGTCCACACACAAGTGTGATTCTCGGCTCAGTGCTGAATGCACAGAGTTTGGCAAACGGGCCTGTATTTCTGCCCGATTCAGGCACTCAGCAGAGCGAGCAGACATACCGTGGCGCTTGGCCAGTTCCCGTTTGTGGCTTCCTGCTTGTCACATGATAAATGGAGCCGACTGCCGCTGCAGCTCCGACGACCGCTGTGGTGCGCGCAATGGCCCGCCGGCTCTGCGCTGAGCTCACTCCGCCCTTGAAAAAATGAGCCATGTATCTGCAGCTCCCCTACTGCCTGCTGTGCGCTTGTGGACAACACCCGCGACGCGATGACCACCGCACACAGCACATAAGACCACAGGAAAGGCTTGTGTCTGGCGAGGATTGCAAGCAGCTCGTGGAAATCGTGACCAGGAGGCCACTTGGTCACAGTTAGTATAGAGCAGATGTAACCGCGTGTTGTTCCGTTGTGGTGCAGCCGACCGTCCAATAACTTCCGGAATAACTTGAGTGACAAGGCAGCAAATAAAGCTGAAATTTGCACGCAGATTTGCCAAAAGCGGGCAGTGGTGCCATGTGCAGATTGATGGAGTCGTGCCTAAACATGCAATGCACGTGGTCTCAGGGCTGCCCAAGCAGTTGTGGCCCCTCCTATCTGCGCATCGACAAGCCAAAGCCTTATGTGCCCGAAAGCGAAGCCGACAGCCACCCACGATGCTGAAACATCAGCGAGTTATGGCGCACTGCCTGCGCACTGGATGAGCTTGGAGAGCTCACGTCGCGACAAATTCAAGCACTCCGCCACAGCATGCGGCTCAGCACTGTGACCCACTGCACGCCCCCACAGATACATGATGCGCTTGCCAGCAGCAGCTGCATGCCTGCACCTGACTTCAAAGCACGCCGCTTCACTTGGGTTCCCTTGCACCAGCCCTGAGCACTCGTGCGGAACCACGCACCGAGCCAAACCTGGCACAGCTATGAGGCAGATGGAGAAAACAGCGACAATGAGGTCAGCAGACGGCCAAGCACGTGACGTTGACGTTACAGCAGGCAATGCGTCAAGCTTCCAGCATTCGCGCAGCCAGGCCCCGGCCTTGGCGTTGCTAGTGTTCCACAAGAGGGTTGCATCGAGTTGACGTGAGCGAGGCATGCACGGGCCTCCTGAGGAGGGTACCCACCGCTCAGTGCAAGCCGCGTGACCATGCATGCTTTGGTTAAGCGATTAATGAGGAGTAGATATACGAGTATATTCAGTTGGACAGGGGATGTGGGCGATCTGCAAACGCGCGCTAGTGCCCCCTGCGGGTGTAAGACTTGCACGGCACATGCATCATCGAGTCTGGAGTGAAAACAGAACGAAAACTGCTGCGTGAATGCAAGCCTTCTCACGAGCATGCACCGCAACATAATATGGGCCAGGCAAATCCGGCATGTGCAAGGGACCTTACAGAGCCCAGCACCATGCACTTCCCTTGCACGTGCTGCCTGCTACCTCTTACGGCCATTCACCCGTTGGCAGGCTCAACGAGGCAAGGCTGGTACAGCAGCTATATGTGTGCTACGCCAGCAAGGATGTCCCTCGGAGGACTACACTATATGCGCAGCATTGTTCATGTCGACAAGCCTGTACCGTATTGGGGCACGAGCATTGTCGGCAATGACGGCTGCGCCGGCGGTACCGCATGTGAAATTCGCTTCTCATGGCAGCCGCGCAACTGAACGCAAAATTGTTGAATTGGCCAGATGGCAATGAGTGCTGGCAGGCGATAGCACAGGTAAGACGTGGCCTTGTAAGATTGGCGATGGGCTGTGCTTGTGCTTCCCAAGACACAACCAGATTATCCTGCCGGAAGGGGTCTTTCGACATGGGCACGGCACGCACCGCCGCCCAAGTTCGAGCACAACTGCAATAGGCTGATAGACCACCCTAGTCCATCCAAACACGATGACAAAGCATGGAATGCTAAGCATCAGGGTGAAGATTCACAACCTATTACCCTGCTAGTGAAAGTTCAGAGGGACGGCAGTGCCATGGTGGGTGGGTGCTGACACTCTACACCATCCTTGCATTCAGTTCTGCACATTGTGCATGTCCAGCTCCGCTTACCGTGCACAATGACCAGCACCACGGGTCCCCATCATTGGCAACATGCTGAAGCATCCAACTTTCCAAGATGGCAATATCCCTAATTTGATGCTGCCTTAAAAACTTGGTGGTTTGCAGTACAAATGTACAAGCAACGCAGAGCAACGACAACTGCGGCACCCACAAGGATGAGCGCACAACACGCCATGCTCACAAAAGGCTGCCAAGCTACTCAAACGCAACAGTCACGCTTGCCTGAGCAACACATTCACAGGAGATATCACCATCCATCAGAGCTGCATCCTGGCCAACTCTTTCTAGTGTTTAGTCACTACGCCTGCAGACCTGTTGGCAACATTCTCTACCAGCAACCTGACCAAACCTGACCAACTACCTCACCAACCGCCTGACCAAGCCTCCAATCTCCTCTCCATCAATGCACTGGCGCCTGGCCACGGCATTGTAAAACGGAGGCTTGGCCCAATGGCGCTGCAGACCATACGCAACCACGCCGAGGGGCCGTGAGGGAGTAGGGTCTCACCACTGCGAGAGCGCTCAACCGCGGCTGTTCCATGCTGCCATGAGGCCAGCGATCGGGCTGCCCTCCGCGCCGCTGCCGCCGCTGCTGCCAAAACTCTCACCACCGCCGCGCGCCTGCACCACGTACTCGTACACCGACGCGTACAGGCCCACGCCGCTGACGAGGATCGAGGCCACGATCAGGAACTTCAGCACGACCTTCTCGCCAAGGCCCAGCTTGTCCTTGAAGAGCACCAGCATGAACCAGCTGGGCAGCGTGTAGGCGCAGGTGAGGTAGGTGACGGACGTGACGAGCGCAACGAGGGTGGAGAAGAAGGGCACCGCGATGGCGATGAGGGCCGAGTAGGCCGCCACGAAGGCGGTGGCCAGCAGCCAGCTGGAGGCGGCGTGCGTGTCCGGGGAGGGGAACTCGCTGATGGTGCGGTCCTCCGGGGCGTACACCACGTCCGTGTGCGCCTCGGGAGCCTGCGGTACACGCAGTACGCAGTGCAGTACAGGTCAGTCAGTACACACGTGTGCAGTACAGACCGGTGCACATTTTGTGGGTGTGCGGCAGATGGCGCTGTCCACATGAACGCAGGCGTGCTGCACGTGGTGCAGCCCTGAGGCGCTTGCCCATGCAAGCCCAAATCAAACAACAGAGCAGGGTATTCAGGAGTGGCAAACGACAAGCCGTACCCCTTCTGAATGTTGCCGTGGCCTTGAAATGATTGCAGCACATGCATTGGGGAGGAGGATGGGAGGTCATGCAACAGCAGCAGCGGCGCTCACCAGCGTGATTGCCGGGTGCGGCACGTCACCGTTGCGGTTGGCGTCGGAAGCCGCTGCCGCCGCCATGCGCGACGAGTTGATGCGAGCGAGGTCAGCAGCCTCCTCGGCGGCTGCACAGGCTGCGCGGTGCCTGCCCAGCAGCACCAGCATGTTGTGCGCCCAAACGTTGAGGTTGACGAGGTACTGCGCGATGGCCTGGAGGAAGATGAGCGCAGCGGCGGTGCGCGCCATGATGGGCCCGCCGTCCACGTGGAAGACGACGATGCCGCCAACCTGCACAAGTTGAAAGCAACGGACGGACGAGCCGCGCAGCGAAACAGTCAGGAGGTGAAACACACACACATGCGCATAGGTGGGGTACTGGCGGGCGCGTACCGGCGTCCTGCCTGGATGACACGGTTGTGGCAGGGCTGCTGGTGTGCGTCGTCTGTACCTGGCGTGCCAGCTGCAGGCTGCAGCCGCAATAGCCCTAGACGGGAACCGCGCTGCGCACTTGCAATCCTGCCATCGTGCGCTATTTGCTCCTATGCAAGCAATCTTCCAAATGAGTTGCACAGCGTTCCTGGTGGCACTGCCAAGCACATCGTTGCACGGCAGCAAACACATGCAGCATGAACTGCATGATCTCACCTTGTTGCCCTTGCTCCAGTAGCCGGTTGCTCCCAGGCCTCCGTACAGCAGCGTCATGATGCCGGTACATACGCCCACGGCCCGCGGGAACTGCGTTGGCTTCGCCATGGAGGTGAGGATCTCCAGGAAGGCAAACTGGCCGCCGAACGCAAACACCATGTTGAAGGCGGCGGTGATGGCGTCGCGCCACGAGGTGCCCAGGTCAGCGGGGATGATGGGCTTCTCGGCATTTGGGTCTGCAGCAGCAGACGCGATGCGCACAATACACAAAAGAGTCATCCAAAAGCGTCCCGCAAGCACGCACAGCACTGATGACTGCAATGCTTTATGTCTGATGTCGACATGCTCAAGATGCCATCACATGCGTAATGCATGCATTGCCGGGAGCTGAGTGGACACCAACACACTGCTTTCCGCCGCCACCGCAAAATTGCACATCTGATGATAGTCGGAGCAGCGCCTGTCATTGTGTGCAACCAATCAGCATCTCAAAGGGACTGGCTGACACCATGGCCTGCCCTCAGGCCGCAGCCGCTGTGCTCTTTGTGCAAACTATGCACAATCCTCACACGGCGTGCGCTCGCATGCTGGACCGTCAGACAAGCAGCGTCAGTCAGCAGACGCACCAGGGTTGGCCACGATGTCCGCAATCACAATAGCAAGGGCAATAAGCTGTGCGCCAGTGCCGACCATGAAGAACCACGACAGCTGCGTCAGCGACCTGCGTATGAGTATCCATGGAGCAGGACATGCAACGCAGCCGCCGCCGCCAGCGCCGGTGGGTCAAGCTTCATTCAACGTACAAGGACACATCCAGAAACCACACAGGTGTGAGATTCAGGCTTCTCTGCTTCTGTGGGCCTTATTTTTGACTTTTGAAGGTCCACAGCTTGCCTTGCCTGGGGTGGTGCACAGCGCAGCACGGGCACAGGACACCGACACAGCACGCACCTCTTCTGCCCGATGATCAGTACAACGACAGCAACAATGGCGGCACACTGCCACAGCGGAGGGCGGCTCTCCTCAGGGAAGGCATGCAGCAAGCTCTCGCTGGCAGCCAGGTGAAGGATGATGCATCTGTAGTGGCACCGAAACCGAGCGCAAAAGCGGCAACCGATGCACCAGGATGTATTCAGCACAAGCACACACTGCCAACAAATTCTGAGCTGCCGTGCTTTGGAATTGCAAGGAAGGCGCACACGACATCGTCAACTGACAAGGGCATGCCGTCACCAACTGAAGACCACGAGCAGCACCCACTTGAGTTTGGACAAGGCCAAACAGTAATAACGAGACAACATGCGTGCAAGGAATTCTTGTGTCCTGGCACACCCACCGTGTTGCATCCAAGCTGTAGATGGTGATGTAAACCAGTGTGCGACCATGCCTTCCCACTGCTGCTTCTCCTATGTCGCCCAGCAACACTGTGGAGCAAAGCACAGCCCCATATTGGATTGTGGTTAGTCATGGTTGAGGCGGCCGGCTTGCACGCATTTGCTGCACAACCACAGCCAGTCCAATAGGCAAACCAATTGGAAACAAGTGCCCAACGGTAGGAACAGAGCTCAGGCTGCGAGCCTCACTTCACCAAACAGGACAAAGCAGACGGCGTAAGAGCGCAACAAGGCGGCTGAGGCGGCGGTTTACCTGCGGATGGCACTGCCTGGTACAGTCGACTGAACATGTTGCCGCTGTAACACGTCAGCGTAGCCAGACCGAACAGACAGCCTGCACGTGCAATCACCCAAACAAAAAGCGTTGTAATCGCGAGCACCATTCGGGATGCGGCATATGCGAAGACCAAGCAAAGTGCACCGACCTCGTCATCTGCGAGCTGGCAGAGACAGCCTTGCACACAGGAACTAAACACGGCAGGCTGCGTGGGATTGCAAGAGTTGCTGCATCATCCATCTTGGCAGCTTACCTAGGCCAAGACCCCAGCCGAGCCTGGCGTGTCATCGAAGTTCAGACAACAGACATGCATACGGGCAAGCAGGCAGCAGGCTGGGGACTGGCAAAACATAGAACAGCAGACGATGCCCACAGCTTGACATGGCAACTTCAAGCAACCTCAAGCCGTAACCGAGTTGGATAGGTGGCTAACGGTGCAAACAGTGAAAAAGCGGCCGAGGTTTACCTGGCAAAGTCCGCCGGTAAAAGCCATAATCCCTGCCGCCACACCACATGGATATTAGAGCCTTTACCACTGGAAATAGCAGCTGCATGTGCGGTGTGGGCAGACAACGGGCCGTGGCAAACATGCATACTAGGTCGCTTACCCAGCCAAGTTGAAGGGTAAGCAGGGCACTTGTTGTCTGCACCCAGGTGCATCGCTTGCCGCCACAAGGGCCGCCATCCCGTTGCTGTGACTGGGCTATCAAGGGCTCGCCCAACTCAGCTTGCTCATGCTTGTTCGGCTCGTTGCTCCCCATGGTTTCGTGCAAGAGGCGCAGTCTGACGGTCTCGAACTGAATACAAAAGCAAGAGGCCTGCGCAAGCTCCCTGTGCAAGCTGCTAAAATCGTTGCGTTTGGGCCAAAAATTAAGGTCCGCCCCAAAATTTCACACCCGATTCTCGCAAAGTTCACACCCGAGAAGCTGCAGGTAGCTGCACCTGGTTAACTTGGGCTACGCGCCTTTCCTTGTGTCCAACACTGCTGACAAGCCTGTTTGCGCAGTATCATTCACAAGGTTGCAAAGCGGCAAGCTGGGGTGTCATCTTGGTGTACACCCTCGGGACCCAAGCCGTCGCTGTTGTACAGCGGTGTGCCCACGTCAGGCACGCGCCGCACCCACCTTGAATCAATGGCCCCCCAAGCTGTGCTGCTACGTTTGCATGCCAGGATGGCATTTGGCACGCTGCCAGATACTTTCAGGCGTGCTTTGGCGATTCGGACGTTGGACGGTTTGTCGACGACCGACATATGGACCCCTGCTGTGCTGCGTGGTCCCGCGGTGGTTTCACCAAGCAGCACCGGCAAGCCCCTTGGCCACACTCATACTCCACCAAATACCTGCAAAGCTGTGTCATACATGAGTCGTACCAACGTCAAACGCGCACCTCGTGACTTTGGCGCGCACTTTATTAGGCAGCAGCGCACACGCGTAACCCTCACCCACCTGCTGGGAGAGTGCTATGGCAAGCGCCACAACGGGTTCATGATATTCCCCATCAAACGTGTTGATTCCTTAATAATTTGCATCGTGTCCGTGGGTGGGGCAGCAAGCGACCCCTCCGGTGCACCTCGCTCGCCCGAACAGGTTTCCGCGCGCGCGCCTCGCACCACCACCGTACGTGTGTCCTGCGGCAGCAGCTGGCAGCACAAACTCAGCACACAAGCACTCAAACAAGGACACTCATGCGTTTTCGGCCATCCATGCGTGTCCTGCGCACGTGGTCCAGCACCTTCTGGCAGCTGCTCTGGCGGTGTGAGCGACGGTTGGCTGATTGCTGGTGGCCATGAATGTGAAGATAAGGCCCTGGTGAGATTGGACATAGGGTGTGCAAAGTAGTACAGTGGCAGCACCATCAAAGTGGTTGGTATGTGGACACCTCATGGGCGGTCAGCGGCTATGTGACAGACTACAAAACAATTTCGAGATGTGCTTGCATCGCAGCTGGCCAACACCAGGCTGATAATGCTGCAAGCAGCTGACCAGCCACAGCAAGTGTGGGCTTGCATAATCCCAACAGCAGGTGTGCAGCTGCTGCCTGCAGTCCTGGTCAGGTGAGGACTCTGCTGAATAACGCAGCAATCTCGGTGCAGGCGCCTGGGTTGTGCCTGCACGTACGCCATCAGGAACGGCCGCCAGCCAGCACACCACATGCAGCTCTCAGTCTCACACCCAAGGCAGCCAGCCAGCAGCACATGCATATTGACTGCCCCGGGACAAGTTGCTGCAGTCCGAAACCTCTGCAAGCATAGCATGCAGTGCCACGCTGACGCCTCGGACCAGATTACGGCCATTGTCAGTCACCAGCAATCCAAGTGGAATGTGCTGTGGGTTTAGGCTGCTCAGCAAGCGGCATAACCATTTGTTCGAACCCACCTTGACATGACCCCCTGATACACTGCAGGCCAAAACTGAGTGTACAGCTGAGTGCGCTTCTGGAGCCGGCCCGTTGACCTGTGGAGCTTGAGGGGGTGCGGGAGCAGGGAATGTGCATGGTGATTGCATTTACAGCCTGTGCCCTTCAGGTGCTGATGTCGCCAAACCAGATCAGCGAACCACTGACGCAGAAAGTGTAGGGGTGTTACATAACGTGCGTCCACAGCCTCTTGTTCTGAAGCCCGAATACTGCGACATGACATGAACTCCATCTGCTGATTTCGAATTGCTCGTCCATCCGCGTGTCCATGTAAAGGCACTAAGCCGTTACGAATACGGAGCAACGTGATTGCACTGCGCTGTCCTCAGCAACCACGCAACGCTGCTGCTTGATGCACGCAAGGTGGGCTGCAACCCCGTGGAGTACATGCGCCCAGAGGCCACCTGCTGCATCAAACTGAAGGGCAGGCGCCAGTCTGGACCAGGAATAGGCCATTGACACTACAAGTGCACACGTCAACGCAGCCAAAGCGCACGGGGCTCAATCCTGATCCCAAATGCGATAGCGCATGCAAACAGGAACAGGCTTGGAACAGGCACAAAATTGGATGCATGGATGCAGGATATGAGTCACGAACATACCGTGTGCATTCATGTTAGCAGTGTGGCAAATGCAGGCATGCATACAGGTGCAAGGCGGCGACATGGCGATGCATGTGCATGCACGCTGGCTGTGGACGCCTGGGTGCCATGCAAAATTGGACGTGATGGATGAAGGAGCGAAACCAGCATGCATCAGGTGCAAAAGTGCAGTCGCGTTGTTGTGACTTGGCAATCCTTGAGCGCATCAACGGTCGCATTCGTTGGCGGTAAAGCAATCTTGCCCTGCTGGCCCAGCGCCATGTCTCCAACAGCACTGTATGTGCATGGCTGGCATCCGAATCTGCCGCATGGCGCTCGCGTCACGCCCCATCCGTTGTTGTACGAGAAACGAGTTTGATCTGTAGGGCTGTCCAATCGCACGCCACCCACTCACGTACAAGCGCAACGTTCCCTCTAGCCTTGCCCGTATGTCCCTCACTGCGCCGAGGCTAATGCCTTAGCATCATCTCCTGGCCCTTGGCGATGCCGCTGTATTGCCTTTGCCGCCGCCACCGCCGCCGCCGCCACCGCCCCCTCCTCCTCCATGCAACCAGAAGTCCGGGGGGGGCAGCCTGCACGCGTGTGTGTGGTACTCGCAGACATGGATGGCACCGTCGCCTCCTACTGTCTTTGGGACAGGGTTGCGGTGCACCCCTGCTGCAGGGACGGGCGCCTGCTGCTGCTGCTGCTGAGGCAGTGGCTGGGATGAAGTCGCTGATGTGGAGGAAGGCAGCAGTGCCTGTGAGCCGGAGGCCGCGGCATCGGCCAGCGCCGGTGCCGGGAGCGCAGCGTGCGCCTGCGGTGCAGCAATGAGGCCAGCCCCAAACAGACTAATCAGCAATGCAGACGAGGCCAGTGGACACCCTGCAAATGGGCCGTTTGCCATTGCCTTACCACGCGTGCGCTCTCCGTAATGACTTACGTGCCTGCCAGGAATTCGAAACTTTGGCGCCAGGACCCGAGACCCTTTCAGCCGATCAAAGTCAAACAATCAAAAACCAATCAGCCAAGTCGCACCTGCATGTGGGTGATTCGGTCAAAGGGCTTTAGCTCTGCCAGCCCGTGTGAGCGCCAGCCCACCGCTGCGCCGTCCAGCGCCTTGCGCCGATCAGGCGTGACAAAGTCCGGGAAGAAGCGAGTGCCCGCCACCGCTTCCAGGTCGGCCAACGGCACCACGAACGCGGACAGTGGGGTCTGCATGTGATGGGGCAACAAAGCAGGCAGGGGCGGGGGGGACGAGTGACGACAGACAGATGAGGGGTCAACGATGGTTGGCAAGGTGCAATGAGGCACGGAGGTGAAGTCGGCAGCAGCGCACTGAGGTTCATGCTGTGCGCAGTGGCATCGTGTGACGCAGAGGTTGTGGCACCCACGCAGCAGCCCAGGTCTACGTCCGAGTGCAGCTTTTGGAAAATCCAACCCGCATCGTGTCACACTCCATGCATACTGCAGCCCGGCGCGCCATTCTTGGCCACTGCGCTTCACACCACCGCTGCGCTTCTTTCGGCGCACCTCAGCAGCTCCCCGCCCCAAAGCCAAGCACGCAAGGCTGCACATGGCCTCGTGTCATGGACTGACTATGTTGTGTTGCGGCCACAGCGTTGGGTGATGCATACTACCACGCACGTGACAACCTGCATGACAACAATCCAACTTACTACGGTACTGCTGCTGCTCAACGAGGCGACTCACCTTGGGGTCAATGGGTGAGTTGGGCATGACAAACGCGCCGATGCCTGCGCGGCGCCCCGAGGCCACCCCACCGTCGTTTGCTTGCCCGTCCGCCAGCACGACCTTATAGAAGTGTGTGGGCACCGATATGAGGTTGGGGGCGTCGCCTGGCAGAGCCGCACCATGGTGCATTCAAGATGTGGCACAGCAAGCAGGCGCACAGGGCGAAGCACAGTCAGTGGACCTTGCACGCACTCAGTTCTTGAACACGCTTTCACAAATGTGCGTTCACGCTTCCCTACTTTCCTAGGCATGGTAACAGCACGCTGGCATGGTCATTGACGGGTCCGACGTGTGGAAGGCAGCACCAGAATCGTGCGGTGCGACGCCGCAAACTCCCTCAGGGATGGGCCACTGTTGCAGCGGCCAGCCTGCTGAACCACCCTAGCAGTATGTGCTCCTGTTGTAGTTTCATTGCATCGCACGTCTGCCCTCCTGATCACGGATATGCACACTTGTGCAGCAGGGGTACTGCTCAGGTCTCACCTATGCAGGGGTACTGCACCTTCCACTGCGGGGCGGATGGCTGCCCCTCCGCGCCCGCCTGCTGCTGCTGCTGCGTGGGCAGCCACAGCGGCCCCGTGATGATGTACACATCGTGCGCCTGCTTGGTGAGCTGTCGCAGGAACATTTCGAACCGCGCCCAGTAGTCCCTGCCAAATGAACAAGTCACAGCAAGGTTCAGGCCGGCGCCAGACGCGTGCTTGTTGAAATAAGAGTGAGAGGTGAACACACACAGCGTGCAGCAGGCAATGTGCGCTGACCCACATGGGAGCAGGTTGTGCTTGCTGGCGGGTGCGGAGCGCGACGCTCCTCACGGCAGTACGCAATGCTATGTGGTGCAGCAGTGCAACTCGGGCATGCAGCGAGGCGGCGGCTCGGGGTCTGTACGTACCTGTTGAACCCCTTGCCCACTTGCGGGCTGATGTTGACGAGCGAAAATGTCTCATCCATCTCCTTTTGGCTGCCCTTATGGTTGGCAGCGGGGGCCTGATGTGACACACCGGGAAGCACAATGCCCAAGATGTTGGCAAATGCAGTCACTTCATCAAGAATTGTCATGCATGCACTTGCCCTTGTGCACCGATACAGGCACGTCGCGGTTGCGAGGCAAACTACACACAGCGCGCCACACGCACTGCTTGTCTGCTGTCAGCTTGCACTTGATTGCCCTCTGTTGCAGCCCCATGCCATGATGTTCCAGGCAATGCTCCCTGTGCGCATGCGGACATCCCCACACCACAACTATGCCCTCAACCTGACGACACCACAGTGTCACACGCAAGGCACATGACGGGGAGGTGTGGGCGGGCGGGTGCGCACCAGGTGTCCTCGGTCATAACCCGAGTTGCGGTACGCAGAGAGCTTGCTGCGGAAGCGTGGGTCGATCTCTGGATCCTCAAAGAACTCGCTCTTGGACCTGATGCATGGGCAAACGAGCAAGCGGGAGCCATGTTGGAGCCACCCATCATGCAAGCATGGAGGCATGCATCCAAAGAGACATGAGCAGTGGCACCTGCTGCATTGAGTGATTCGACCACACAGCTTGAGGTCCACATATCAGCTGCAGGGTACTGTGGTGTGGTTTGGCCCACGCACACCTAGGCTGGTTGCTTGACAAGGTGCCATTTGTGCACTGGTAGGGTGCCACGTGCAGCGGCTGTGCACCAACAGGGCACCAGGCTCTGCCTTCAGGTCAGAAGACAGGCACATACTCAGTGCACCCTGAAGGTGGCAGCAGAGCGCCTGATACGGCTGGACGGCGCACCGTAATACACGATGCAACCCATTCTTGTACGCTCACCTGTCCACGTCACTGGGGCCCTCATTGGAAACCTTCTCAAGCACCCACTTCGCATTTCGAGTCCGATAGTCAAACGCAGCCACAAAACCTTCATACTCGCGCACTATGTCGGTCTCGGGAAAGCCTGCAGTGCAGGATCCAGTGAGGGGCTTGCTTTGTGTGACAGGCAGCACGTTGTGTTGGTTTTGTGGAGCTTGTGAACCTCATCGCTTTTGCTTACCATACTTGAGGGCGGGGTGCTGGAGCGCTGAGGCCTTGTCGCCTGCGCAGCATGCAGCGGTCAGCGCATGCAAGCGGTGCAAGTGAGAGGTGCAGCCAGGGAGTGGGTTAGCATGAAAGCGTGCAATGCTCGTTGTTTGTGCAGTACAGCAACACTTGTTACGCTGCGGTGGCGACCACAGCAAGGAGGAATCTCTGAAAACACACCTGTCAGCTCCTGCCTTCCGAGCGGCTTGGTTGTGGACAAATAAAAGTAGCATCCTCCAGCACCAACAAACACACCAGCACTAAATCCCACTATCAACGGCCTGTGTCGAGCACGGGCGAAAAATAGCAACTGTGTCAGCAAAGCAACCAGTCCACGCATGCACACAAACTCGAACAAGAAAAGTCACGGCACGTGTTGGTAGTGCTCACCTCATCGTTGCATATTCATGACACACAGACAATGCCTGGGAGTTCCCCTGCTTAAGCTCACATATGCCCCCTCCCACGTCGATTCATCACTTCGCTTGCATCGGGAAGTGCAATGGCTAAATGGCGGGCAGCGGCAAGTGCTGAATCCTCCAAATGTGGCATGGGACACATGCCAGCCAGGGTCCACACAGGGGCGCCCCCCCGGTCCCCCACTTTGTTTTGCTTCCCTCAAGGGCAGGGATATGAACCAGTTGCGCGCCGGCGCCAGCGCCGGCGGACGCGTTGTGCCACAGCTGTTGCACGTGGTTCCAGGATGAGTGCGTCCACTTTGCACGTGGGTGCTTGCTATGGTATGTGGATCAACACCTGGGTGCCACCTTGCCCAAGGGCTGTGCACGCCCCATGTGCGCTTTGTGTAGCATCAGCAGCATGTGCAACATCGGCAGTTGATGGGCCCCGACCAGTCCCGAATGGCGATACACACACTTTGATAAACTGCCATGGTCCTGCGCCGCCGATAGCAGCGCACGCAGCAGTGCAGGCATAAGGTACCATGCTGGTTTCATGCAGCGCTGCATGACTCGATAGTCATGAGCTCCACCCGCACGACCTGCAGCAGCGTGGCCGGAGCGAGGGGGTGGGTGAAAATGCACCGTCGTCCCCATGCTCGGTCGCTCAGCCGCCCTACCCACTCAGCCTCGATCGTAACGTTATCGGTCGTCAGCAGGTATGGGGCAGCAAAAAAGCATGCTGGAAATAAGATAGCCCGCATGCGGCTGCCTGGCCCTGATTCCTGATGCATGCACTCTTTGGTGCATTCCTCATGTTGAGCAAGACGATGCAGGGCAGGACCAGTCAAACCACCAGCGAGCGCCGTACTAGCCGTAGTACGCCCTGTCAGCTCTATACGTATAGCCAATTTGTTCTCCTTGATTTAATCTCGTGCCCATATCCCCTTGGCTTTCCATGGTTGCACAAAGGATACATAGACTCCGCCTAGCCGCCCCCGCCCATCCTCCCGTTGCTTGGGCATGCACGGGAGCAGCATCCTTGCAGCTCTGGTCCTACCTCTTGCAAACCAGTGTTTTGTGTCCCGACTGCACCTTTGAAAGCTAGAGTTATGCACCCTCCAGTGGTGACATTGCTGTTGCCACGTTGAAGTCCGGGTTGAAGTAGTACCCGCTGGTTATCAGCTAGCTGTGAGAGAGCAGGTGAGGACGGTATGTTGAGCATTAAGCCAACTGTGTCGTGTTGCTGTGGCACAAAGCGTATAACCGCAGCTTTCACCGCCCGCTGCATGCCCTGCCTTGCCTCCACCTAACTGCCACCTGCCAAACTCCGTGTCACCTCCCTTGATAAATCGCATCAAGCAGGCAGGCATTTGCATTTGGCAAGCCTGGCCTGCTGAAAGCCAAGATAGCACGAGCCTGTTCTGCAGGCTGACTAGGCTGACGACTGGGTCGAGCAAGGCACAAAGCTGCATGCGCGCTGATGTTCAGTACCTGCTGCACTACGAATACGTGTGCGCCCGAGCACCATTGGCTTCTTGGTTGCACGACGGCGTACACACTCCGGGTGATCATGCAGACACACCCACCCGCCCGCAACCCCACCCCACCCCACCCCACCCCGTCTGCACCTCCAATCCTTCCTGACCACATGACTAGAGCCTACGGCTGCTACACATTGTGTTGGTGCGTTGCTTGCAGGTACCTCTTAAGCCTTTCCGAGCCTTCTGCTGTACTGCCTCGGAGGCAATCTGTGGACCGCCTCGCCCACCACTCCATCATCCACCTGCTTGGCCTTATAATCAGCAAGGGGTGCTTTCAGTTGCAGGCGACGCCAAATGATGCCTGACGCTGATGGCACGCCACGTGTGCAACAGCTGAACGCTGCGGAGACCGGCCCCTCGAACGCTCCGTTCGACCGCCTTCCAAACCATGTGTTGCAGCTCATACTCACGCCCGACTGCGTGAACAAGGGCGCGAAGCTGGTCTGCAGGCGCTGGCGTGAATGCTACGCACATGGCGTTACTGCCATGCGAAGCAGCGCTCTGGTGTGGCGACTGACCGCCGGCAAGAGTGGCGCTGCGTGGCCCTACCAACATCCCGATCAACTGCTCTCCGACTCGCTCACCTGTCTCTCAAATGTCGAGCTGAAGCGGTGGCATCTCAGCGACGCGGCAATGTCATCAGCCCTCGCCTGTCTGTGTGGCAGCACGCACGTGCATAGCACCATCACACACCTCCACGTCGACCTCCAATCGACAGGCGACGACCCTGCTCTACAGGCCGCTTGGGCGGCAGCGCTGGCGTCGCTCCTGCCTGAGCTGTCCAGCCTACGTGCCTTGACCTTGCGTTGGCCACATGTTTATGCGGATGAGAGTGACCCTACCATACCATATATGGACCAGTATGCCTCCACCGTCATGGTGATGCGAGCGCTGCGCTGTGCGTCGATGGCCAACCTCACGCGCCTGGATCTGAGCCCAACGGGAGACCTGCACGCAGAGGAGCTCAGCGGTGCCATGCGTATCCCATCCCACCTTTCAGGCCTGACGCGACTGGACCTGATGCACAATGACTTCACGGAGGAGGGCTGGCGGGCGCTGGTGGCTTCACTGGGCGCGGCCACACACGTACGCGTTCAGCACCTGGACCTATCACACAGCGGCTTCAATACAGCATGGGGACATACCTGTTACGCTACTGTGTTGGCCAAGGTGTTGTCGGTACCCCACTTCGTGTCCTCGCTCACCAGCCTGAACCTAAGCTCAGTGCACTTTGAGGACGAAACCAGCATCGATGAACTGTGCAATCAGCTTCAGCACACTCACCTTTCACGCCTGCGTGAGTTGGACCTGACGTGGTGCTTTCCTACTGAGGCTGGCGCTAACGGTGCACCTCCTGTGGTGCGCGCGCTCGCGAGCGCGGCGCACCTCCGCCTCACCAAGCTGAACCTCACACGCAACGGGGTGGAAGGGGGTGCGGACATTGCAGCCATGCTTCGCAACGGCACCCACCTGCATGGCTTGACGGAGCTGCACCTGCCCAACATCCGGGGAGAGCCTGAGGACATTGCGGCTGCGTTCAACGCCGTGGCAGCTACCACCGGCCTCAGCTCGCTGCAGGTGCTTAGCACAAGCTGGGGGCAGGACATGCCCGGGCCCGCTACCCAGGCGCTGTTGTCGGCGCTACGGGCCAAGCACTTGAGCAGCCTTGCAAAGCTGCATTCGCCAACATGCTTTACGGGCTGGCACGGCGTGCACCCGCTCGTTGAGCTGTTTGCGGACTCTTCCTCGGCGAACCTCACTGGCCTGAGGGAGCTTGAGATTGAGGACCAGCCCGAAGATGCACCAGATGCACCAGTGAATGCTGAGGGACACCAGCTGGCAGCATGCGCGCTGCTGTCCTGCATGGTGCTGAGCAGCCTGACGAGCCTGCGGGTCGGGGGCCTGGGGGCGGCAGGCCTGCAGCAGTTCTGCGCACTGCTGCCCAGCGCCGTGCACCTGTCAGCCCTGCAGCAGCTGCACGTCAAGCTGAACAGTTGGTGGGGCAGCGGGTGCTTCTGGAGCCGCTCTTGCTTTGCAGCATTGGGCGCTGCCCTGCGCGGCAGCAGGGCCCTCTCAGATCTCCGCACGCTTGGCATTGATGGAGCGACTGATTCGGACTTTTCTGAGCAGGATGCCGCGCCGTTGTGCGACGCGCTGCAGGCCTCAATGCACCTCACCGGGCTGCGCAAAATCCATGTGCTTGATGAAAGATTGCACCTGCGGTTGGCGGAGGCGTGCCAGGCCGTGCCACACTTGCAGGACGTACAGGTCAATCAGTACTAGTTGAGCCTTATATGGTGCCTCGTGCATGCATCGGATGCTTATCACAATGGATCATATCCTTGGCGTAACGCGTTCAGCGTTGGCCCGTTGTTGCCTGTTTGCTTGACTCGCTCCTGCGAGAGTTCTATGTCCTCATCTGAGGGGAGTGTCGGCCTTGGCTAGAAAGCTCCTAATGTAAAATCTAATCTAAATCTAATCTACTAGTTGAGCCTTACCCACGGGACGACAGGTAGTAGAAGGTATGAGTTGTAGGCGGTCGCTTGATCCATGTGACGCATTGCACTCCAGGTGGTGCTGCGGCGTCCTGCATTACTTATTTACTTGTGGTCCTGCACATTACACTGTGCCCCTGATAACTGAACACCTGAACAAAGCGCTGAAACGTTTCACGCCATGCCTCATAACGCATGCTGGCTGGTTTGCACTGGTGATCAATGGATAAGGTTTCGATTTGGGTTTGCTTAAAGGGTGTATGATTGACAGTATGATATTACCTACATGAAGCATTAGGTCAGCATCACATGGGTCGGCATATGGTGCTGCTGAATGACGACATGGTCAGTGAGTGCCCCTCCCCGCTACATGACCGCACTGCCCTTATGAGGCTGCGCTCCCCGCCCTGATTTCCCCCTTGTCACATGACATGCATAATTTGGTTGCATCTGGACATGTGTGATGGATGTAACCCACTGGGCAAAGCACTACCAGCTTTCCTACTCTGTCGATTACCGGTACACGCACCCGATTTTCCTTGTTTTATTGCATGGCCCACTGCAGTCAACGAAAAATGCTACAAGCTCACATGCATGCTCTTGTACGTTGTGGTGCAGTCGTTTGTTTGCAGCGCCGCTTGCTTGCACATTGGTGCGCTCTGAGCACCAGCGTGGGCAGGCACTGGGCTGATTGATCAACACATGCAGGCAGCAGGTACATCAAGCTAGTCCGGCAGCGCACACAGATAGTGCCGATTAGTTCAGCTGTGCCACAGACAGCACCGTGTCTGCGTGTGAGTGCACCTGCAGCTGAGGCCACACCTCAGTGACAATACCGATTGCGTGTACGCAAGTGCGGTATGTATGGCGTTGTGGTGACGCTCCGCACTGCTCAGGCGAACCAGCGGTGTCCTGATGCCGGTTGGGCGTGCGTAGCGTGATGAGCAATGTTGAGGCTTCGCATGGATGATGCGATATAGTGCAGACCCCGTTCACCCAACTTAATGCTTCGCTGTTGCTGGGCTTGCCTGTGAAGGGGCTCGCAGCGGCCATGTGTGTGGCTTGCCGGCGGTTGGCACACTACCAAACCACCACGTTCCACCTTGCCTCCTGCAAGCCTAGGTGTTTGCAATTTGTTAACTGATTGGAATTCCCTCGTCCTCTCACACCCTGCCTAACACTCCCTGCTGTCCATGTAGTCCATGCGCTCATTCCTCCGGCCTGCACGCGTACTGGCTATCATTGCCGCAGTAGCCTCAGCAGCACCTTGCTTGCCCGCAGACCGTGAACGCGCGCCTTGTTGTACGTTGTGCTGCAAATGCACGCCCGCAGCAAAACGTACATGAAGGTGTGCATTGGTGGTCGCACAGCTCCGCGGTAGGACGCCGGTATACACAACAGCTGTGAGGCACCTGGCGCGGTGTTTGGCGCCAACGGCTGGTGGGCAGGGGCATGAGGGGCGTGGGCGGGCGCTGAGGCGCCTGCTATGTCAATCAAGCCACCAGGGCGGTGCCAGACTGCCAGGAAATGGTGCTGATGCTCGTAGAGTTTAGGCTGGGAGCCAATGGCCAAACAGGCGAGGCTGTGGAGGGGTCAAGCAGCCAGCAACAGCATGATGGCGGATGGGATGGGGTAAATCCCTGAGGGACAGGCGTAGAGGCATGTGATTGGGCGGGGGAGGGGGCAGAGGCGGGGTGAAGCGGCAAGGGGGCACGTGTGCGTGTGTGAAAGCCTGATGAAAGCTTGAGCATGGAGGGCAGTACGAGCGCCACTGGGGCAGAGATGGCGGCGGGGCTGGGGGGGAGAGTGGGAAATCAAAACGTGATGAGGGGGTAGGGTTCGGGGCCGAGGGAAAGGAAGGTGGGACGAGTGCATTGATGTATTCCTTCTGGCAGCCCTGATGCTCCCCCACTTTGGCGACAGCCATGTTGTACCCACGCTGCACCTTGGTTGTGTTTGCTGCCCCCGGCTAGCTGGATATGAACGCTGAACACAGCCGGATGGGTTTTGCTCCTGATGCCTTAATTGATGAGTGCGCCATGAGCAGGTGAGCCAGATATCCAGCACAAAAGAGCCATGCTGGGAATTGGGAATTTGGGCTTCACCGACCGTAGCGCATCATGTGGCACAACGTGCTGTTGAGGTCACCAATACCACAGGGCTAAACCTCGTGTGCTACAAGTAGTGGGGTATCTGTAACATCATACAGTATGACCCTGTCTGTGCAAACCAGCAACTCGCTGTTGGGCCAGCATCTGGCAAGTGTGATTGCGGTACACGTGGACACGTGAGCGCCGTCGTGGTGATGGCAGCATGCGAACCTTTGCCATGGCATTGGCCTGTATGCAGGAAATACACAGACTGATCCAAGCTCCTGCATTTCTTGTATTGTGGCAAAGCACTTTCCAACTGCGACCAATCATCGTCGGACATTCCGGAAGGATTCGGTTCATCGTTTAGCGTGCCTTCATGATACACTGTATATACACAGGAACCCACACACAAATACGCCTAACCGTGCTTCTGTTTGTGCTCTTGGAGAACAGCACTGCGTGGTGTGTAGCTTGACCCGCTTACGTTGGTTGCGGCCATCAACGAGCGATGCCACAGGTGCGCCACATATTCGCACCTTGATACCCTTCAGTGTATTTTATACGTACCTCGCTATTTGTTTTGGCTGGCATTGGCGGTTCTGGTGCACACGTTAAACCCGGATTCCCAATGTGCTGCTCTGTGTGAAGTATGGCGAGGCTGCCTACTGGGAGGAGCGATACTCACGAGAGCCTGCTGCGTTTGACTGGTAAGTTTGTCTGCTCCTGCCCCGCTAACTGCTGGTAAACAGCAAAACAAGGGCACCAAACGCCAAACCTTCTTTCCGACGCTGTGTGCTGCAGGTACCAAGGTTACACGGGATTGAAACATGTCATCCATAAGTATTTCATTCCGGAATCTCGGTTGCTTCAGGCAAGTGCCCATTTTTCCGCACATTCTTGCGTCGGGACTTCGCGTCAGTCCAGCAGGTCAATTGAAGGCCTGGTCATTTGACTTGCTTTGTGCGTGCAGCTTGGTGTGGGAACATCACGCTTGCAAGAGGATATGGTACGGCAGGGAGGCTTCAAAAGCATCCTAAACATCGACTACTCCACCGTCGCCATTAAGCACCTGCAGGACTTGCATCGAGCCATTCCGGAGCTGCAGTACCGCGTGGAGGATGTCAGGTGCAGCAACACAGTGTTTACAATGTTGCTGGTTATGCTTATCGATGGGTAGAAGTCAGGGTGGCAACGCAGTTCCGCATGCGCGTTCGATTGTGTAACAAGCATGACCTTCGCACAAGCGCAAGCGAGCGTACCAACCAACGGCAGTGATTTGACGACAGTGTTTGCCTGCCTGCAGACAAATCTCCGAACCATCAGGCTCGTTTGATGGAATCCTGGACAAGGGAACCTTGGACGCAATACTGTGTGGCGAAACCAGCACGGACAACGGGATGAAAATGCTCAGGGAGGCATTTCGGTGAGCTTTGCAGCTTGCATTGTGCACCCCCCCCATCCCGTGGGCCTGCGACCCTTTTGCACGCTGCAAAGCATGCATGCAGCACACTCTGCTTATTCTCTGCTTGACGCTGCTCACTGTTCGGCCAGCGCGCATACACAGCCATGCATGTCAGCATGTGCCCACCGGCGAAGGTAAGGCCCAGTCCGAAGCAACGGGAGTTATGAGGATCAACAGCTTGCGAACCCCAGTGTCTGCACCATTCCTAGTCTTATCCAGTTGTCCCCTCACCCTACATATGGCGGGCATGCTTCCTGCGCTGCTGATTGTTCACGCAGGCTGCTCAAGCCCGGGGCCAACCTCATGCTGGTGACGTACGGCGACCCTTCCTCCCGCCTGTACTACCTACATGAGCTGGACTGGCTCGTCAGCGTGTACTGCATCACTAAGCAGGTGGGCCAGGCGTATGGCAGTGCAGGCAGGTTGCGAACCTACAGGCGTACCATATCATTAGGTGTCCTGGACCCATGCGCCGATGCGCGCAAAGGGGACACCGAGAGGAGCATTCTGGTCTAGCTTCTGCACGATTTTTGAGGGTGGGCGTACGGGGGTGGTGAAAGGGAGGGGGAGGGGAGAGGAAAGGATAGGGGGTTGAGGGTGAGGGAGGGAGGGAGGGGGAGGGAGGTTTGCCTGCAACGATTTTTGCAAGAGCGAGTCTTGACATATGGCCCTGTTAGGGCATTTAAAACACGCGAGGGCAAATCGCATATGTGTGCACGCTGGTAACGGTGAAGGTCGATGCTGGATGGCGCTGATAATCGGTTCACCTGTTTATGACGGGTGCTTCTTGTAGGAGACGTATGACAACTTGGGCATCCACGACCAACCCATCTATAAGCCGGTGCTCAAGGGCCCGTACCCCTCAACCAATGAGGTGCGTGCATCAGGCTATGGTAGCGAAAGTGAGGAAGGCGTTGAGGGTGTGGCAGGTGTGCTGTGGCTGCCGGAGGCACTCAATGTCCCCACAAAAGAGCGCATCGCGTCAGCGCCAGACGCCATGTGGTAAAGCGCACCCTGACCAGTGACTTCCACTCGCCCCGTGCGGCTGCGGCAAGCAATATCCAAGGATTTGGGAGTGCACGCGTGTGCATGACGCTGCTCACCGGCCGTGTTGTGATCACCAGGTGTTGGTTGGATGCCCATCTGGGTCACATGCTCCCAGCGCCTCAATAACGCGTGGTGCGCCCTGCCTTGCGTACAGGACTGCATGGACGCGTTGTCCGGCCTGGCTGACATGCACTTCATCTACATCTGCCACAAGCCGGAGGACGTCACTGGGGAGCCCCAGGGAGCCGCCACGCCCTCGCCATGATAGATATGCCACCCGCTACTGCCACCCACTACCATACTGCCACCCGCTACTGCCACCCACTGCCACGTACACTATATGTAATCACCCACGCTGGTCAGGCAGGCAGTGCACGTGTTGTGCTAGATGCGCTGGAGCCCTACCAGTGTGCGTGAACCATGGGGTGTGTCGGGTCTTGTCGCCGTGTGCATGTGCGCGGTAACCCCACACGATCGATGGCCAATCGATCAGCACAGCGCTTGGCGGGAAAGCCACGTCGCAGCTTCATTGTGCAAGCACACTGGCGATGGCGCTGAAAACAAACCCTTACGTATGCCGCTACAAGCACCTTCACCCTGCGTTGGATACGGGTGCCTTGCTCATTAATGAGCACATCATACCGCAATGCATGTGTCTGTTACTGCGACTGTCCGACGATCCTGGTGAGCCACTGGGCAGTGCCGAGGATAGCGTTGGCTGGCACGCACTTCCCAGACCGTGACACTATTTGTATTCGTACTGCATAATCGTAATGCGTACGTGACCACCATAGCAATCGTATATGTAACCATAGGTTGAGGTGCGTCATTCAGCGAATGAACGCATATAGCCCTTCAGCGAATGATGCACATTGTCTGTTGCACACCAGGATGGAGTGCATGATGCTTGCTATCCTCCATGCAATCATTCCGTTCCGACTTCAGAGGATGACGGTATCTCACTGAGCGAGTCACACGTGCTGCCACACATGCCACCTCGTGCTGAAACCGCAGCCCCCGCATCGCATGTGACCCGAATGCACGCCAGGAGCAGATTCAGAGCGGTTTTTAATTTGCTGCATTCCGCACCGTCCTGCTCCGGCGGTTTTGAATCTAGCAGGGCGTGTGCGCAGGTGTGCGCATGCTCACCTTACACCAGTACAGGTAGATCAACTTGGTAATTAACCTGTCTTTTGTCTAGTGCTAGCACCTGCTACCAAGACAATGCTGAACTGACCAGCAATCTCTCTTGCGGCTCGATAACATAGTTTGTGCCAGTTGGTCTCGTTTCATTCCATCAGGCATACCATCAGGCATTCCCCTTGACCCCACCTCGCTGTGTGCGACCACCCCAGATGTGGCCCGACCCTCATGCCCTGCCCCTCTGCCGCAAGGAATGTAACCAGGTTGATGACATTGTGCATGGCAACTAGACAGCGCTTGGCAACAGTCCCTGCTTCCAGAAGCATCGATCCTGCCAAAGGTGCGCAGATCGGCAGGTTGGCGAGTTTAACGGAACCGTCTGGCGGCATTTGCCAGTTTGCAATTCTTGTCAGGCAACCTAAGCTAGCCAGCCTGCCTTTTGCCCTAGTCTGCAGAGTGCGCCAGCATGCAACACACCACAGACCGTTGTTGACTCAGCAAGTGGGGTGACCAGCGCAGCTGACAGGGTTTACTGCCAGAGTGCCATTCCAAGGGGACCATGCACGGCGCGTGATGGGCACGCTCCAGCCAGCAGTGCCCCTGCCACCAGCAGAAGAACCACCAAGCCCTGCCACTCTCATAACGAGTTTTGGAATATACTGGCTGCTGCCCGCAATGCGCACGTCCACGTCTGCTGTCTGCGCCGATTTGCTGGAGCCTTTAGCCTTACACAGGATTTGCCCGCAGACAAGTTGCCGACAAAGGCCGTTGCAAGGCCATCACCGCGCCTCAATCACAGCGTCAGGGGCCGTGCTTTATGCATGCGTGTTGTACATGAAACCCACGACATACACCGCAGCTAGCCTATCGCACAGCCTCACGGCCTGTGCATGCTGCGCAACGTGCGCAAGCATATGAATGACAAAAGCACCGACCTATGCAACAACAGGGCTTCTGTTGCACCCAGGGTTACAGCAACGCACAGCGAAATCGTGCTTACCAGCATTATGTATGGGCGAAGCGGAGCAATGCAGGCAGCTGGTTGCGCAAGCGTGCCGGCAGCCGCATACTGATCACTGTTGGCCTGAGTCGAGAAACCCGTGCGTGGCACAGCTTCACCCACCCGCAATTGCCACGCAGAGCAAATGCTACACCTCTCACACGCTCTATTTACCATGACGGTATTTCAAGGTAGAAACCTTCACCACCCCGACGAGGCCAACGGGCGGCAACGCCAACAGACAGCCAGGCACGCTGCTGTGCAGAGTACGCAGCACACTAAGGCACACACCTGACGCGCATACACTGCGCAAGGCCAGGTGTGCCATGCGCGCAAGAGGGCAACGCCGGCGCGGACCCAAATTAAGCGCACACGCTCCTGGCGAGCAAACACCCTAGCTAGGCCTGACACCAATGGTGGCTAGGGGACGGGGGCCTCAAGGGCGTGAATTGCGGACGAATTGCTACGTTGCCCTGAGCAACAAAATCACACGGTGCACGTTCCCACACGTGGCCGACACGTGGCGCACGCGCATGCCCACGTACTCACAACGCCACACGCCTACCAAAGCTACACGTGAGGCAGTGAGGCAGTGAGGCGCTTCAGCGAGAGGGGAGGGCAACGCATCCTTGTGCTGTTACTGCAGCATTGGAAAAGACCTTCGGACGAGGGAGATACACAAGAGGCGGAGGAGCAAGCAGCAAGGCAGCCAGGAGCAACCCTTGGCCAGCCAGCCCATGAGGAAGAAGGCAGAGAGCAAGAGGGAGAGGGGAAAGGGGTGCCGGACCACGCTTACGACCGCTGCACAACCTCGCCACCCCCTGGGGCATGAGCGTGTGACAGAAAGAGCGCCCAGGGGGCATGCCGTGTGATGAGCGTGTGAAGCACGCCTAGCTGCAGCAAGGTTGGTACAGTGTGCATGGCTCTGGAGCAAGCGCTCGGCCCTGCCTGGCGCAGGCCGTCAGGAGCCCTGATTGCCACACCATTACCACCGGCCGCGATGCTAGCGCTTACTGCAGCTAGAGCTTACTGCAGCTAGAGCGTTGCCTGCAGCTAGAGCTTTCACTGCAGCGAGGGCTTTACTGCAGCATGAGCGTGAGTGAGTCATCGTAGTAGTCGGGGAAGAAGTCCTGCAGGGGCACCTGGATCAGCGGGCCCTGGCGGATGGCGCGCAGCGCAGTCGCCGTGGCCGAGCAGCCCGCAATGGTGGTGACGGTGGGGATGCCCATGCTCAGCGCCTGGCGACGCACGTCCTTGCTGCTGCCTTCAGTCTGCTGCTGCTGCTGCCGCTGCTGTTGCTGCTGTGGTG